>BMAU01001732.1:10000-145197 GCA_019973935.1 Trichonephila clavipes
TTACGTTTTTATGCCTCCATCGTTAATTTTTTATGCATTTTCGCGCTACTGTCTTTTAACCTCTACGGCTCTTATTTATCTTTTTATATTCACAACAACCGGAAAATGGACAAAAAACGTAGAACTGGTTGTCATTAAGGTTTTCAAAAAATCTCCTGCATGTCGTATTTGATTCGTAATTCATTCGTGTTTTGTTCTTTCTCTGTAACAATTTTCTGTAATTTGCGATTTATGTATTTCTAAAATATTTCCTTCGAATGATATTGCAGAACGATTTGATATCTTACGATGAGGGCTGAAAGAGAGTGTACTTTGAAAGGAATTTCATTGTGTATTAGCGCTTCCGAAAAGCGTGGTGTCACGGTCACACACAACACCGATATGATATTGGTTGTCATGGGGAAGCTGCAAAGCTCATCTCAAATCAGAAATCGAATAGCTGTTGCTCATGATCGTTTTTCAAGCTTCAGTCAAATGTAATCAGGGGTGAAGTATTGTTTATATCAGAGGAGCACAACCTTTTTAGGATGAGGGGCCAAAAAATTTAATAGGATCATGTCGAGGGCCAAAGTATTACGCGATGACAAATATGTTATAAACGTAAAAATACTGTTTTATGACAATGCGTATTTATCACAATTATTACTTTACTTATTTTACTCATGTACTTAAATGGATGAAATAGAAACACTTTTGGTATGATTAAAATATTTTAGCTAAAAAGGTGGTAAACTTGAAATTATATAACAAAGGAAAAGTTTTGCTAACTATACAGAGAGCACACAATTTTAAATTTTGAAAAAAGAATTAGTACTTAAAATTTGTAAAATTTAACTGCAAATATTTAAAGTTACTGATTTTACGTCGGGCTTATGACTTGTTGGGGCAATACGTAAAACAGAAGAAAGGTTCTCATCTGTTATTCTATTTCTTATTTTTTATTTAAGTTCATTAATGAGAAAGTTTGCTCACAAATGTAAGTGCTGCCAAAAAAAATGGCACATGCAGCTGTGTGTGTGTGCATTTTGCTTTAAAAGCACGGGTAAGTTTTATAAAATTCTAATATTGGTTTTTGATAACATCAGAATTTTGTGAATCAATTAAGGCTAACTGCATACTCTCATCCACTAGATTTATATCAATAGAAAATAGAGAAGAAAAGGCATCAATTTTTGTTTGGCACTTTTTTAAATCTAAAAACAGATCATCAAATGCATTGCGCAAGATCTGAATTTATTCCTCATACTGCATCTTCATGTGTGGAAATTTTTCATGCATTTTTTGGCAGTAGGGAAAGTGTGCACAATTTTTTGTTTTCAGCTGGTTTTGAGATAAACATATTTTTTGTGTAATGCCTTTGCGTTATTTATCAATTGAAAAATGAATTGATTCTTTCCTGATAGCTTTGTTTTTAAGTCATTCAAATGGCCTGTGAGAAAAGCCAAATCACATTGGAAACTTGCTTCTTTTAACCTGCTAATATTTCTACCACAGTCGCTTAGAAATGTAACAATTTCATCAAATAGTTCCATAAAAAGCTTAAGGGCAATTCCTCGGCTGAGCCATTTAACTTCTGTGTAATATAGAATATCAGAAAAGACAGATCATCAAAATCTTTAAAAATTCTTTAAATTGCATATGTTTGGCGGCATTACTAGGAATAAAGTTAATTGCTTCAGATACATACTGCATTAAGATTGCAAATCCTAATTCTTTACCACATAAATTCTCTTGATGAATAATGCAATGAAGCTGCAACAGTTCTACACCACAATGGTCAAGGCGTTCTTTTTAGCAGCGTGACCATTCCAATTTTCGTGCCAATCATTGATTTTGCTCCATCTGTGGTAATGCTAACACAGTTATTCATATTTAGGGAAGCTGCATCGCACAAATGTATCAAATTGGAAACAAGTTCACTTCAGTTGTTTGTCCTTTCATTCGAAACATTCCAAGAAGTTCTTCCGTAACACAAATTTTTTTATCAATTCCACGAACAAACACAAGCAATTGGCTAACTGGTGTTCGATCTGTAGATTCATCAACAGCTAATATATATAATCCATAAATATATATATACACAGATAGCTATAGATCCTAAGTATACTATCAAACTTTGTGTACACTCAGGAACATTGAAAATAGCGACCCAAGAAGGAAACTAAGTACAACCGCGAAACTTTGCAAATAAGTATAGCGTAATGTGATATGAAAATGATCCAAGTTTTGTGCCAATACGCATGCTCATACACGCCGAGGTGGTGCTACAATCAGGAAGAGGGTGCTATTTAAGCCAACGCAAATTCGAAGATTTATAAACGTGACGATTATACGCCGATTGTAGGAAGACTTTGGTAAGCGAAACATGCCAGGTAAATGTGCTAGAAGACATTTCTCACAGTTAAGCGAATTTGAGAGAGACCCGATCATCGGGATGAAAACTGCAGGCTGGTCGACGCGCCGTGTTGCTGGCCAGGTGGACCGTTCGGAGTGTGCCGTTAGAAATTGTTGGGAGCAGTGGACACGAGAAGGTACCCACGTGCGGAAAACCGAGTCTGGAGCGACCAGCAAGACCACGAGGAGAGAGGATTGAAGGATCGTTCGGCAAGCACTTGTGGACCTTACAGTGACTCGTTCAACGATACGAGCAGATGTAGGCGTAGCAATTGTTCCACAAACAATTTCCAGACACCTTGCAGAAGCAGATCTTAAATCCAAGCGCCCTTTCCGTGCACTCCCTTTAACACCGGAACATCGGCAACTGCGTCTACAGTGGTGCCAAGCCAGATCAATGTGGAATGCCACAGATTGGCAAAAGGTTGTGTTTAGTGATGAATCCCAGTTTGTTTTGGGGACAGAAGATAACCGCGTACAGGTGTGGAGGCGCCGTGGTGAGCGGTACAGTTCCCCCCACACTGTTCTACGTCACACTGCCCGCACAGCTGGTGTAATAGTCTGGGGGACCATAGCCTATGATAGCCGATCCACTTTAATTATGCGTGGAACCTTAACGGGCCAATGTTACGTTGATGATATTCTTCGACCCCAATGTAGGACTTTTCCTGAATGGTCTCCCAGGGGCATTTTTCCAGCAAGATAATGCTCGTCCGCATACAACAACAGTTGCTCAAGACTTCCTACGTCATTTTCAGACTCTTCCATGGCCGGCCCGCTCTCTCGATTTGTCCCCTGTACAGCACGTGTGAGATCAGCTAAAACGGCAGATGCCACCGTGTCACTCTGTACATGATTTAGAGTTGGCTGTTCAAGATTTGTGGGCCCATCTACCTCAGGACAACATAAGGTGTCTAATCAACTCAATGCCGGACCGTGTGGCGGCATGTATTGCAGCTGGAGGTGGTCCAACTCGCTATTGAAGTTGCCCAGTATTTGTGTCGTCGCACACCCTGTATTCGTTTAATTAACTTGTTTTTGAGATCAAGTGAACCTCTCATCTGTGTCATTATGTGTATTAAATTTCATTTCAATCTGATGCTGTCTTCTTGGATCGCTATTTTCAATGTTCCTGAGTGTATATATATACACAAAGTTTGAAGCGGCTGATTTTACTTGATGTATGTCTTCATTCAACTATTGAATTTATTTTCAAATTTCCTTTTTGCTTCAGGACAAAGTTTTTCATATGCAATTAACAAACACTTTTTAACAAAATCAACATCTGTGAATGGCCGGCCTTCTGTAGATAATTTCAGCGACACTTAAGCTCACTTCCACATATGAATTCAAGTTAATTGTACATTTTTGAAAAAAATTTGCTTGACTACCAAAAATTTTTTTAGAGTTGTTCCATCTTTTGCGATCGTTCATATCCTTTCATAGATGCAAAATGTTTATGCTTTGTTTTATAATGCCGCTTTACGTTATACTCTTTTCCTACAGCAATCCTGCAACTACATATTAAGCATGTGGCAGTATCATTGCAATAGATAAAACAATATTTATCTGTCCATGCATCTTGAAATTTCCCTAAGTTTGAAAATCACCTTTTTTCTTTCATTATCTGAAATATTTTACATGGCTTTATAAATAAATGATACTAAACTAAAAATGCGAAATCCAAAAAGAATATCAGATCCCCGTTCTGTGACAGCGATTTCAACATTCTCGATCTACTAGCAAAACCACGTTTAAAAGAATGATTGTTTCATCTAAGTAGCAGTTATTATTGGTAACGCTCACCGTGAATAAAAACGTGAGTTCGATGGGTACTTTTAAATGGCTCAGCATAATTTCGAATTCCGTGCGTGAATACGCATTTATTCTTCTCTTAAGGTATACGAATACGTTCGGAGTCCTTTTTTTAGGAAAAGAATAATACCCTTTTTAACTTCAGTTTATATGCACACACACACACACACAAATAAACTATACTTGTCTAATATTTGTAATAAATCCTTTAAGTTTCAGAAAATTGGTAAATTTGTTGGAAATTTTGAAGAAATTTTAAAGACATTTAAAAAATTCTACATGAAAATCCATTGACCCAAATTTAGTATCAAAATAATCATTATGTATGTATCTAGGGCCTGGAGTAAAATCTTTTGATTATATAAATAAATAAAAATTCCACAACTAGTGGAGAAGCCAAAACAAGAAATTTGCCATGTTTTACAACACTGTTACACAAATACCAAGCCATAATTTAAAAATTATTCTTATCATGATAATTTTTTTACTTAAGGCCCTAGAAAACATTGTGAGAAAAAATGGTACCAAGTTTCAAAGTTATTTAATGGTAATATTTTGATTTACATTTTTGAAATTTTCAAAATATACGAAAAAAAGTGATTTTGAGAAAAATGCATTTTTAGTACAATTTATCACATTTTTTTTATTTACATAATTACTTAAAATTCACCAGCTTTATTGCTTACACCTTCTATCAGCTCATTTTTAACCATTTTTTTTTAGCTAATCTATTTTTTTTTCGGGCAACTTTTGCCGCTGTCAGAGAATGTCGCTTAGAATCTGTTTTTCGAATTTCATCAAGTTCTGAAAAACCTTTCAATGTTAATACACCAACAGTCACTCCGAAATGTTTCAAGACATCTATCAATCCCTGAAATCTCTTATTGAACTGAATTACAGCCATGTATCCTCCTAATCGCAGTATTGTTAATGAAACAAAAACATCTTTTGGAATAAATTTCCAAAGGATTCCATTGAAACATTCAGAGTTTTGTATTTTTCCTTGTAAACATTTTGCTAATAAGTTTTGATCACATAACTTCATATATGTTGGTTTGATTATGTTGATCAGATTTGGGGGAAGTCCTTTAGATTTATCGATGTAGATCTTATCCTTTGATACGGCTTGTTGATATTTACACCAACTATCTGGTCCAACAGGGCATTGACCATACATTTGCTGTTTTGCAACAATGGAAACAATGGAAAAATGCTGCAATAACTGCACGTTGCATGCCTTGTAGATTATTTACATTGTCACGGATAGCAATGCATAGTAATTCTGTAACTTATCGATAAAGGCATCCGTCAGTTTTCCTCGACCTCCTAGATCTTTTCGTTTGGATTTCAGTTTCCTCAGTTTTGTTCCGACACGCTTTTGTATGTGTCCAATACACTCGTATTTTTCTACAGTATTCTTACCATAAATATCTTTCACAGAGGCATACCCCTTAGAGTCTCCATCGCCAAAAAAATTTACATACTGTAATTTTCACATTTCGACAGATCGTTCGAAAATACGATAAACACCCAGGGGTTCCATAGCACCAGATGACCCTATATGTTTTGCACAATTATGAGTGGTGTTAAACTCTTTGTTTTTGGAATTGCAAAGTGTACACACTTTTGACATGAATTCAATGTCTAACACCTTTCCAGAATCTATCGAGATAACAGACACACATCCATTCAAGGAGTAATATCCTTTTCGTTGCCATGTGCCATCCACCGACACACCACATTGAGAAAATTCAGTATCAGTTTTGTTACTTCTAATTTCCAATGCAGTTTCCTTCATTGTATTGCATGCTACATTGTTAGCAGCAAATTCAAGCCTTTTTTCCAGGAAACCAAATGCTCTTTTAGATGGTTCATCTATATTTATAGCAGAACAAAGGTTTTTGGCCGCAGAATGTCCTTTACCAATGATTCTCATACCAAAAACAAATGCAAGATTGATACTATGCAGTTTGTTTACTTTCTCAGAAGTGCAGAATAAGAAGGAATAGTCACAGTTTTCACATTTCAAAGTCATATTTAAAGCTAACCCAAACACAGAGTCTTGCACAACACTAACTTTTCTTTCAAAACACACAAGACAGCATAATAATGAAATTATATTGTACAAAACTCCTAAGTTAAAAATAACATTTTTTTCATTGTCTTCTCGAACATCTGCAGGTTTCAAATAATTAATTAGCTTTGATTTACTTGCAGTTGGAATACTTGAAAATTGATACTTATCTTTTCATTGTTGAAAACTGAAACTCTTTTGCAGAACTTATTTCCTTTGAACTGACGTTTAGGGGAATATCTGTTATTTCCTATAATTAAAAAATAGTAATGCGAGCTAATAATTCACTTGTGTTTTAACACACACAAATAATACTTGATAACTTTTGTTTTGCAACTAAATATGCAGAATTTTTATCAAATGAAGCTGAAAGTAAAAACAAATATTGCCAGATTTACTTTGTCTAATACTTTCAAATTGTATAATTATTTTTAATATTATCAAAAGCTTTTTTTAAAAATTATACTTTAAAAAATAATGTATTTAAATTTTGTTTGAGCAATTTAAGGGCATTTAAATACTGACTTCCGGCTATTTAAATACCTACTTCCGGTTTTCCGCGCTTTACTAATTGTTAAATATCTTGACTTCTAAGTGACCTAGGAACAAAATAAAAACGGTTTTATAGAGCTAAATAATTGCTTTATTCTATAAAATCAAAAACTCAATGTGATTTTTTGCAAAAAATAGACCATTTCAATGTATTCGTATATCTTAATCCAGACTTGCGATGGAAGAATAATGGCTTCCGGTGATCACGTCCGCAAGCTTCTCTTTTACGAAAACTCGTACTCGCACATAGCCATGAAGGAAACACATTGAAAAAAGCCGCGTAATAAATTTAAAAAAAAACTTAATGAACAACTATAAAACAATTATTTGCTGTAATACTGTTTTCGTATACGATTTTTCACTGTTTAATCAACAAAAAAGTCAATTTCCATTTTAGATTACTCTTCTTTTATAACAGACATTCGCGGGCTAACTTTAAAGACTTTGCGGGCCAAAATTGGCCCGTTCGCCTTAGGTTGTGGTTTACATCTTTTCTAACAGATCTTGACTGCAACAGGTCCTCTTTTTCGGAAAAAGTTGTTTTCTTAATTTGACATTGTTAAGCAAGGAACAAAACACCTGCTCTAATTAGTGGACTAACTTCTAGTTAGAAATGCATTAAATGAGGTCGGTCCATCTGATGGCAGAATTTAAAATTTTGTCCCATTGCGGTCATTAGCTTTGATTGTATGAAATGTCGAAATTCAATTGGACTTTTTTGCAATTCGAAATTTCCATTTAATGAATTGAAACATTTCGTTTCATTTATAGCAAATAATTTTGCTGTAATGAAAAGAGAAATTACCTATTTAAAGAAGAAGAAAATAACTTCCTGAGTATGAGTTGCTCATGCCATTTGCTCGTAGGTCTAATCTACTATCAACGATTGCACTATTAAAATTTTTTCAAACATTTGATGATTAACGCTTAGCTGTAGTCAAGTTCTAGCTTGGAGTAATTTTTTCATAAATATAATTTAAAAATTTTATGAAATGATCTTTATTTTAGATTGTTTTTTATCTTGTATGTTCCTATTACCTTAGTGAGTCCAATCGATACAAAAGATTTCTCATCAAAAATTTCTTTGCATTCTTTTAAATACAATGCTTTGTTTTGTAAAGCTTAAAAAGTATTTAGCCTTATTTTAAAAATTGACATGAAATGTAGATCTCACTTTTGTTTATGCTTTATTATTTTCAAAATTTGAGAAGTATGTGTTAGACGAGAAATGTGAATACGGGGCAATAAGTTAGAACGAATATTTTATATTAAAAAATGTCTGTTGGAATAAGTGCGGTACAAAATTGCATGATGATTAAATAAAAGTTTTTTTGTTTTTTTTTTAGATTTAAAATGCACCCAAGGGTTTTTATATATAATATATATATATGTATACACTCATGGACAAAAAAATTAGCGCACCAAGAAAGAGTCGTCAAAATGAAACGAAATTTTACGTACGTAATGACTACTTTGATATAAGTAAATGATTAGAAAATCAAAGAAAAAGGATCCTTTATTTCAGAGAAAAGGTCAAAAAAAAAAAAAAACCCGGAGGATTTAATACCCTGTTGAACCCCATCTAGCGCGAATGCACGACGCAATACGATCGGGCGTTGAGGCATACAAGTTCTATATGATGTCTTGAGACATTTCATTCCATATTTGCAGTAACCTTGCCTCTAGTTCGTTCATACTCGTGGGGCCCCAACTCGCCGTCCCAAATGATCCCAGATATGCTCGAGTGGAGACAAATCTGGCGATCGGGCAGGCCAAGAAAGGGCAGTAACCGTGCGGAGACACTCATGTGACACCCTTGCCGTGTGAGGCCGAGCATTGTCTTGTTGAAAAATAGCTTTTGAGAGCCGTTGCATGAGTGGCAACACATGTGGTTGCAGGATGTCATGGACATACCGCTGGATTGTCATGGTGCCACGGATCAATACTAGGGGTGACCATGTATTGTAGGCAATGGCAACCCAATACTATCGCACCAGATGTGGGAGCGGTTTGTCGCTGTAAAGCAATGGCAGGATTGAGGCGTTCACGACGGGGTCTACACACACAAACACGATTGTCATCACTGCTGAGATTGAATCTGGTTTCGTCGCTAAAGACGACCTGGTTCCATTCCGCTGCAGTTCAGTTTCCTCTTGCGCGGCACCACTCCAAACAGAGGAGTCGATGTCTTTGCGTCAAGGGCAGCACACGTAATGGGCGCCGCGATCCCAAATGTCCTCAGCCTTCGTATGGTTCGAGAAGACACATGGGTCCCTAATGAAGGTGCTACCTATGCCTGGATGGCGGCCGATGATGCAGTTGGCTGTACGCGTGCATTTCTTACAATGTGGCGGTCTGTCGAGGGCGTCCTGAGCCTGGTCTTCGTGTAAGTGACATTCCTTGGATCCACTTGTCCCAACACCTCCTCACAACACACTCAGAGCGGCCTAATTAACGAGCTACTCGCTTATCTGAGCCCCCAGCTGCCATCATGCCGATGAATCTCCCCCTCTCAAACTGCGGCAGCTGCTCATATTGTCTTCGAAAATGACGTAATGGCATGTCTTCCTCAGCTCTTTGTGAACGATTCAGCACACTCAAACGAGCTTTGGTTACCTGTTTTATACTCCACGAAGAATGACGTTAAACGCCCTCTACCTGCTATACGTAATGCTCAATCACGGTGCATCTCTAATCGTTTGCATATCTCCCCGACATGTACCTTCATGCCTAGCTTCGTTACGATCCCACAATTATTTCTTGGTGGGCTAATTTTTTTGTCCATGAGTGTACATATATATAACACTGCGCAAGCTACATGTAACGGTCCTGTATATGAAACAACCATTTATTTCTCCGAGCTTTGTGTGTCAGAATTTTCTAACAACGGTGAAGAGAACTTACGGTGAAAAACTTCCTTTGATCCAGTAAACTCTGAATACGGCGTTCAACTTGAGATTGATTTTGAGATAAACTGGTCATCATTAATTAAGATGGTTTGTTTTAAGTACACCATTTAGTTTCACAATTCCGGACCGTGGCTTGCCTTCTCACGAGTTCGAGCCCAATACGACTAAAGATCCGCCGTGTAAGGCAGCGATGCACGTTAAATTTATCGAGAGCTGAAATGTCCTCCCGTTGGTGTGGTGTGGTAGTTAGGAGAGGGGTGCCAGCTCAGGTGTCGTCTACGTCTCTTGACCATGGTTCAAAATTACGTGGTCCGTCGCTAAAAGCCCTTGTGTAGCTGAACAGTGTGACGTTAATATTAAATCAAATCAAAATCACATTAGTTTTACAATTCCCCTTTTCGAAGTGAATCTGCATTTTGCTTACGAAATTGGCCAACATTTTATTGTTATCTTGAATCAATACAGAGATTATTTTCAGGAGGAGGCTATTATGTACTTCGATACGTAACCTGAATTTTGTCGGGAAATCTGTTTCCTTATGTATATAGGCTCTTGGCGTGTATAAGTAGCTTCAAGAAAACGACGAATTCGATTCTTTCCTAGTCCTTTAAAACCGATCTTTTGTTTTTAGATATATATACACTGGTGTGCAAAAATTAAGGACGAGACGGTTTTTTCAATATAACTTTGTGCAAAAGCTTTCCAAATCAACACATTTAATACCGTAAGATCCCCAATACGTCAGGACATGTGTAATGTAAGCAACACTTACTAAAAGAGAAATCAGAGGGATAAAAAGAAGCTTGATTGAAAAAGTAGCATGGAGCGCAATGCGACTGAAGGCCGAAACATCCCTGTGATGGGTGTCCAGCAAGAAACATCCGGTCTTTAGTAGGGGATATGATCTCCCCTGACTGCTAGGCAGGTTTAACAGCGTCTGCCCGTGCTGAGAATGAGGGTGTCAATTTGTTGAGGCATTGCTGCCCATTCGCCTTGCAGGGCCAATCAAAGCTCCCGAATCGTTACTGGTGGTAAGGTACGAGCTGCCAATGGTGTGCCTAGAAATTCCCATACATGCTCGATGGGATTGATATCCGGAGATCGTGCCGGCCAATCCATACGTTCAATATCCTCACTCTCTAAGAGCTGTTAGGCAGCTACTGTGCGATGACATGCTGCATTGTCGTCCATGAAAAGGAACTGCAGACCCATAGCGCCTCTAAAAAGACGCACATATGGAAGAAGAATCTCGTTTCAATAACGGGTCCCGTTGATTGAACCTGCGTCGAAGATGTGAAGGTCTGTACGACTACCAAGCATGATGCCTCCCAAACGAGAACACCGCGACCTCCATACCTGTCCCTTTCGTTATGTTCGAGGGATGATTGCGGCTTCCCGCTCTCTCCAGATGAGTATGCGATGAGAATCGCTACTCAAACTGAATCTGCTCTCATCTGTAAAGAGTACTCGTCCCCATTCATTGTCTCTCCAATTCCGGTGTTCCCGGCACCACAGAGAACGCCTTCTCCGATGGGCAGGCGTTAAAGGTACACACCGTACAGGGCGTCGTGCAAACAGACCACCACCGTGCAGTCTTCTAGCCACGGTAAAACGCGATATCGGTCGTCCAGTCGCCTGTGTCGTGTGTCTAGCGATTTCTCCCGCTGTCTGCCGCCTGTTTCTTCTGGCCTGTAAGACAATGTACCGGTCATCTGCGGGTGTGGTTCCTCGTGGACGACCACTACTGAACCCCCGGATAGCTGTTCCTGTAGTTTGAAATTGTCTCCAAAGTCGTGAAACGATGATGTGAGCAATTCCGAACTTTGCAGTCACATTTGTCACACTGCGGCCTTCCTCCAACTTCCCAATGATTCGACCTCGGGTAAAAGCAACCAGATGTCGTCTAACAGATTGATTATTCGCCATTTCTTTCTGAGGCAGCAACTCGATGTGATTTTAACTGCTATACGGCGTGCAATCTCTTTGCCAGAAATACTGATCTTACACCGACAACATGCTTTATACTACTCAGACACTCCCCCATTACGTCTACCTGCGTATGTGCTACCGTACATCAGCTTAATCTCCTGATTGGTCTTTCTGTCCGCTCTGCCTCTTCGTTCAGCTGATATGCTAATTTTTCGACTTCGTCCTTAATTTTTGCACACCAGTGTATGTATATATATACACTGAATCACCACTGAATTACGTAGTTGGGCCTTCTCTGGCCTTGATAACGGCTGCCACACGACGAGGCATAGATGCAACAAGTTTCTGAAAACGTCCCACGGGAATGACTTGCCAAATATTGGCTCAAGCTGTCCATAACTCAGTAAGGTTCGTTGTGTGATGGCCTTTCACGCCTTGTTCCAAAACATCCCATAGATGCTCAATAGGTTTTAAGTCTGAGCTTCTAGGTGGCCAATTTATGACAGAAAACTCAGAGGAATGCTCATCCAATCAGCCAGTAGCCATCCGGGACTTGTGAGAGGTACAGTTGTCTTGCTGGAAAACTCCATTACCCTCCGGATAACAGAACAGCATAAACGGATGGAGGTGGTCTTCCAGCAACTCTTTGCACCGAATTGCATTGAGGGAGGTTGGTACACGCACCAAAGATCCCAAACAGTACCACTTAAAAACATCCCAGGCCATGATTGAACCACCATGTTCTAGCAGTTACCAACAGAACAGTTGATACAGTTCCAACCTAGCATGTAGGGTCTATGGCTTCATGAGTCTGACGCCGTATTCTCAGCTTCCCGTCGGCGTTAAGTAGTCGGAATCGAGACCCATCACTCCATGCAATTCTTCTCGAGTCATCTACACTCCAGCCTTTGTGCTCTCTTGCCCAGGCAAGACGTGCAGCCCGATGATGGACATTGAGCAATGGTACTCACGTAGGTCGACGGCTCTCGAAATCCATATGGTGAAGCGAGCGTTGCTAAGTCCGTTTACTGACTGTACGACTGGCACTGTCATTCAACTGGGTGGTAATTTGAGCCTATGTTTCGTTTCGCTGGCTACGTACAATATGCCTGAACCGTCTCTCACCACGCACTGTCAGGGCTAATTGTCTTTTGCAGTTTGCCCGATCGCTAGTTTTTTTTGTCCACCATCGTATATTCTTGGTATACTCTTGACACTATCGACCGAGGAAATCCTAACTGTCAGACGATTTCGGAAATTGAACGGCCCATGCGTCGCACTGCATAAGGATGTTAGTTTTATGAAATACATTTTTAACTTCGTAAACATTTGTCAATTTGTGGATTCTTTTTTATTCAGGTGCAATTTTTTTTTTTTTTTTGTGTGTATGTGTTTTTTTGTTAAGTATTCATTTTATGCTTCAAGGATTATGCACTTGTTTTTTTAACTTAATTTAAGCATTGAAGTTTGAAATATAAATTTCAACCTTTGAACTGTTAAGTTTTGGTTTGAAGGAAATCAACAAATCATTTAGTTGTCTTTTTATTAATAAATGATTGAATTCTTCATTTAATTGTATTTAAAAGATAGGCAGTGGCGGATTCTTTTTAGCAAAACACTTGTGAAAAAGATTCGTTGTCGAATGATAATAAATGTCCGTTTTGTTTAACGTTGCTCATTGATAAGTTTTTTTTTTTTATTAATGGATATTTTTCCAAAAATCTTGTACTATTTCATTTCATGTGCATCGTCCCCTTCCTTTTTATCTGTGACTTTCCCCTTTAACCGGGGGAGGGATATTTCCCAAGTTCTTCCCTTGAAAATAATTTCTATGGGGTCTTATTATTTTTAATATAAGCATCAACCCACACTTCGTATTATTTTTTTAAATAATACATTCAAAAATTATAGAAAATTTTGAGATTAGGAGATGACACAATTTGCATTCTGAAGTACAAATGCTCGTTAATAAATGACTTAATGCTTATTTAAAATAAGAATTATGTATTACAAATGAGGGGTTTTAAGTTTCATTTCGGAAATGCATTAATTAAGGTGGTTTTTTTTAATGAAGTGAGATTTACGTGTGCATTAAAATCCTTGACATTCTACAATGTTTGTAACTTAGACTCAATTCTTTGTTAATCATTTCGTGTAAATGGCACTCGTTATCCTCGCCAAGGAGATTTATTCGCCACGTCTAGGAGCAAGGTTGTCCCATTTTCTGAAAAATATGCTCTCCGCTCGTGGGGCTTGGCTCCCATTCGAACTATTCTTTCCTCTGAAATGCTTTATGGGATCAAGTTGAATGGTGAACACTGGTGTGTTATGCAGATTTCGCACACATTGTCTGTTTTAAAAGTTCATAATTAGTCTTTAATTTTATTTTTGGACTTGGTTGCCCCGGAATTTCTCATTTTTGTTTGGATGTATTCACCAGGCTTAGGGGAAAATCAATCTGCAGTTATTTTAATACGTATGAGAAAAAATAATATTATTTTTCTTTTTCATCTTTTAGTCCCCCCCCCCTCCATCTTTTCCCATATTTTGATGAAATTATTTTATATTGACTTAATAGATTTTTGTTTTTATGAAAATAACCGTCGTGTATTTTTTATTCTGTTTTACAGTGTCCGTGATTTTGTTATGTGAGTGTTGTCTTGCAAACTTCCTTTTTTTAAAAAATAGAAAAACTTTTGAAATTTGCAGTGTTTTTGAAATCTTTGTTGCTATTTTTTTTAACTGACTCGGTGATTCGCTTCTGTGTCATAAGATAAACCATAATAGAAAAAAATTGGAGAATTATCTTGGACAAACGTGAAATATCTCTGAGATTTGTAAAAATGGAGCAATACGTATTAAAGAGCCCCTTTCTTCAGGAAGTAATGTTTCTCAAATTAAAAGATATATAACAACCACTGATTAACTATTATAAACAACTGACTTATTAGCTCTAACAGTAAGCAATGTTTCAAATAAAGATGTTTCATTTTTTAAAAAAATGGTAGTAATAAATTGTATTTTGAATATCTGCGCGTGTTTGCTTTTAGTCTCGATTGTAAATACTAAGCAAAATAATTCAAGAGATAAAAGCTGAATTTCTGTATGTAAATGTTATTCAGTGGCGTACACAAGTGTGGGGATTTATCCACCCTAGAGAAGCCTCTTTGTAGAGACAGTTGCAGCTCCCTCCAGGGGTTCTACTCAACGCATATTTGGCTCTCTTTTTATCGTTCAATGCATATCTAGCTCAAACGAAGAGGATTCTTAGTTAGTACTAAGCAAAACGCAATCGTGTACCCATGACTACTCATAGAGTTAATTGACGCTGCTGTGTGTTCCCTCAAGCCTTACACAGAAATGTGCCCCTTTATATTAGGCAAGGGAACACGTTTCCTGGGCCAGACAGCATTGAACTTGTATATTCTTCGCAGAAGAGTCCTGGTTTACACTGAAGAGCTCTTCAGGATGTCTGCTGGTCTTTAGGGAACAACGCACCAGATACAACCCATCCGATAATGTTGAAAGACACAATTACAGAGATGGTGGAATCATACTTTGGGCAGAGATCTGTCTCGATAGTCACACTGACCTGCATGGATTCCATGAAAAAATTCTGACTGGAGTGAAATATCGGGGTAAGATCGATCTATTCACTACTGTTGGTAATGAATTCATTCTGATGAATGATAATGCTCGAAATCAGTGAGCTGTGACTGTTGAGAATTTTCTGCATGTTCATAGTTTGGAACGAATGGAATGGCCAGTTCATTCTCCAGTCCTGAATCCGATAGAGCAAATTTGAAGTTACTTTCTTTGTATTTTTAAGTCCGATTTCAAGATCCTTACATGGGCTGGAACCAGGGTTATTCCATTTTGGTCCTATTTCGGTATTTGATAACTTAATTGGTAATATCGATGCTATCAACGCATTGCAGTTAGGAATTTCTTATTGTAATCCATTTTTGTAGTTTTACCCAAACATCTTTCCTCGTGTGATATTTTGCTTCCTCCAATAAGGAATTTTCCTTGCTTTTTTTGTTGTAAAGTATGTTTGTGTTAAATTTTTGCGAATCTGTGCGTCGCATTCAATAAGAAATTGTTTAGTGCACATTTCTTGTTTCTATGTTCATTCATTTTCAAATTAGATGCATTGGGCAGGTTCTACCTTAACTTTTGGAGGGCGAAAATTTAAAAGAGCCGAAAGTCCTAAAGACCCGTCATCTAGGGGAGCTGATATATTTGAAATCTTTCTTGCGTGCTCGTTTGGGGAATGAGATGACGTTTTCGTCACTTGACCGTGGTTGAGAATTATGGGGTCCGTTCCCAATAACACTCGTGTTGCTTAACGTTAATGGATCACTTGTGTAACAACCTCATTAAGGTTGTTGGTGTTTGGGGGGTTCGAGTAAAGAGTTCAGTCATGACTAGTTCAAATATTCCACTTTATTATTTCACTAACTTAAACAACTCAGGGTAGGAAATGCACAACGCTACTAATTATAAAAGCAATCAGAAGGCTGAAAAGATACTTAATATATGAATAGAATCTACTTCAGAAACTCTTGGAACACTTTGGACTGCTACGGTATAATTCCCCGTAATTCTCTTATTTGTTGTACAACCTCCGGTCGTTATCATTAAACTCAATCTTATCACTTATTTGCCAATTGGCAATGATTGATCATCCAGAAATTATCCATCGACTAACTTCGCGTACCTAAATGTTCACGCTTAAATATACTCATTTGTATGATTCAAGTCTTCTTCTTCGGGAGGAAGTTTTCATTATAACTTACAGTTAAAAAGAAATAAATTTACCCGAAGATGATTAGTTAAAGTGTACCGAAAGGAAGTGATATTCGTTAAATTTTCTTGATTTCAATTTTACTGGACATAACTTTAGCTTCCATAATGTTTCAAAAATATTTCTTAATGTTATGCTTACATTTTTGCAAATAAAATAGAACTTTCACTTGTATTCATGAAAAATTACACAGGTCTGCAAAAAAAACTTTTTTTAAAATTGTTTTGGTTTTATTAACTGATCTTTATTTTGTTATTTGCGCTGATTTCAAAAATGACATGGGTTTTTTTTTCTATCACGTAAGGCTTGCCTACAAAATAAAGGTAAAATATTTGAAAAAAGAAAAAACGAAAATTTTGGATTTGTTTTTATTATTTTAACATAAATTAAAATAAAGAAAAACAAAGATAAATAGCTTAAATAAGAATAATAGTGATACACACATGTGTTGAAAATGCTATTATAAGTCTTTGTAAAAATGTTTTCTTTTCCCATCGAAGCTTCTTTTAGTACTTTTTCGGCTGTGTTCTTGTGAATTTTTCCGTTTTAACATCCAACAGTAGTCTGCCATCATGTTGACATTCCAACGACCTTGGTATCTGCGCTCCATTTCTTTTATATCCTGATGGAAACGTTCTCCTTGCTCTTCACTTACATCCACAAGATTTTCTGGAAAATAGTCCAGATGTGAGTGGAGGAAATGGATTTTGACACTCATGTTGCAGGCCAATATTTTGTGGTTTTGTAACAATTCAGCAACCAAAGCTTTGTAGTTTTGATCTTTTTTGTTTCCAAGAAAGCCTGTTACAACAAGTTTAAATGAATTCCATGCATTTTTTTTCTTTCATTTCCATTTTAGTGACAAAAGTTTCATCTTTTAAAAGTTTTCTTATGTCAGGCCCAACGAAGATGCTCTCTTTCAGCTTAGCATCGGATAGACCAGGAAACTGTTCACAAAGATACTTGAAACACTCTCCTTCTTTGTCTAATGCTTTCACAAACTGTTTCTCATTAGCCCCAATTTTATATGAAGTGGTGGAAACAAGATCTTCTTAAGATCTACTAAACTTTGTCTTTCAACATTTTTAACTCCAGGAATAAGAGCCTTTCTGATTGACCACGTCTGCTTTACGTAGTGTTGTTTCCTGTCACGGCCATCCCATTCACAGAGGAAACATGGAAACTTTGTGTAACCACTTTGTTGACCTAGTAACATAGAAATAACTTTTCAAATCACCACAAATGGTCCATTTATGGTCAGAGTAGCTGAGCTTATTAAGTATAAACTCAAGATTTTCGTAGCATTCTTTCAAATAGACTGAGTGTCCAACAGGCACATAAGCATATCGGTTACCATTGTGAAGAAGTACAGCTTTCAAACTCCTTTTGACGAATCGATAAAAAGTCTCCATTCCTCTAGTTTATACATAATTTTGAACATTTCCAAAATTGCAGGTACATTGTTGCAGAAAACTAGGTCCCCCTCTTGCGTAAAAAAGAGACAAATTCCTTTTCTCTAAATCGGTACCACGAAAATGAAACACCGGACGAAGTGTCTTTCTTTAAGTCTAGACCCTAAAACTTCCGCTGTGTCCTTTGAGAGGCCCAGATCTCATACTAAGTCGTTCAAATCTGATTGAGAGAAAAGTTCAGGGTCATTTGTACCTGGATCGTAGCCATCATCACTGTCGCTGCTAATATGTGATATTTGGTCTAAATCGTCTAAAATATTGTCCAGGGTATCCGGAGGTGAAGGAATAGGCAAGTCAGGTCCATGAGGTACAGGGCGAATAGCCGAACGTATGATGGTTGGGTATGAAATGTCCTTCCTGTTTTTTAAATTGAAACCTTGCACTGAACAAGAACAAAAATAACAGTCATTACTGGGATTTTTAGGCTCTCTCCAAATCATGGGTACTGCAAAACGAAATGTCTTCTTCTTACCTTTAAACCATTGTCTCAGTTCTTCAACACACACAGAACACACTACATGGGGCGCCCAAGGTTTATCTTGGTCCCCTAATTTAATACCAAAGTATGCAAAATACACCTTCTGAACAAAATTAGAAATGTTCCTTTGTTGCTTCTTGACAGTATAAGACCCACAAATGTAACAGAAACAGTTAGGAGAGTTAACACATCCTCTAGTAGCCATTTCTTTTAAATACCGTAGCACAAAACTGTTTGATGTTTACACCACAGTGGCTAGCTCCACACTGAGTCACTGACTGCAACCAAGGTCACGACGCCTAGCAGCCAGTAGGATTGGGGAGGGGCAGACAGATTGAGACATATCTCGTTCCAGTAGGAACTGGTATTCCGAGTTTAGATTCATTGTCATTGCAAATAAATAGAATAAAATTGTGTTTGTAAATAACATACATTATTTAGTAACCTATTAACCATAAAAGATCCATAATTCAGACTAAATTCACCAATTATATAGGCTATAATATTGAAAAATCGTACGCATACTGGACCTGAAACCCCCTGAAAATAAGAAAATTTCAGATGAAATTTGTGACTTATCTAAGGGTGATGGAATTTTTTCACTATTTTTCCCGTAATCAGTCCTGGTGTGGGTTGCCAGCTCAGAAATGTTCCTCGACACTAAACCATGTACGAGGTCTGTCGCCCACGGATTTTATGTAACTTCAAAGAGCGACGTTATTAAGGCATCCAAATAAATTGCAATTCTCCTGGAAAGCACAGTTGTGTTGAGTTCTTGACTGTAAGATACAATCTATAACGTAAAATGTGACACAAAGTAGGTATCCGAAAGCGACAAAAATATGTTTACGAATTGAAAACGAAATGCTCATAGTGCCATAGGAATTAAATGTTTTATTCAGGAAATACAGTGAAAAGGGGGAAAATCACATCAGGGTCCAAGTTGGCCTAACGCATGATTTAAGTTATCATTCGTCTAGGCTTGGACTTGAAGAGTTGGCGGATGTGTTCCTATGATAATCTTCGTCAAATGTATTCCAATTGGATGGTTGAAAATGCATGCTTATCTGCCCAAAAAAATCAAACTCTTGCTTCTTTTTGGAAGGATCTAGTGATCGCATAGACAATTGAAACGTTGAACACAAGCAGTCGAAAATCGTCCCGTTTGCGACATGAATGTATCTTCTTGCTCATGGAAGAAAGGGCAGCACTTCGAACATTACAATCTCGGCGACATACAGTGGTGTTGTAAAGGTGACATGGATGACGACCAAATGAAATGGCATCCCATGCTGTGAATCCCAGTTGTTGAGATGCAGCATTGGAAGTGAACATCCTTCGTCCTGGGCGTTTCCAAACACGTTTTTGCTGGTCATCAGAGCTCAATTTGAAACAGTATTCATTATTGAAAACAGCTCTACTTCAGTTCGGGAGATTTCTAGTCGAATGCACCTGATACCACTGTAAAGCACCTTGCGGCATGCAACGGTAAAGAGCAGTCGACGCAATGGCCTCAACTACATTTTCGCTGAGTCGCCTATTTATGATTATTCCAGTCTCTGGTGTCCCGTCTATCTGTCGGATCGTTGTTAAGGAAGCATCATAAGCTAAAAGCGCCGTTCGAGTGATCACTGTTCTCGCATTCTCTTGATCGACCGCTACTTTCTTTACGCTTTTACGGCAATGGTTCACCCATTACTACCTATACTGTCAAATGGTTACATCTTGCCGATCGAAATGTGGATCACCCTGCTTCCTTTAGTACTGTTCATGTGGTGACTTATGCTTTTACATTCTATGCGAGTCCACGTTGGTGTATGGAACAATATTCGCACATGGAAATTGCGCCTTAGTACTGAAGCGTCCTCCGTTTTGTACAGCATTCGGATCCACCATTGCAATGCGCTAGTTTTTTGTCCTTTTGTGTTAATATTTTTGTGCGTCGCTTTTTAGGTTATGCTCGTATATTATTTGCTGAAAGAATATATCTTTTATTTATTACATTGCTATACACAGTCTGGATTTAAATAAAGGTAATGGAGATCTCCAAGTTGGAAATTTCAGGTGCCTTCTATTTCTTTAATAGAAAGCTTTTTATTTTTTGCTTTCAAGCCAAAACATTATGATCATCTCCACTTTTTTCAATTAATTCGTGTGGAGAACGCGTGATTAAGTGGGAATGGCATTTAACTTCTACTAGGTCATTCTTAACTCTTTGCGAGTGATGGGAAATGCTGCTGATCTAAGAGAATTTGACTAAGGGCAAATTGTGTAATGGTCCAAAGACTCGGAACGAGTATGCCTGGAACTGCATGTGTAAGAGCTTGCTCACCGCCTATCTGCCATTGTTAGTATTAATGCTAAGTGGGTAAATGACGGTGAAACCAACAATAGATGTCAAGTGTTTTGGAACACACTGATATGGGACTAATTTTAAAGCAAAGAGCGAGCAAGCAGGGAATCATTTTACATTTTAAATTGTACAAAGATAATAACCCGAAACATACTGCAGATATTTGCAAGTTATGGGTCCTCTACCACTGCCCTAGTGTTATTAAGACTCCTGCACAAATTCCAGACCTTAATCCTATTGAACATGTGTGGGATTATTTGCAGCAAAAACTATATGAGCACCAAATTTCTAACAAGCAGGATTTAAGAAAATATTTGGTCGAAGAGAGAGAGAGAGAGTGGACTAAAATCGATAGATCGATTTGCAAAAAATTGATCCAATCCATGTCAAATAGTCTTCGAGGGGTCATAAAAAGCAAGGGTGGCCCCACAAGATATTGATTTCTAAGTTGGAATTGTTTTTCTTAATTTATTAGGAAGTGTCCCAATACTTTTTTGAGCACGTTTTTTAACTCGATTCCTTTTATTTTTTCAATTTTAACCATAATTCCATTTATGTATGAGTTCTATTCAAATTATTATTATTTGTATTTACTACAATAACATTAATTTTTTTTTCTTGGTTTCATTTGTATATTTAAGTAAAATATTACAATAAAAATCTATGAGCTGGTAGTGTGTCCCAATACTTTTTTGAGTGCCTGTATATTGAATTACATCCCGACAAAGCAAACTCTTCGTTAAATATGTTACGATCTATCGGGGTTCACTTACTTTATTTCGGAAAAAAAAATCTTTTTGTTCAGCTTTATTTTTTACATTTCGCTGGACTTTTCTTTTTTTACTTGTTTCGATTTTCAGCCCATACCATGAATACAAACTAATTATTTATGTAGACATATTTTTTATTTTTCTCTCTGCTGATCATAAATTACACTCGTTTTTAAATTTTTTTCGTTTAATATATTGACTTTTTTTTTCAGCCTGTGAAGGGATTTATTTATAAATTCGGATCCTTTAATTTTTTAAAAAGCAACTGTAAATTCAATTTTAGGCCCCTCTTTTTTAAATCTCCTGGATAAGGGTTACAAAAGTTAGATTGTAAATTGTTTATTAATATCGAGAGTAAAAATTGCTTGTTGTCTGCATAAAATTTAAATAACTTTTATTAGTTACATCCCCGCCTTTTGAAATTTGGTGAATTTTAACGAAACCATAACTAATTTGGCTTACGAATCTTTTCTTTTTTCTAAATTCGTTTTCCTCATCCATTCTTAGTTGTCAGTTTTCCTCTCAAATCTCTTTTAGGATGCATTCCGATTTTCTTCCTATGAGGAGGTCATTTTACTGGTGGATCCAGGGTTAGAGGCCGGACAAGGTGGCTGCTGGTAGTTGGAATTCGGGCAGTGTGAATAACCTTTTCTGCCTCAGGTCCCCATTGATATGTAACAGGAACCATTGGACTCCCTGAAATTCTCCCCATCTTGTACGCAATAACAAAACTCCCTTTATTTCTTTGCATTCACTTCATGAAATCCAATTTTATTTACTATTAAATTAACTTTTCGGTCTGATGTATGCATGTCATTAAGATCCCCTCCTAAATTGACATTATTTTCATAGTTTTCATTGGAAGTAAGTTGTCTTTTGTACTGTGATACACATTTAACTTACTAATAAATAACTTTTTTTAACGTAACTGGTCTTTTTTTCACAAAAAGATGGCAGCAAAACGGTCTTAATTCAGTAATCCTGCCTTATTTTTCTTACTTGCCACATATTTTGTTGTCCTTATGCATTTGTTTACATCTTAAATTTTTTATTGTTTATTATGAATAGAAGAGTTTTTTCCAGTATAAGGAATTGGTTTTAATTGACCCATTATACAATTACTGAAAACACCTTATATTTAAAATGGAATTTTAAGAGCATGAAATAGTCCTTTTCCATTAAAAATAAAATCATAGAGGAATTAATCTTAAAAGTTTGAATTTGCAATAGTCCTGTGTGTGTGTGACCCTCCAGGATCAGGAACTTGATGTCTTCGAAATCAAAAGTTGAGCGTTTTTAAATAAAGATCCGATAAATCATCCGATTATTCTGGACCAATCAGAAGAGACGTCCTGAAAAGTCTAGAAGTTTTCAACTTCCGGCTGCCGTTTTGTATAGAAGCCCCCGTTTCAGGGAAAATTTGCCAGCCGCTACTTGTTTTTATAATGTAACGTCCATCGTCTTTTGTTCTACTTTGTGTTTGTCGTAATTGAAATAAAAATGAGTTACCTCCCAATACTACCATCGTTACACTAAGAACCTAGATATAGTCATCAATAATTAAATAAATAGAGCCACACCACACCTCGACTACACGACATATATAGTGAAAATCGCTTAAGACGAACTGAAATATTTTTTCATGCTAAAGTATATTGCGAAAAAAAACCCCATATATTCTACAAAATTATAAGTTTATTAGAATACATTTTATTTATATATATATACATAGATATGTATATATACATGCATGTATGTAATAAAAATCGATGAAACAAAAACATTCTCTGGAACTTAATGAAATGTTATGCAAAATATAACAATCCTAAAATCTTTACAGATTTCCGTTTTCGTCTTTTGTTTTTGATCAACAGCCTTAAGAAGCTTCATCTTCATTTTAAGCCATTGTACTCGTAAAAAAAATTCTTCTAAAATAAGAAGAAAAAAAAACACGAACCAAACTCACTAATTTTTACTCACACTGCGATGTACTCGCCCGTTGGTGTGGTGTGTTAGTTAGAAGAGAGGTGCCAACTCAGGTGCCGTCCTCGTCACTTGAACAGGGTTCAAAATTACGAGGTCCGACGCCAAAAGCCTTAGTGTAGCTGAACAGTGCGACGTTAATATTAATTCACGCACTCATGCGATGTAATCGTGGCCGCGGTAGCCGAGTGGTATAGGTATCGGATCGTGGCTTGCCTTGTCACGAGTTCGAGCCCAGTACCACTAAAGACCCGCCGTGTAGGGCACCGATGCACGTTAAATCTGTCGAGAGCTGAAACGTCCTCCCGTTGGTGTGGTGGGGTAGTTAGGAGAGGGGGTGTCAGCTCAGGTGTCGTCCACGTCACTTGACCGTGGTTCAAAATTGCGTGGTCCGTCGCCAAAAGCCCTCGTGTAGCTGAACAGTGCAACGTTAATATTCAATCAATCAATCAGTCACGCGATCTACTTGAAACCGAATTCCAAAGCCAATTGATGAGGGTTGACATGTTTTTTTATGGCGTTAGTAGGGGTAGATAGTAGCTTAGATAAACAAAATTTTCTGGTGTCGCGGCTATTCCGAGGTAATTCAAAGCCAAATTAGCTTCCTTTCCACGAAGCATGTGAAACCACCTCTCTTTCGTTTCACAGCCCTCTTAAATCTCGCCCGCGCGACTGGTGTTTTCTGTGATTTGTTCATTTCCAGAAGGGAAATCTTTTCGTGCTAAGCTATTTTCGTTTTCTTGTTAAGAGGGGGAAATGCATAGAAGTACATAGTAGTTTGTCTGGACCATTGTACACTCATGTCCATAAATTAAGGATAATGAAGTTCAGGCAAAGAAAAAGACAGACGCAAAACAAATTTGACTTATTTATAAAGTCTATTTACTAAACAAAAGGTAAAGAGCAAAAAAGATGCTATATGTTTGACATAATTAATAAAAATTGCGATTTTTACACCCTGGAACAAATTTCAAAAAAGAACCTATTTACAAAAAACAGTATAACATGGTTAGTATGATGGTTAATACCGAATATGTCTCCCGGACGATGCAATACAGGCCTTACAACGACTAGGCATGCTGAGTATCAAATTATCAATCTGATCTTGGGGAATATTACACCACTCATCAAGCAATGCCCTCCGAAGTTCCGGTAGACAGGTGGGAGGGGGTTGACGGGCTGCAATTCGTCGGCCAAGCATATCCCACACATGCTCTATTGGATTCGAGTTCGGTGAGTATGCTGGCCAATCCATACGGGTGATATCCTCCGATTGAAGGCATTCGTCTACAATGTTTGCACAGTGAGGACGGGCGTTGTCATCCATAAACAGAAATTCAGCACCCATGGCGCCCCGAAACAAACGTACATGTTGTTCCAGAATGACATCCCGATAGATGTGGCCTGTCATCGTTACACTCTGAACATGCAGGTTAGTTCTGGAACCAAGAATAATTCCTCCCAAAACGAGCCATCCTGCACCACCGTAACGGTGTCGTTCAATGGTGTTCTCTTGGTGGTAACGGGTACCTGGTGCTCTCCATATTAAAGTCCGGCGAGATTCAGACTGCAAACTAAACCTCGACTCGTCGGAAAACATCACACAAGACCACTGTTGGGGTTGTACCACAGTGAGTTGCGGTAAGTGGAACACATCTGACAGGCCTACGAGCATATAGACCAATGTGCCCTAAGCATCTGTACACGGTCAGCCTTGAAACTGTCGTACCGGTAGCTGAAGAGAGCTGACGATACAGGTCTGATGCTGTGCTCCGTCAGTTTCTTTTGGCAGTAACTGTCAAATATATATATACCGGTCCTCATTCGGCGTTGTAACTTGGAGGCGACCTGTGCTGTAACATCTACTCACATTACCATCATCTTGGAATCGTTGCCAAAGCCTGGAGATGACACTCTGGGCGATTCCAAGTTTCTCGGATACTTCCAACTGGGTACGTCCACATTCCAGTCGTCCAATAATTCTACCACGTAAAAAATCATCCAAATGCTTCCTTTAAGCCATAACTATGCGGTTATTGCACTGAAAGGCTTTTAAAGCGCTTGTGAACAAATTTACTTCTTTGCCACCATTCCTTATATACCCCTCTCTTACACTCTCGTCATTGTGACGTACTATCCGCGCCATCTGGTGGTTTCTTGTAATTTGCATATTCTTCAAGATGTGTGTGATAATTCTACAGGTGAAATTTTTATTTTAGAGTTCAATTTCTGTGTGATTCTGAATTATCCTTAATTTATGGACATGAGTGTATGTCATGTGTGTGTTGACCGATATTTCGTCTTAAGCGTTTTCGCGTTGAACGTATTTCACTGTATATATACATACAGGGTGATTTTAGAATCATGGGGCAAACTTTAAGGGGCGGAAGAGCTTAATAAAACAAATGACTCTTGTATTGGTATATAAAAGCATTGAAGCCCGAACAGAAAAAATAGTGTATAAAACGTTCATTAGCAGCCTACTTAACGAGTGCTTGCTTCCCCACAGAAACATTAGAACCAATGACTTGTAGACGAGAACCCTTGTACTTGTGTCTTCGTGTTTCGTCCAAGATTACTTCCTTTAGATATCCTCGATCTACCCCTTCCATTAGAACTACACTCACTTCCAAAAGTTAAGCACGGAGAGGAAAATGCTAATTTCCGAAAGCCAATCAGAATTGAAGAGGATGCAATTCGCTGCACAGGCAGATGGAAGTATGCAAATCGTGTAGCAAAGCCAAGTAGTATGCAAAGCCAATCGTGGTTTTATGTCAAGAAATATGCAAAAAGGGCAGTCATATAAAAAGGCAGCTTTATGAAGGGTTACAGAAGTTGATTGTAACTGCTGATAGAAGGTGTTTAAAACTTTCGTACAATTTTTTTGAAGACTTACGTGTTTCTATGACTTCCAGAAAACGAGTGGAAGATTCTGAGCGCTGGCGTGCTTTGGGGCGCATTGAAACAGGACAGTCGGTCACAGATGTTGCTATTTTCTTCGGTGTTCATCATTCTTTTTTTTTTCACGTTTATAGAAACAATTCCAAACCACACAGACAGTAGTCCGAAGGCCCGTAGGCGGTCGCTCAAGGGTTACAACCCCCGCGGAAGATCGAGATATTGCTATTGTAGTCAAGCGGAATCGCAGAGCGACCTTCACACGTGTGACATCTATGGTTACAGCGTCCATTGGTAAGGCTACATCTGCAGCTACTGTACGCCGAAGATTACATATGAATGGACTGTATGCCCGGGTACCTCGAGTTTGTGTTCCTCTATCCGTCTAATCAAGAGGGGCACGATTAAAGTGGTGCCGGGAACATGGCAGTTGGACTGTATCTGACAGGGGCAATGTCATGTTTACTGATGAGTCAAGATTTGTTCTGGAGCCAGATGACAAGCGTATAAGGATATCGCGTAAACAAGGAACACGCAATCAGCCCCAAAACATCACCGAACATCACACATTCGGAGACGGAAGCATTATAGTGTGGGCAGGGATTTCATTAGAATACCGCACCGACCAGCACATCTTTAAACGGGGTTCTGTGACGGCTGTCCGGTATAGAGATGAAGTCCTAGAACCCATTGTGAGATTGTGCGCTGCAACAGATGGCCCTACTTTTGTTTTAATGGACGATAACGCACATCCCCATAGAGCTGACATCGTCGATGACTACCTGGAGAGTGAAGGGTTTGCGCGTTTGGCGTGGCCAGCATATTCGCCTGACCTTAATCCTATTGAAAATCTTTGGGATGTTCTCGGCTGTGCTGTATCTTCACATTTCCCACCTCCAGTCACTCTTATTGAGCTGGAAACTGCTCTACAAAAAGAATGGCGATTGCTTAATTCTGCGGTGGTTGGACCACCTAATTGAAAGCATGGTCAGAAGGTGTAAACTTTGCATACATATGAGGGGGGGATCACATACCCTATTAATAATGTCCTTTGTTTTCATTTTATGCTGTTTATTTTCACTTAATACATAATTCTGCTTAAATCTCCAGTATGACATCTGATAACTTACAAAAATTTAATATTGTTTTCATTTCTGTATATAATTATTGATTTTGTTTTATGTATAAATCTATATTCTACTTTACTGCCAAATTTTGTGTCAATCAAAGCAGTATTTGTTGATTTTTTTGCATTTTACATCGTCGTGCTTAACTTTTGGAAGTGAGTGTATTTTCACACTGCATGCATCTACTTGGAATTCGTACATTCGATGCATTTTCACTATTAGTCAAATCACCCTTAACATCCAAAATCTCAAGCACAAATATCGATTTGGAGACCGATTGGCTCCATTCAATTATCACCAAGCATTCATGACGGTCGGTGGGTGAAATTTCTTAAACTTTAACATTTTCTCTACTCGTTAATTATGCTGCTAATGAACCTTTTTTCTTTTCCGTTAATGTATTCTTTTTTTTTTTTTTTTTTTTTTTTTTTTTTTTTTTTTGGTCCTCAGCTCGGCACTGCCGCCCATATATTCGAAACAAAAATTGTTTGTTTGAGGGTGCTCTACCACGCCTCAAAGTTTATCTCGTGATTTTAGAATCACCCTGTATATATACACAAGTTAACGGTACTGAAACATTTTGGCAGTGCGATCCTACTTAGAACGTTGAGTAACATGAGTACTCAAAAAGGTTATAAAATATCTATAATCCAATTTTTTTCAATGAAATTTTTTTGGCTGTTCGTGAAACTGACTTCAGTTCATCGCTATTTTTTTAAACTCTGGTTACAACTTCATAGCTCAAAATAGACCCCAGGACTGCGCTTATCGCCCAGCTTGAGTCCTGTTAAAAATTCCTTTGCATGAATCGGGATTGGAGAATGAGCTTATATATATGTAACCGGTTTTCTTCCTCTTACCGCCGGTGCAGTTAAAGGTGTGTGTGTGGTTACACATTTTAAAAACCAACATTTTCCCCCAAAAAAGCTTTGTCAATGGTACATTTGTATTCAATTCTATTTATTTGTAATTTTTCACAACCCGATTTGTGGTCGCGACCTATTGATTGCATGCTACCGAAATAAATTCTTTGACCTTGTATGTTAAATTAGTCAACCGGAGGTTCTTATCCCAATCTTTCAATTTCGAAGAAAGCCCTCGTGTAGCTGAAACGTTAATATTCACTCTCATTCGATTTCGAAGTGGCATCGAAGTCATGGTCACTAACTCGAGGCTCACGTTGGCATGATGTAGAAGCTTTACTGAGGTGAGAGATCCGTCATCATTGATGCATATTTTGTTGATGAAAATGAAAAGAGTGATACGACTCTTGTTCACACGTCATCCGAAATGAACAACTTCATAAAAATTATGCATAGTTATTTAGAAGCTCTTTCGAATGGTGAAAGGAATAACGAAATGAAATTCCAGTTGAGAAAACCAAATGAGGGCGCAACTGATCCGCAATTATGCTTAGATAGTCTACAATAGGGGTGGACATTAAGTATAGATCGCGATGGACCGGTGGACCACCAAGACATTTTGTGCTGACTGCCGTAAGATCGGCAGTTAGTAATTATATACCGAAATATTTAAGATTGCCTGAATGGAGTAATTATATACCGAAATATTTAAGATTGCCTGAATGGATGTAGACAAAGTCTTCTACTGACAAAAACTATGAGCACTTTTAGATCAAAATGTTTTATTTTAATTGTATTTTTAATTGTTTCATAACAAATACGTCATTTGATATATTTTTTGGTTATTATTATGTGTGAATCTTGTGTTTTGCTTTAAGGTGCCTGATTAGTTGCGGAAACATTTTTTTGAAATATTGCTGAAAGTTCATTTTTAAACTCATTTTTTGTTTAATTATAACTGAAAACGTATAAAAATAACAAAGAAAAAAATTTTCAATATATTTTTGTGAGAAAATGGACAATTTTAGGTGAAATTAGGCATTTTTTGCACATCGCGGCAAACACTGTAAAATAAATTCTAATGCATAAGATAAAAAAAAGCACTTTGAATTTTATTCGGAAAGCGTTTACCTATACCTTGCTCTATCATCTTTGAATAATTTCAATTTATCACAAAATTATTGGTCAAAAAGTGCACAAAAGGAAAATTTTTCAAAAATTTTGTATTTATCACAAAGAAAAACAATCATAAAAAAGGTAAATATATTGTTTTTTCTTATTCTCTAGTGCACAACATTCATACTATAATAATAAACAATGATGCTAAATTTCATGCAATTATCTCAAGGACTTTCTGAGATATCATGTTTGCCATGCGATAAAATATGGAAAAATCTGTTTTGGAGAAAAACGCATTTAAAGATTTAAAATCTAAATCTTAAAAAATTATACAGCAAAAACAACCTAAAACCTCTTTACATCAAAAGATTAAACCTTTTATAAGCCCACATCAGTATTATATGTTTGTTTCAAATTCTTTTTTTTAATTTTGTTACCAATTTTATAGTCAAAAAAGCCTTTCTAAATGTCTAAATGCATAATTTTTTTTAAAACAAATTAGAGGTATAAAAAGCACACTAGAATAACTTTATTACGTTAAAAAAATAATATTTTTTTTATATGGAAAAACAGGTATCACAAGATATATATTATAAATGTGAAAGTATGTTTGGATGTTTAGTAGTCTTTCACGGAAAAACAACTGAATTGATTTTAATGAAACTTTACAGTAATATAGTTTATACTTCAGAATAACACATAGGCTATAATTTATAAAGATATTGTGTAAAGTTTCCAAAATATAACGATAATTGTGAAGAAAGTACGGGAAAATTCTGCCATCTGCAAAAAAGCCCGTGACAGAATACATCTATCTTTTTATCCCTTTTGTTTTGTCTATGCCATGCCTCAGTGTGTGCTCGCTTTTAATTTATTCCGTTCAACAGTAAAATCACTATTTTTTTTATTTCATAATAAAACTAGATTTCTAAGGGAGAGGCGATGGCACGATTTTAACATAAAATAAATACAACAAAAAATAATATTAATGTATTATACTTCCTGATATAAATTATTTACACTATTTTAAGCGTTCATTACACAAAATTTGTAACAATGACAGTGGAAGGAAAAGTTATGAAGTTAAAATAAAATATCAAAATGTTTTTATCAGATAGTTTTTTTCAGTACATGTAAATATATATCTAGGCTTTCCTCCATACTGTTTTTTATAACTTACATATATATATCATTCAAGCATTGAAAAAAAGCAATCGTTTCAATAGCTATCTGTAAATTTTTCATTTATTTATTACTTATAGGAAATGGATTTAATTAATATATGTATGTTTTATAAAAGGATTATTTCTATTATTTCATTACTAAATTAATTATTTGTTAATTAAAAAGTACACCGTCTATTATTTTGGATAAAAATACATTTCAGAGACATTTTTAAGCTAAATAAACGTAACGATTGATTGATTCATGAAAATCTGAAATTTATTTTATTATTTTAGTTTCTTAAAAACTGTTATTTAAAAAAATGATGAAAGTTTTTTGTTTTACTCTTAGCATTAGAATCGTTTTCTTTTTATTGCTTCACATTAATAATTTTCTAACTAACGCAATATTGTTTTTTAAAAGTCATACATTGAAATTTGAAGCTATATCTTATTGTTCCCTCTTCCCCTCCCCATCACAGATAATTTTACACTAAAAAAACACCCGTGTTATATGCTGGGCTAGAGAGAGGGAAAAGAAACCTGTCTTAAATCGAAAATATGTGGAACAAATTTTGAAAAAGGGAAATTTAATGAATCAATTTTAGAAATCACTCATATTGCGCGCCTACAAACACACACATAATTGCTGGCGTCATGAGGGAAAGAGACAGCCCGTGCAACGCCGGGCCATGCAGCTAGTACATATAAAGAGTGTTTTTTTTCCAGGTATAGCAGTTTAAGTTGGCATTACTTTCCAAGATGGCGACCGATTTAACAGCTGTCAAGTGATTTATTCTCAGTTTGATTTGGCAATTCATCAAAACGATCATCAAGCAAGGCGTAGATTCGTCGAATGGGCCCAAAACGAGATTGCCGTTGTTCCCGATTTTCATAAGCGAATTTTGTTTAGCGATGAAGCGCACTTCTGGTTGAATGGCTACGTCAACAAACAAAACTGCCGCATTTGGAGTGAAGCTAATCCACAAGTGTATGTCAAAACACCGTTACATCCAGAAAAACTGACTGTTTGGTGCGCTTTATGGGCTGGTGGAATCCTTCTTCAAAAACGATGAAGGCCACAACGTTACAGTCAATGGTAATCGGTATAGAGCCATGATTACTAACTTTTTCATTCTTGAATTGAACAATCATGATGTCCAGGAGCTGTGGTTCCAACAAGACGGCGCAACATGTCACACAGCTCGTGCCACAATCGATTTATTGAAAGACACGTTTGGTGACCGCCTAATTTCACGTTTTGGACCTGTGAATTGGCCTCCCAAGATCTTGTGATTTAACACCGCTAGACTATTTTCTGTGGGGCAATGTAAAGTCATTGGTCTATGCGGATAAGCCACAAACGCTTGACCATTTGGAAGACAACATTCGCCGTGTTATTGCCGATATACTGCCACAAATGTTGGAAAAAGTCATCGAAAATTGGACGTCCAGATTGGACTACATCCTAGCCAGCCGTGGTAGTCATATGCCAGAAATCATATTTAAAATGTAATGCCACAAGATTATCTTTCGAATAAAAAAAAATTCACGTCAATCGAATAATACATCGTTGTTTTATTGCAATTTAAAGTTCTATACCTCTAAAAAAACACCCTTTATAATGTGTGTGTGTAATAATTCCCTCTAGTATCCTTTTTATTAACTCTTTGTACTAATATTTAAAATAACTTTAACTCTTTGGTTTAAAATTAACATTGTAATCTTAATCGTAATCGGCTAGTCCAATATCCCTGTCCCGCCCATTCTCTCCATTCAGAACTTCTATTACGTAATAATCACGCGCTTGCACTGCTGGTATAAAAGCAAAAATCTTGTATAATCTATTTTTGTCTGCCTGCCTTCATCATGTAATCAGCCGGTTGCAGCGCGTTCTGTGTTTGTGTCATGATGTATACTTCTTTTTATGTGTAATGCCGTCCGTACGGGATCCTTATGTGTTTCCAGATACGAATAAAAAAGAATAACGATTTACATGAATGCATCTTCGATAATACCGTACTCGACCACCCTCCACGTAACACAAAAAATCACACCAACGACCACGCCCTACCTTTGGTTCGCCATTGTTTAAATCCACCACTCGCCGCGACAAATTATGCACTGCTTAAGTTTTATTACATTTATATACATATATATATATATATAATTTCCATTAAGTATCGTAGAGCTTAAGAAATATGTAATATAAAATATATTAATGTGTGTTATTTTGTCAGTAAATATTCCCGAAAATTTCTTTTAAAAAATATTGCTCATCACAAAAGTTATAAAAAATTATAATGAAAAGCATATAAAGAACAGTTTTTAAGACCTCTCCATATACATACACTTTGACTTTTTTTCATCCTTAGTGATTTTGTTTTCTCGAGAAAATTTTCTATATTCTAAGGTGTGTCCCACAGAAGTTAAAATGCGTTCCAGATCAAATTTTACAAATCCATGTACAAGATCTTAGGAAGGGAAGTATTTGCATTTCTAATTATATATATATAATAAACATGTATATCACAAATGAAAAGGAATTAACGTTAATAATGCACTTAAGTGAAATGTTTCAAGTTTAATAATTGTATCTTTAAGTTAAATACGTTACAAAATGTTATTGAAAAAGGCTTTCTGATTAAATTTCGAAACATTTGTCACCAGCTGACTAAGTATTATTGGGACTAGCTCTGTGTCAAAATTCTCATTACTGCTAGCACCAATGATGAAGAAAATTCTTTAGATTTCCCGGACCTTGCTTTAGGCATAATTAATTAATATTTTGTCTTTAAGAACAGTTTTCTATCAAATATATAAAAAAAGTTAAATATGAAATAAAATATCGAGAAGCAAGAGCATAAGAAAGTCGAAAAATGACAATTTTACGAATTTATTTGCCAAACTTCACTTAAAACTAATAAATTATTTTTTTAAAAAATATCACCATGTCCCGTCATTCATTACCTTACCTAAGTCAATATTTTTTTTAATTCGTTAAACACCAAAAAAGCGTAAAAAAAGTATTAAAATGCAAACACTTCCTGTTTCGATATCTAACTTCCGGTTCGTTTTTGCTGCTCTCTCTTGACATAAAAACTGTTATAACTTCGTAAATAATTGAAGTACAAACAAAAGTAAAAAAAATTGGTCATTTTCATCAAAATTGACGCGGTCTTAAAAGTGTAAATTAGTTTATTTTTTCTTTACTCACCACTAAGTGGACCGCAACCCCTTGCAGTGTTACGAGGTGACAGCATAAATTTTATTGCCATAATTAAGCTATTGAAGTATAATATTGGACTTTGCGAATTTTCCCAGTTTCTCAATTGGCTACAGATAATCTACTAGGAAAAGGAAGTTTTAACCTACGTGCAACATTTCAATGCCCTTTATTCAGATTTTGATACTGGGTTTGAGAATGATTTGACCATTGTAATTACCGCAGTAGACAATGAATTCAAATAACAACATTGAAAAAAAATGTCATATTACAAGGATCGGAATAAGCAGTAACGGAGATCTTAGAGTAAAATTTAGAAGCGGATGTCAGCAATTTGGGCTTTAAAAAGGTTATTTATCCTGAATTATGAAGTACTGTGGGAAAGCTTTTAGTTACTTTTCTTAGTGAAGAGGAGTTCCACTCTCCAAAATAAAGAAAGACTGGACACACACACACTACGCCCGATTCATCCCTCCTATAATAAACATTTGTTTGTTGATCAGTTATTTTATGTATTAATTAAATTTTAGTTTATTTAACATGTGTTTCTTAAGTTTTAAACGTTATACTTCACTACGGTTAGAAATTTAAATTTTTTAAAGTAACTCTACAACAGGTGTCAAAAGGACATTGAAGTTGATAAATTTGCAAAAATTCAATATTATATAGACAGGGTCTACGAGACAACGTTTGGGAACCTCTGATATAGACTGTCATTAAAATTAATATAGTTTTCTTTTAAAACTAGTTCTATATAAGAATTCTAAATTTGTAGTAATTTAAAATTCGTATAGTCTATATACTCTTCCTCGGAATCAAACAGCGTTATATAAGAGGGCGTATAATAGTTTATAAAATTTAACTACCGATTTACTATTCGTGTGCTTTTTAAAAAATTAGTAGAAATGATTGAAAAATTTCTTTTGTTTTATTTATGAAACTGAAATATATTAAAACTTTTCGGAGTTTAACCATTTGCATTAAATAATGTAGTGTATACCCCCTAAAGGTTTTATCGAATTATTCGAAAGAAATCTATATTAACAAGTTATGGGATTTATGTTACTAAATGGAAGAGAAGCGCAGAAATTTGTTTGTCTGAAACTATGTTGATCTCTGGAAGCGACTTAATATTTTATTTTTAAAAATTCAATGCTAAAGCCAATCTTGCACTCTATGAATGTAACACTTTACTATAAGGACAAACACAGAGGATCTAACTGCCAATATTTAACGTGCATAATACCTTGTTATTATATCTCAATCTTTATCTTATTCATAATATCTAATAAAATTATCTGGAAACCTTATAAATGGCCTTTTCAATTTATTTACAAGAAAAAAATAGTAAATATCATCAACCCAAACAAATAAAATGATACTGTAAAAAAATTAAAGAAAATCCTCTCCTAAATCACAGATTAAATAGCTAAAAAAAGGTCAAATTATGCAGAATTTCTGAATTTTTCTCTCACTTTATTTATCTCATTAGGTTTATGACATAAAAACTTAAATTTTTAAACACCACCCCAGGCAATTAATAGTAAACAAACAAGTAATTGGGTTGTCTGTTCTTTAAAATTAATTAAATCTTCCAAAAAAAAACCCAGCTATGTGACATTGGAACTAGAAAGCAAAAACAGGAGACTGCATAATGTTTGTAGGTTGTCAACAAAACTTTTCATAGTATTTTTGAAAAATTGTATATGGTATGGATCCAGATTAAATGAAATATCCTAAGAATTTTTAAAATTTCAGATCTTAAATCTATACAATCAACTTTCTAAATTTACATAAAACGAATTAGAATACTTAAATCAAGCAACTTATAGAAAGAAGTTTTGAATTAAAAAAAACAAATACACATATAAAATGGCAATGTAGCAATGTTTTTATTAATAAATCTTTACATTGCATATACTACATCAAAATAAAATTGACAAAGGATTTTTTTTTTTTTTTTTTGAATTTCACACTAATTGCAAAATTCCTACAATCTGTTCCTCTAAAATATACGAAGCATTATCTTCTGTTTTAATGGGAATATTTGATTTTTTTACACTGAGCATACCAACATTTAATGCATACCTATTTCTACCAGTTATTGTATGCGTAGTGTGTTAAATATACTTCAGTTCATCCAAACTTAAACTTATTTGGATTAATGTATTGACAGGTTATTTTATTATCACCGATTATGCATCTAAAGTATCCTTTATACATAATTTTATTTATACTAAAAAAAATTGAAAATGAAACATTAAGAAAATAGATTCAGAATTCTTGCTCTGAAGTTTGATGTTTGAAAATATATTAACTTCAAATATAAAATTAATTACTTCAAAGTTTGTCTAAGAAAAATGCTAAATCAGTACTCATACCATTCCAAAATTTGGAACATACGTATTAAACTGCCAACTAATTTCGCCAAGCAAAAAGACATCCAAATTTTAAAAAAAAATTATATCACTATAATTACTGTGTTCAAACATGAACAGTTTCCACTATCGGTTGTATATCGTAGCATTTGGCGGTTTTATGATTTGAAGAAATTAGTCCTTATTATAATATACAAGTGCTCCAAATTTGGTCTTTTAACACACGTCACATAAAAATATGAGTGAGTGGGGACAATCAACCCATTAAAAAATAATTTGAAATTTTTTTACTGAAATTACCTTTATTTTTACTGAATTTTGTATTAATGTAGATCATTGCGAATAGCATTTTTTCAAGTTATTCATTTAAGTGTAAATAGAGAATTGAAAAGACTATATTAAAATTTTGAATATTTCTATTGCTTTTAGAAAGTAAATATCCTACAGAATCCAATGTCTCTATGTAAAATCATATATGGTTTCATGATCTTAATTACTGATAAATATCATAGAAGTGATCTAAGTACACTTCTTGGGTCAATATTTGTAAATACAACAAATTTATTCAGGACTTAAATTTATAAGCAGGATAGAATCAATACAGATGAACCTTTTTAGATTTGAATACTTATGTAAAAATTAAAATCCTGAGTATTCTTATGCTTAATACATTCCAGCTGGGGTTGCATAGATTTCTTTAATACACTGTGTTATACTTCAATAATATGTGTATAGTCTATATGTTAAACTTATCATCAAAATTAATGAATTTTACATTTTGATAACCCTTGTGCAAATATCAATAAATGTTATCCATAGCAAAAAAAAATTGCACACACACACACACATCTGTGTGTGACAAATTTATACCAGTCAAATTCTGAAAAACAGATCTTGTGTTAAGAAATCCCTATACTACATAATAAATAGATACACCACCAAATATTTTATAATTTTTATTTTTTTGTGTAAAAGAATTATGGATTCAAAAATGACTTGTTATTTTGACCATGCAGGAGAGAACAGGACTTTTATATTCAATATATACACACAAATTTATCTTCTATAATATGCACAATTTACTTAAAAATTTTAATGCCTTAATTTTTTACCACATTCAGAATGAAATTCTCGAAAAATAATATATTTTTACTAAAATGGTGCTGCGAATAAAGGCTTTAAAAAATGTTGCATAATTTTTTTTACTTTACAAAAAATATTTACATTCATGTAGATATCTATCCAAATTCCTTTTAGCTGAAGTTTCTTTTGTGAACACAAAAATAGTAGGAATTTAGCAGCTGGCGACGATTTCTAAATGTTAGTATTGAAAACAAGCTTATTCAAAGTGGTCAGAGCATAGTAAGTGAGATGGTTTAAAATCCTTACGCTTCATCATGTTAACTAAACACTCGAATTTTTTTACCGGGATATTAAAAAGATTTTTTTCCTATACAATCATCTGATCTTTTACTGTAATCGAGTTATAATGTAAAAGAGCAAGAGCAAAATAGTACACAAAAGAAGTGTTGGGTTAGAGTTAAGCGGGAAACAAACCAAAACATATTCACGTGCTGTATTCAACACGTGATCGTGACGTCACATGAATCAACCTCATTCTGTCTATTGCTCTATTATCATGAGAATCTATTTTAAAAAAGAATTTTCTTAAAAACTTCTTTGAGAATTTCCAGGTTGAGATTAGTCTTGAGAACTTCATTTCTCATGAACCAACTGCATTTGTAATGATTTTATTTTGAGGAGATTCTAAAAGTTTGATTTATTAGTGCACCCAAATTGGACAAGCATATGCCAGAACAGGTCTTGAAAATCAGTGTATAAACAAGTATCTTATTTTTGATAGACAAATGTGATTTCCGGGAAATTAAAGGTTAAACTTTATCCATGTAATTATAATATGTATTCGCAGAAATTTTAATGTGTTGTTTAAAAGTGAGTCTTTTACCAAGGATTCCACCTAGATATTTGGTGTTGCGAGACCAGAGAATGTGTGGGATCGACCTACTGTGAGGTCGACCCTGCCATACCGTACAACCATATCAGGGACCGTTGGTCAGGAAATGGGCATGTTTACAGCATGCCTAGTAACCGCTCGTACTGTGTGACGACGTTTGCAATAGCTTACACTGTCACACGATGACCATTACTCCGGACAATGCAATATCGAAAAAGACGGTGTCGAACGACAAAACTGTATACAAGAGTGGCATAATGTCGTCTATTCAGACGAGTCCCGATTCTGAGTGCAGTCTTCTGATAGCCGTATACGTGAGTGGAGACTCCGAAGGAGGCCACTCGTCGCCTACTGGCATTCGATATCGGCATAGGGGCCTTGGACCTGGTGTGATGTTTTGAACAACCATTGCGTAAACGACCCGAAAATCTCATGTTCAAATGGACGGTGCTTCAAACCCAGATCGATACATTTCTGACATCTTACTTCCCGTGATTCTGCCCAATTATCCAAGAGAATGCAAGACCACATGTTACGCGCCGTGATCTGACCTCTTTGGGTGTATTGGACGTAGCTCCTCATTAAAAAAAAAAAAAAAACTGCTTGCTCGCTGAATTTTGCTTAGTTTTTGTTTTAAACTTCACCTATTCGAAGAACTTGTACTGTAACTAGATTGTAAAGATTTGGCTATTTAGTCTCTAATTTTTTCAAAAATGTTGAATTCTGAGTCAACAATCTGTTTAAAAGCTGAACTATTTTAATAGTGACAACTAGTGGAGCACACAGGGGGAGGGTCCTGGGGTCCGGACCCCCCCTCCCCAAAACCCTTGATTTTTTTTTTTCCGATTGATTATAATTCTAAGTGTACGTAAAATCTAATTAATTATTTGTTATTAATGAATTATTTTATTAATTAATGCTAGTTATTTATTCAATAATTAGTTTTTTACTGTTTTGTTCCCGAAAATCGACAAAATCAAAAGGAGCATGGTGAACTTTCGACCCCGGACCCCCGAAAAATTCCTGTGTGCGCTACCGGTGACAACCCATATCCAGCTGTGTGATGAGAATTCCAAGGAAAAAAATTATTTTTCTTTTAAAACTAAATTTCATCAAAGAAAATTCTTTAATTGCTATTCACGTGCCCATGGATATGCACATTTAACGATGCATTTTATAAATAATGGAATTGATTCTCTCTCTCTTTGCTCTTTTTTAAGTTTTAGCAGAGATGATCGACTTATTTATCAGTACAGATAACTCATTATTTGACTTGTTATATTTCAGTTTGTGTGTGTGTGTGTTTCCTCCCCCTCAGCGCCGTGACATTTGGGAAAATTAAAGGTAGCGTGAGAATTAAAAAAATTAAATAATTGGTGGGGTTTTTTTGTTTTTTTTTACGTTACAGCTATTAGTTTACATTAAGTATTCATACTATTGGTTATCTCAATGCTACAGAATGTTATTTTTTTTTTTTTTTTTTTTTTGTGAGGTAAATACCAACGAACTGTCCGGGTGGAACCGTTCGCGCGTTTCTGACACCTCGAATTCTACTCGGGAGTTCCGATTTGCACTTGTCCAGCCGTTGTATTTCTCATGGTCATCAGTTTCGGCGTGGTGTCAGATGAACAATCTTTAGGGGGTGCACGTGTGTATAGGAACGGTGCTATCCACAAAAGATAAGCCGATTTTGCATTTGTGGGGCGCGAAAACGTCACAACGCATGTATTCATTTTTTATGCAACTGATGAGTTTCCAACTCAACATCATAATTTGACCAGCATTGTTCTTGACGAATCCTGGGGCCATTAAATACCAATTTATATAGAAAATTAAATTTGGGAGGCTTAAATTCTCTTCAGTTTGGAAGTTAGGGAAGTAGAATGCCAACCCATCACTTGACCGAGGTTAAAAATGATAATTTTTGGGGTTTTTTTTGCAAGCTCATTTGAATTGCAAAACAAAAAAATATTTTGTTTTGGTGCACGGAAATATATTATAGCTGATATAATAAAATTCCGCACTGCTTTTAATAAAATGCGATGAACCATATAGTTTTTTTAAGTAACATATAAATGTAGAACCTTTACAGACATTTCTAGTACATGTTTGCATAAATTGTGCATTGCAGTTGCCATCTTTTTTTTTCTTTTCCTAAGGGATATATAGTGGAATGCATTAAACGTTGAACAAAAATTACAAACGTCACTCTCATGAGCGACGCTTGTTACAGGATACGCGCTGTAGTCATGGCTTAGAGTATAGAACGAGTTATTGAATCATTCCATTCAACTGACATATGATAAACAGATGCATTCTTCATTAGTCACATTCATCACAAACACGTCTGCTTAGAAGTACTCCCAGGTCATAATAAAAGCTTGTAGGATGTGATAAAACTTTTGCTATGAATTCAAACTATGATACGTGGGAAACCACACACAAATCTATACTTTAAATTCTACTTAAAATTCTCGTGGCCGACTTGTCATGAGTTCTGGCCTAGTGCCGCTGAAAACTCACCGTTTGGAGGGGTTGATGCACGTTAAAGCTGCCGGGGCTCAAACGTCCTCCTGTTGGTGTGGTGTTGAAGTTATGAGAAAGGGGTGCCAGCTCGGGTATCTTCCTCATCAATTGAGCACGGTTCAAAATTTCGAGGTCCGTCACTAAAAAAACCTCGTGTAGCGGAATAGGGCGACGTTAATAATAATAATAAAAAAAAAAACTTATTCGAAATTCATTATTTTTCAAAAAATTGTTCCTTGCGTAAGAAAAATCTTTTCAAACTTGGTTTTGTATGAAAAACAGAATTTTCAAATTTCAAAAACTGTGTGGTGTACACAGTCATTTTTAATAATCAAGGGAATTCTTCTATATCCTAGTTCATAAATTTAGTTCTTTTAAATTCATAACATAATAATCATTCAGAATTCTGTTCTGTTAAGTTTTAATAAGTTAATGTTTGATTTGGTGTATATGTTACCGTTAAAGTTTGAAATCCGTTATTTCATAGAGTAACTAGGTATTTCATGAAATAGTAAGTCAGTTAAAGTATATAAAATGGGTGGATTCTACGATTTCATTAGGTATTCCATAGAATAAGGATTACTTGATCGTTAAAGTGTGAAATACGGCACTTGAAAGTTCATTGAATTTCCGATTCGAAACAAGAGAAAGCAATTGTACTCTTGATCTCAATGCAATATATGTTAGCGAGAATTAATTTCCATTGAACAAGTTCCGAAAATTGACACAACGCCGCTTCGATCTGTTGTAACAGCTCAAAATTGCGGCACTGGTTAAGAATTTAATAAGTATTCGTGTATAAAAGTAAAAAGTGGGTTCGTGTAAAAATCAAAAATAATGTGTAATGCAATCCAAAGTATCATCACAGCAATCCTTGCTCTTATAAATAATGAAAAGTAAAATAAAGGTATTTCATAAAATATTGAAATTAATATTCTCTTACATTCTTGTTTGATAGTGCTTACAAGATGTTTCTATGAAACAACAGTTTTTCTTTTCACAACATGTTTTTTTTTAAAAAATATTTAAATTTGAATACTTAGAAGTGAGACGAGTATTACATTGCAGCGACCCTCCTCGCAGTATCACTTTTGAGTCCTGTAACTTCATCACTCTGCTTATTGCTAGTGCTAGGCATATTTGATCATTGCATTATTATTATTAAACTAGCTGGTATACCCGTTCTTCTCGCACGGGTGAATTTAAAAATTAAAAAATACAGACTGAAGGATAAAGAAGTTTTTAATGAGTTAATTTTACGTGAATTGTATAAATTAAACAAAAAAAAAAAGCTTTTTACATAACTCAGCTGAACAAAAAAAACCATGTTTGCACAATTTTAAGTCTTTAGATATAATTGCTGATTTTTTTATTATTATTTATGACGCCCCGTAACTTTCTTGTGCGTGATTTTTGAAAACACCTACCTGCTCAGCAAAAGTAACATTGTTACAGATTTTGTGTAATAAACGCTAAAAATAGTGTAAATAATTTTTATCTGGATGTGTAATACGTTAATATTACTTCCTGGTGCATTTATTTGATGTTAAATAGCTGTTACCTGCGACTTCGTCCACGTGGAATTTAACAAAAAAGTGTTTATTCACTTCGCAGAATTTACGAAAACTTTTCTTCTACTTTGTGAATCTATGTTTCTTTTTTGTTTTGTTTTTTTTCCTTTGCTTTTTGTTGAGCAAGGGGTGAAAGGGACGCATGACCTTTGACACTGTCGATGGGGTGAGGACTAAAATTTTTAGGATCAAAATAGGTCTAAGTAGCAAGTAGGGTGAAACGCGAACACAAACGAAGCCGCAAGGAAGGGGGTGAAAGGGACGCATGACCTTTGACAATGCAGTTAAGGACTGTAAAATCATTAGGATCAAGACATGAACGGGAAATGTCGCGAATGGCAGCAACCTAATCAAAGAAAAAAGTTTGATATAACTGCTAGCAATCGTTGAGACAGAAGGCTCACGAAATAAAATAATCCCTATTAAATAAAAATAATCCCCATTGAAATAAATAATCCCTATTTGAATCCGATATTGCTCACTATTTCATTGGTTTTAATTTTATTTTCTCGGAATCCTAATTTTTTAAAAAAAAAAAAATTAAAGTAGCCTAAGTTATTCCTTATAACATTAGCTATCTGCCAGTGAAAGTTTCGTCAAAATTGGTCCAGCCGTTTCAGAGATTGGCCGGAACAAACGGACAGACAGACAAAATTTTAAAAATTGATTTTTTTATGTAAGTACCGTATATACTTTTAAATGCATTTAGTAAAAAGCTGTTAATTTCAAATTACAAACAGACACTTCATTTTTATTTATGTGTATAGATTATCTATGTTTGTAATGCATGAAAAACAATACTAATTAATTCCGTTTTAAATTTTCACTTCAATAAATGTTTGCAATGGGTCCAAATCTATTATAAATTATATATATATATATATATATATATATATATATATATATATATATATATATATATTTATATTTATATGCGGCCCGTGGGGTTATAATGTTTTCCGAAGTGACCCGCAAGGTCATTTGGGTTGGCCACTCTTACTTTAGATAAATTTTATTATTACGTTCATGGCCAAAAATTTATCATACTGATCATGCAGCTCTGGTTTGGCGCAGAGATGTTAAAAGGTAGATTATTCCGCTGGTCATTAAAGCTAAGTTAGTATGACTATGAAATTAAATATTCAAAGGGTTTTATTAACATTGAAGCAGTTATCCAGGCATCCGGTTCAACATTAAAGTAATTTGCTTGACATTAAGGAAATTTAAACACTTTCAAAGAGTGGTACTCTATGTGGATCTAAATAGCATGAAGTCAAAGATGTAATAGTTAATAAAAAGAAAAATTTGTTTATAAAATAGTTGTTCCGTTATCATTAAGGTTAAAATAGTTAAATCAAGCTCATGAACAATTTGGTCATCCTGATTGTTAGACATTTAAAAAATCGGATCCAAATTTTTATGATCTCCTTGTGTTGTTTTTCCAATCCCGTTCCATGATCTCAATGAAAGTAAGCACACCGATTCGAACCCGATCTTTTTGAGTTTCGTGATTTGTGGTTGGCAGCAACTGCCATGCAAATCGAGCGAGTATTTAAAACTCGGCTCATGTTAGTTTTTTTAAAAAAAAAGGAAGGAGAAACAGAAATATAAGAAGTGTGTGAGTGAGTGAGTGAATTTAATTACACCTCAGTACTATTAACCTTACAGTACAACTGATATTGATGAATTTGTGAAACACTCTATGTGGTATGTCAACTTAACAAACAAGTTGGGTTACTGCAACAAGTTCCTCCTACCAGTAAACCTTTTGAATTTATATCTGTTGATACTGTTGGAGGTTTCAATTATTATAATTATACAAAAAAGTTTCTACGTATTGTAATTGATCATGCAACAAGATATGTGTGGGCTTTTTCTTCAAAAAGTGAAAATTCTGAAACTTATGTAAATATTTTGAAACAAGTATTTAAAATCCAAATTCTTGAAAAATTATTAACTGATAGAAATGGTGCCTTTACTTCATCTAGATTTAAAGAATTCGTTAAAAATTATATAAAACATTTCTTAACTACTGCTCATCACCCTGAAACAAATGGCGAAAATGTATAAACGCGTTAATCTCTTACTTGACTTAAATATAAGGTAAATGCTTCATTGACTAAAATTCCTTGCGCAAAATTACTAGACCAAGTATGTAATGAATATAACTCAACTAAATACTCACCATAATACTTGCTATCTGGTCTCTTGCCATATCAATCACTTATCGATCAAACTCTAATTACTATAAACCTGTTGATGAAGCACGTGAATTGGCCTTGCAGGGAACAATAGATTATCATATTAAAAATAAGATTAGGCATGAGGCTCATTTTATTGAGAAAAAACCTCGGTGATCTTGTTGTTTATGAAGAGTTCCAGTTTCCTAATCTACGAGGAAATTGAGCTCGCCTTTTTCTGTTCATCATCAAATAAAAACGAAGTGATCTGAAGTCACTCGTGTAATTAGTAAACCAAATTCTTTGGCAAAGAAAGATTCCCAAATTAGCCATATTTCTAAATTAAGATGTTTCTATTTCCCCCTGAAATTGAGTCATTTAATTAAGTTAATTTTTTTGTTGCTGTTGTCAACCAAAAAAATAATAATTTCTTTCTTTTAAATTCACATTTCTTTTATGTGATTAAAATTCTTCAATATAGTTAGAAATAAAACACAATATAATAACACTTAAATTCAATAATAATGAAAAACAACATGTTGCCGTTGGTTGAGTTCGAATAACAGCCAGAGATGGAGACAGTAAATATGTTTTTATATTATAGAAAATAAATATTTACAATTAAAATTTACACTTAAAAGTAGTAATGCGGGTAAATGAAAATTACACCTTTGAAGGTGCTGAGGATTGATGCGGACAAGACCTTGCGTCTGTCCGTTGCGCTTCCTGTTTACAGAATGTCCCGGTACGGGACTCAAAAGTTTCAGTTGGGGTAGGAAGGCGGAAAAGTATGGCGCGCTCAGTCACAGTTAAGTGTGAGGAGTGTAGGAAACACACTCATTGTCATAAAAATTTGCGCACCAAGAAAAAAGTGGCAAAAATGAAACGAAATTTTACATACATAAAAGTACATAGTTACATAAATAGTACTACTTTGAAATAAGTGATTAAAAAATCAAAAAGAAAAGGATCAGTTTTTTTTTTTTTTTTTTTTTTGCAGAAAAAGTACAAATGAACTTAAGTTTTAGTACTCTGTTGGACCCCTTCTACCACGAATACACGATCGGGCATTGAGGCATGCAAGTTCCGTATGATGTTCTGACGCATCTCGTTCCACAGTTGCTGTAAACGCGCCTCTAGTTCAACCAAGCTGGTAGGCTGTCCAACGTGCCATTACAAATGATCCCATATATGCTCGATTGGTGACAAATCTGGGGATCTGTCAGGCCAGAGAAGGGAGGTAATGTGGTGGAGGCAGTCTTGTGGCATCCTTGCTGTGTGTGATCGAGCATTGTCTTGTTGAAAAGGGCCCATGAGAGCCTTGCGATGAGTGGCAACACATGTGGCTGAAATATGTCATGGACGTACCGCTGGGCTGTCATGGTGCAAAAGATTAATACTAGGGGTGACCGTGCATTGTAGGCAATGGCACCCCATACCATCACACCAGCTGTGAGAGCAGTGTGTCGCTGTAAAGCGAAGGTTGGATTGAGGCGTTCACCACGGGGCCTCCACACACGTACACGATTGTCATCACTGCTCAAATTGAATCTAGATTCGTCGTTGAAGACCACCTGGTTCCATTCTGTTGCAGTCCAAAGATTCAATATGAGTGCCCTTCGATATGCCAATATGAGTGCAGATATCTAGGCGATACTCCATTTCCGTCCATACTCGCACCAACATGTTTCTTGTAACGGCAGAAAAAGAATGTACCATTTTTCTTTATTTTTTTTCTAGGTACTCAGTGAAATTTGGCCAGAAAGCTACTAGATACTCCAAGTTTTAAAATATCCACCTTTCCTGTGTGTACAAAATTACCAGCATCGCGCCCGCAAAACCACAGATGGTATTTTGTGCTGTGGAATACGCAAAAACAATGTCTGTTATTACAGTTCAACGCGACTTTCGGCGACAATTTGGGGTCGATCCACCGGACAAGAACTCAATTAAACGTTGACAGGTTGCCTTTGCAAAGGCGGGTTACCGCGTTCGAAGGAAACAGAGAGTTCGGCAATTCTTCCTTGGAGTATCTGATAGCTTTCAAGCCAATTTTCACCACTCTCTACACCTAGAAAAAAGGAAGAAAAATGGTACATTTTTTTCTTTCTTTCTTTTGCTACCGTTACAAGAGGCGCGTTGGTTTCCCGAAAGGCGCCTGTATCGAATCTTTGTAACTTTGATATATTACCTGGTATAATAAAACATTCCAATATAGAGAAACTAGAGAAAAATTTTAATAGAGATCCAATCTTTTTCGGACACACTGTATATTTTATGTGCATTCTCTGTCTATTGTATTTGCTTTCAGCTGGATAATAAATTTTTGTTTTTAATATGATATATGTCAAAATAAACTATTTGTTATTGGATGTTTGTAATATTTGGAAAAAAGACTTCGTTAACTGTTATTTTCAATTACAGGTGGACCTCTATTAACAAAGTAGCTAAATCCCGAAAAAAAAGTTTGTTATGTGGAAAATTCGTTAAATGGTAATAATGCCCATCTTTCGATAATATTTATAAACATAAAACAAATTTTAAATTCATAAATACTATACATCATTAAAAAAGTAGTTATTAGTAGATTTTTGTAAATCAATATCCATTTTTATTTTACGTACCTTACCCATGTCAAAGAACTATGGTAGGAAAAAATAATTGTCCAGGAATATACTGAATTTTCAACGTGAAGAAAATAATCTTATATTAAAATTCATTAATTTTAATGACGTTTGTAATATTAAATCTCCTAGTAATTTTAAAGCACACATTGCCATATGCATCCTTAAATTTGATTATTGACCAAGTATGTTAATTTTGTTTGAGTTTTTTTGTTTGAAAAAAATGTATTCTCTCATAATATGCCCCCTGACTTCGCAATGCTCCTTCAGGCGTATTTCCTTCGTACCGTAATCCGCGTTCAACTGTTTCAAATGATTTTATCATTTCATCATTTGAAAGTTTATTGATTGAAGGAGAGAGGGTGAAAGGTAATATCGAAGGTTTTTCTTGTAGACTGGGAGGGGGAGGTTAAATGTTGCACTTCCTGGATGAAACCCAGAATACAATTTTATTGTTCTCGGTGAGTTACGAACCTGGTTAAATCAGTTCAAGGTCATTGATTAGCATAAAATTTATTAAGAGAGAATAATTTGGAAGGTCCAAAAATAGAGAGAAAATCGAATCACAAGAGTAAAAGTTGGTTAAATAAAAAAAAAAATGTGCTTCGCCATTTGGAGGTTATTTTACCAAAAAAAGTACTTGGTTCCAGGAAAAAGTTCACATAATGGAGGTTCGTAAAATAAAGATCCTACTGTAGTATTGTCGGAGAAATTTTAATTGAAGCTAGAGAAAGATACACGTTTTATTTGCTCTTTACAAAAGTGTGAAGTACAAGGTATGACGTAAAAAAAAACGGTACTAAGTGAGTAACTGGAAAAAAGAGTGGAGTTGGCAACAACTGTTTAGGTGACATCATAATGCACACCTCTATCCATGTGGCCAGTTTCACGCTCAAACGGATCATGCCAGTCGGGAGAACTGCGTCATTGAGTGAACGCGTGAAACTGCATTCTGCTGTAAAAATGTCGAATCAACATCAAGTTTCTTGCGAAACACCATGTTGATTCGAGAGAAGAAATCAGCGACGAAAACATTTCAAATATTAACCGAGGCTTATGGAGATGAAACTTTGTCTAGTGCACATGTGTTTGAATGGCATAAGCGGTTTTCAGGGGGAAGGGTGTGTGTGGAAGATGAACATGCTGGGCGCTCAAGGTAAGCGATTACGAACCAAAACATTATCAAAACTCGTGATGTGAGTGAGTTCCCATTCCCATTAGTGTTCAGTACTTCAATGTAGTAATGTTGATAAACAAATCATTAAATGAGCTATACAAGGTGACTCAAAAAACCGAGATTATACAAGTATGTAGCTTCAAAAAAGAGTGGAGTTTGCTACAACTGTTTTGATGACGTCATCCCACGCTCCTTACCTGTCTATGTGGCTAATTTCGTCTCAATCGATCACGCCAGTTGGGAGCACCGCGTCACTGAGTGAGCACGTGCAACTGCATTCTGCCAGGAAATTGTCAAATCAAGTTTCTTGTGAAACTTAAGAAATCAGCCACGAAAACATTTAAAATATTAACCAAGGATTATGGAGATGAAATTTAGTCTAGTGCACATGTGTTTGAATGTGTTCAGGGGAAAGGGTCAGTGTGGGTCTGCGCCCAAGGTCAGCGATTACATTCGTGATATGAGTGGGTTCCCGCTCACATCAGTGGTCAGACTATTAATAACCACTACTACATTGAAGTACTGAAAAGACTTCGTGAAAAATTAAAGGGCCTTCCAAAAATCACATTCCAGAACTGTTACCAGCAATGACAACTCCTAATGCAGAAGTGTGTGAATGTTGAAGGGAACTGCAGTAGAACGTCGTTTATCCGAATCAATTGGGTCCGGACTCCGTTCGGATAACCGGAAACCGAATGTGATCCATGCAGTATATGAAACCGAACACTATACGAATATTGAAAATCATCACATGCGGAAAACGTGCTTGAAGAAAAAGCAAAATAGGTGCAAAATATCGCAATTTTACCTTTATTGTGGAAAAAAATCATTTCTTTTTCGCTGTACCATTGTACACCTTCGTTTTTTCGCTGCAAGGTCTCTGATTCTCTTGAGCAGCAGTAGGTCCGGATAGTAGACGTTCGGATAAACGACGTTCTACTGTACTCTGAAGGTGATAAATCACACGGAGAACTGATTCTGTATGTACAATGAGTTATTGGACCAGTCTCAGGTTTTGTGTGTGTGTGTCTCGTGCTCAAATTGAAAATGTAGGAATAATTTTAAATAGGGTTCAAATGAAAAGAATATGTTTATGAGAATATTGTGTATTATAAAATTTTATGGCTGAAATATTTGACTGTGCATGAGAGTAAAATGTAAAACGTGTTGTAGGATTAAAATATAAAACCTAGATATTAATCAAATCTCCATATTATTTCATTCTACCCATTAAAACGTTGATAGGTCAAAGTTAAAAAAAACTCAACTTTAATCCACTTGGAAATTTATTATTGTCAAAAGAGGGTATGTTCACGTAACATTTATAAAGATTCTATTGAATAAAAGTCTTCTAATGTTTTACTGAATGTTCTTTGAACCATAATACGTGCCTTAATTAGAGATTTTATGTACTGGATGTCAAGGTATTTTTTTTAAAAAAATAATTGTTTGCACAAATCTGTGTTTTGTTTGTCCCCCCCCCCTCAAAAGCAGTAATACACTGCTGGCCACCGTAAATGCAACACGGAGAAAGACAAGAGATAGCATAAAAAAATTTATTTTGTAGATAATATGTTTTCCAAGTATCAAATGGTTAAATTTATAGACTTCCGTGAAGTGTGGCTCCTGCCAGAATCAGTAGCCAGACTAGCCGCCATTGTTGGAGATCACCGCTGCCACACGCCTCGGAATTGATTCAAAGATACTTTGGATGTGTCCTTGGGATACAGCAGACCAAGCAGCTTCCACAGTTTCCAAAGTTGATCTGGTGTGGCAGAGGGGGTTGTAATCTGGGTCAATCGTTGAGCAACCATGGACCACATGTTTTCTATCGGTGAAAGATCCTGAGTGCGAGCCGGCCAGGGAAGCAATTCAATCTGATGATTGACGAAGAACCTTTAGACAATACGTGCCACGTGTGGTCGCGCATTATCCTGTTGAAATATGGCTGTGGCCAAGTCCTGAAGGTAAATAAGGATAACTGGCTCCAACACCTCGGAGATGTAGCGCTGGCTGTTTAAAGTACCAGCAATGCGTACTAGAGGAGTGCGAGAGTGATATCCAATACCGCCCCATACCATAATACCCTGTGCAAGACCAGTGTGGCGGTGCATAATGCAGCTGTTCAGCATCCTCTCTTCACGGTGTCTCCAGACTCGAATCCAAACATCGTGCTGTTGCAGACAGATGCGTCACTCGTCAGTAAGGACAACTTCATTCCATTCTGCCGCCCACATCCTTCTTTCATCGCACCATTGGCGGCGGAGACGTCTGTGGTTCTGCGTCAGGGGTAGACTAAGCAATGAACGTCTTGCGGGCAGACCACTCTCCTGTAAACGGCGTCGAATGGTACGCGCAGACACTGAATGAAGCGTTACAGACTCAATGTGCTGTGCTATGGATCGTGATGTGACTGAGCGATCCGCCACGGCCATGCGCACAATATGCCTGTCCTCACGTGAAGTGGTGCATTGAGGCGGATGCGATCGACCACGTCGGTCCGTCGTACCCTCCTGCATCCAACGGTCACATATCCACATTACAGTTGTTTGGTTTCGTCCAACACGACTACCGATTTCTCTGAAAGATAATTCACAATCTCGGTAGGCCACTATCTATCCTCTGTCGAACTCGGATACTTGATCAAAAGCTGATCGCTGTTTTCTACTAGACATAGCTGATCGTTTTTTGAAAAAACCACAAGAAAAACACAATTGCCGAACTTGAAATCGTCGAAATCTCCAAGCCTTAAATAGCGCTTTGAGGTGACGCCACAGGCACGCGTGATGTGTGTCTGCGATGAAATTCTAATCATTTGCATATCTCCCCTCCGCTAATGCATGTTGTAAATTTCATGTTATTTGCATGATTCCTTCAGGGTGTTGCTTTTACGGTGGCCAACAGTGTACTTCATAATATTTAATGCTATTGGATAAGTTTGAATTTTTTTTTAAAAAAAAAAATCCATTGATTAAAAAAAGTATTAGAGAGTGTAATTATTAATTATGCAAAGTTATATGCTGTTAAGTGTTGTAGTTTAGGAACACATGTTCCATAAATGGTAAAAAACAGTCTTGAGAAGAATGGATTTTAGTAAAAAACTTATTTGTAATTAGTGCATGCCAGCTTCATAGCTTGGGTTCCTGTTGTTTTCCATTAAATTATCCTCTAATATATACATTTCTTCTGCCTTCCTTTCACCCTTACTTCGAATTTTTCTAAAATGCCATAGTTTTCTTTCCTGATCATCTGTTTCCATTGCTCGGGATGTGTAAAAACCTGGAGATATACCTGTTGCTAGAACATGCTACTTAGTGATGTTACTTTGGAGGCTATACCTTCTTGTACTACAGTTTTTATCTGCCCAGTTGCACAAAAATGTTTTTTGGTATCCGCGACCCGATTATTCTGTTTACACTCTCGTTATAGTTTTGTGTCTTTCCATGCAAGCATTTGGCAAGGAAATTAGGAGATGATGATTCCCTGTACACACCTTTGGTACAATCGAGCACTTCTAATGGCAAAGTGTTTATACACTTCACCGGTTGTAATTGTTCGGTTGTATCTACGCAAGGTATCTTGGTTTGTTGGGCACAGACCATGTTGCGGATATGCATCTGTATATACTTTGTGGAAATAGCCCAAATGGCTCTTGCTTCATTGAAATAATACTATTACTATTTCTGGTGGAAAATCCATAATACCGCTGTGATCTGTCAATTTCAGCGTTTGTAAGTCTACCGCGACCACCCAATGGTGTGTTTTGTCGCTTAATTCTTACTTTTTATTTTTAGTTTTAAAGCTCGTAGTCGAGTTCCATCCGTTTCTCGACATGGCCAACACATTCTAGTTTTTCAATACATGTATCTCCATCAAACTGCATCTCGTTACCTGCTTTATACGCTCTGAAGTCACCGTTTCTAAAAAATTGATATTTTACAGACTATGCAAAATCTCGAAAGTGGTGGAACATTTCGATGGCTCTTGAAACTTCCAATATTTCCAAAATGATTATAGCCGTACAGTTCTCATTATGCATTTTGTTGGGACACTTGAAAAACCTTGATAAAATTGATGCATCAAGCACTTCACCCATATTAACAATGACAGCATTATTCAAAAACATATGCTTACGCTTTTGTCAAGTACCATCAGAAGTAATTGGTATGTCGGAATATCCGTTGACATATATTTGCATATATTTGAATAATAAATGCTTTTGTTGAGTATTCTAAAAGTCAGATATATAATCAATTTGCAAATGAAACAGGGTAAAAAATTTGAGCTTTGAATAAAATAAAGTAATTCTTCATTTAATCTAAAAGTCATGTTTATGAATTGTAGCGATAAAAATACTCTTTTTCATGTATTTTAGGATAGGAAATACATTCTAAATAAAGAAGGTGTTTTTTTACAGCCAACGCATCAGAAATGGACGAGACCAGTGTCTTGATATCAAAATGAGTGGTTTAACTTGATTGATTATATAGAATATCATTTCACAAACTGAGCTAAAGGAAATGTCGCGACAAGAGTGTTTTTTTTCCAGGTATAGAAGTTTCAGTTGGCATTACTTTCCAAGATGGCGACCGATTTAACAGCTGTCAAGTGATTTATTCTCAGTTTGGTTTGACAATTCATCAAAACGATCATCAAGCAAGGCGTAGATTCGTCGAATGGGCCCAAAACGAAATTACCGTTGTTCCCGATTTTCATAAGCGAATTTTGTTTAGCGATGAAGCGCACTTCTGGTTGAATGGCTACGTCAACAAACAAAACTGCCGCATTTGGAGTGAAACTAATCCACAAGTGTATGTCAAAACACTGTTACATCCAGAAAAACTGACTGTTTGGTGCGCTTTATGGGCTGGTGGAATCCTTCTTCAAAAACGATGAAGGCCACAACGTTACAGTCAATGGTAATCGGTATAGAGCCATGATTACTAACTTTTTCATTCTTGAATTGAACAATCATGATGTCCAGGAGCTGTGGTTCCAACAAGACGGCGCAACATGTCACACAGCTCGTGCCACAATCGATTTATTGAAAGACACATTTGGTGACCGCCTAATTTCACGTTTTGGACCTGTGAATTGGCCTCCAAGATCTTGTGATTTAACACCGCTAGACTATTTTCTGTGGGGCTATGTAAAGTCATTGGTCTATGCGGATAAGCCACAAGCGCTTGACCATTTGGAAGACAACATTCGCCGTGTTATTGCCGATATACGGCCACAAATGTTGGAAAAAGTCATCGAAAATTGGACGTCCAGATTGGACTACATCCGAGCCAGCCGTGGCAGTCCTATGCCAGAAATCATATTTAAAATGTAATGCCACAAGATTATCTTTCGAATAAAAAAAAAATTCACGTCAATCGAATAATACATCGTTGTTTTATTGCAATTTAAAGTTCTATACCTCTAAAAAAACACCCTTTACATTGCAACAAATTATAAGTCCCTTTTATATTTCTATCGTGTTTTTTTTTTTTACAAAACCATGCTTATTTATTTTATTTTCAGAATAGTTAAAAAAAGATGAATAAAATTAGAAATAGTTTTCGGAACAAAAAAGGAATATCATACAAATTCAAGAATAATAAACTTTATTGGTATCAAACGCATAATCACAGCATAAAAAGTTACTATCTAAGTAATATATATATACACTGCTGGACAATTGCTAAGGACGGATCACAAATTGCTATGTAGCATAACATTAAGGGAGAATTGAGGCCTAGTAGGATAAAATATAGTTGCCACACTGTTCAGACATTAGAATAAAGAATATTTATTGTTCTGGAAAGTACAAAGGCTGTGAAACATCTGAAAGAAAAAAAAATGTTCATTTGATCTGCGTACGGAGAAATGGAACAATGCATCTAAAAGTCAGCAAGCACCTAAAAGAAAGGTATCAGTACGGGATATGTCCACCGTGGAGTGTGATGCAACATTCCACACGTCGTACCATACTTTGCACAACATTATCCAGCAGCTGTTCAGGCAATTTATCCCATTCCTCTGTGAGTGCACGGATGAGGGTGTTCTTGTTTGTCGGAGGATAGTTTCGACCAGCAACTTGCCTCCCAAAGCATCCCACACATTTTCAATGGGGTTTAGATCTGGAGAACGCGCTGGTCATACGAGACGTTAAATACACTCGCTGTCTAGACAATCCTGAACAGCGAGTGTTCGATGACATGTTGCGTTGTCGTCCATAAAAACAAATTTATCACCGATAGCACCACGGAAAAGACGAACATGAGGAAGTAGAACTTCATCAATGTATCGTTGGCCCGTCATAATCCTATTCGGAACCACATGTAGGCGCGTGCGGCCATTGATTATGATGCCGGCCCACACCATGATACTGCATGTCGGATATCGGTCCTTTTCCTGGATATTTTCTGGACGATAAGCAGTACCACTCTCGCGCCAGATCAGTTGGCGTCTACAATCCGATGACAGACTGAACCTACTCTCATCTGAGAATAGTACGCATGCCCAGTCCTGTTCAGTCCAATTGTGATGCTCACGACACCATTGCAAACGGGCAGTACGGTGCTGTCTGGTCAATGGGACACACACAACAGGTCTGCGTGCGTATAGTCCTCCTCCCCTCAAACGTCTGGGAACAGTTTTTCGGGAGATCTGCTTTCCTGAGGCAGCAAGAAACTGATTTGCCACCTGCTGAGCTGTGGTGCGCCTGTTCCTTTTTGCTGATAGGACGATATATCTGTCTTCTGCAGGCGCCGTACTTCTAACACGACCTCCCCGTGCCGTCTACTACACATTCCAGTAGTTTTAAATGACTTCCACAGCCGTGAAACAACGCTGTGAGCGATGTCGAACTCCCTGGCAACATCTGTTATTTTTCGCCCTTCTTCGATCTTTCCAATAATTCGGCCACGCATAAAATCATCTATGTGATGTCGGGAAGACATGCCAAAAATTTTCAGTTCGTCTATTAAATCTTTCCTGTAAAACTTTGACTTGAAACAACAACTGTCCACACGCGTCAAAACCTTTAAAGCTCTTATAAACGCTATCACGTGATGAACAGACGTGGAAAAAAAATTTGCATACTCATACTTCTTCTTACTAATATCTGGCACTTATTCTAATTTTCCACATTTTGCTTCTATTCATTTTGTGGCTATGGATGATAGTGTTATCCGTCCTTAGCAATTGTCCAGCAGTGTATATGTTAAGTATTGTAGTAGCGTTGGCCGGTGTTGGTTTGTTGTCATATCTGGTTTAGTGAATACATCTTCAGAATAACCTTTCATCCTTTATTATGAAGCACACATCAATAGATAAAACAATTGCGGTATATTTTCACTTCTATTTGTTAAAAACACGAAAACAGATACATATAACAGAAGCGACATCTTGAAGGACACAACACAAAGACAAAGAGATCTGCAGTTATTTACATTCTTACATGATAAAGGAAAGCAGACAAAAAAAAGAGCGATTACACAAGATTTTTGCTTTTATACCGGCAGTGGTTATTACGTAGTAGTAGTTCTGATTGGATAGAATGGGTGGGACAGGGATTTCAAACTAGGCGATTACGATTAAGATCACAGTGTTATTTTTAAACTAAAAAATTAAAGTTTGTTTAAATATTAATACAAAGAGTTAACAAAAAGGATACTAGAGGGAATTATTACATACACACACACACTGACCAAATTATTATGATCACCCCTTCAATACAATATTGGACCACCTTTTGCCCTTAATACAGCATAGATTCTGCTTGGCGTGAACTCAATAAGTTGTTTGTAGGGGGTATAAGGAATCTGAGACCATATATATATATATATATATATATATATATATATATATATATATATATATATATATATATATTCGCTGAATTGCACTTTCGATGTCTTCGAGTTGGAGGGTATTGGTTTCAGCTGCCCGATAACCCGTTCGATCACATTCTGCATGTTCTCAATTGGATTGCGATCTGGTGATTGTACAGACCAACTAAGCAAGGTAAAGTTTTTGTCATGCCTTTCGAACCATCTGAGGACAACGCCAGCTGTATTTGGGGGAATCCACTCTCTGTAACCGTTAAAGTGTAGTCGTTTTGCTGACGCTTCGAGCACTTACCATCATCCCTTGTTGAAATACAGCTAAATCACGTTCTTTCCCTATTTATTCAAAAACAAGATAGTGTAATTTATGCTTCATTATTCCTACCTTCCCTATCAATAGCTATCTCGCCCTCAAATTACTACGTCAAGTTATAGCTGATCTCCGTAAGTACAAGTGGTCATAATAATTTGGCCACTCAGTGGGCATAATAAAAGATACATGTGCATAAAAATAAACGACGTAATTTAGTTAGCTGTTTGTGAGTTGCTTTACTTTGCTTAAAATTTTAAAACTTACAATGCATTTGTTACAAGTATGGATTAAATATGTTTTAGAACTTTATTTTGGTATCAAGCACAGTATTAAAAAAGCTTGTCCTGTGCAATAACTGCATATAAAAATACCATTTAATAAGTTATTAAAAATATTTATGGATAAACCATACACATAAAAAAATAAACGATATATACCTGAAAAAAAAACTTATAGAGAAAAAAAATTTCAATAGGTCTATTCGTAAAAATAATGCAATTTATTTAGCGAATGTGTGTGTAGTTTTGTTTTCTTTATTTTAACTTTGTCATTTTTTCCCTACTGTACTTTTTTTAACACTTTCATCGCAAAGAACGTCTCCTTATAGTGAGAATTGCTATTGATTGCAAATGATTATTATTTTTCAAAGTAAAATAAACAAGTTTTGAGGGTGAGACAAAGACGCGCCATTGCCGCGATGAAAGTGTTCATAATGCATTTGTATGCTTTAAAATTAGTTCAGAATCATAATTATTGTTGCAAGATTCACACAAAAAATTCATTTGAATTTATCAAACTAATCAATGTTTCTGAGAAGGGCAATTTGACGTTGATTATTTGGTGTAAGGTACATGTTTTCATTATCCTTTTTAAAAAGTTTCTAGGCTGTTAAATAGTTTTTTAGAGTACTGCTGTGGCACTATTAACTTCCTCTGTTGAAGTGACGAATTAAATCATAGAATTATATTTACCTCAAAGTTTTTCTAAAAACAAGTAAAAATTTGGTATATAAGTCACATTTTAATTTTTCTTTTAAGTGTTACTCTTGCACAAACACAAACTAAATGTGCTAAAACAGGTAGATAAGGTTGAGCACCATGAAAATTATTTGTAGAGATAGTGTTAGTGTAACATTGTGATGACACCTCTAAATGACTTTCAAAGAACGATTCTTCCAAATCAAAGTCTTTTAATCTAAGCTGTGTTGGAAACTGAGGTAAAGAAATTTGCAATCGGACGGTCGAACTTGATCACGCGTCTAGTGATATTAAACCCCCAATGGTGTCGATTCATGTTGGAGAGATCTTTCGTAATCTTTTATAGACGCGGAGAAAAGTATTGGTCGAATATAATATCAAATCTTTTTGTATTTAATTGTGTCGCCATATGTAACATTTTTTTTTTTTTTTTTGACATACTGCTTAATCCGTCAATTACTACAATATCTATGTGAGATGGTGGATTATGTTCGACATCTTTTTCCAAAGATTTCGTTAAAATAGATTTTTTGAGTCTTACAAATTCCACTATCAAAACGGCACAAGGATAATGGAACTGGAGTTATGGGATATGTAAAATTTTTACCATATCGACTTTTTGATCGATAGAAATACCAAGTATACGCATGTTTTTTATTTTAATAAATAATTTTTTTAAATATGTAAAATGTGTGCATAATTTTTTTTTATTTTTGTTGAAAGAATCAATATATTTTATGCAGTTTATTTTTACGTTAAGAAATATCTTTAAATGATGCAAAATTAATATATAATAAGACTGACCTCTTTTCTTTACTTTACATCCATTATGGCGAGAATGGAATTGTTTCAAACTTGTCCTACTGTGTGGCATGATGAATCCTATAGGTAGATTGGTTGTGAACCCCTACTTTAGACTAAACACACATAAAGAGTAGGGGGAAGAATTGGACGAGATGTCTCTCTCACACTCAAGTGGACGAATAATGACATTGCACTCATACGCATAGTGACCCTTTATATGTGTCTGGGGGATGTTTGGCCCATCTGATTGGTTTGGCAGCTTACAACAAATATTAAAATAGTTCACCGAATATCATATATAAATATCAAGCTTTAGAAAATAAGAAACGTTGCATGACCTTTTTGGAAGCTTTTAAGCGTCTGTTAAAAGTTACAGCCGATGGAACGTGTCTGGCAGTACTGATTATGAATTTTTAACGATGTGTTTTAAAACATACGTGAAAATCAACCTTTAGAATTTGAGAAAAGTTAGTACTGTTTTTACCGACCTTTAACACCTGTTACCTGTAAATTGGCCGTCGGGAAAAGCTAGCAGATATGCACGCACTCAAAGTTTATACTAGTACTACCTTATCCTATATATTTTATTTGTTAAAAAATAAGTAACGTCTGGGGGCCTTGGGATCTTGGTAGATATGTATAATGAATAAAAGCAAGTTGTGCAAGAGAGAGAGAGAAATCTGAAAAATATATTTTATAAAAGATAGGCAACAAAATCCAATGCTGCAAGACTGCGGAAGTTTTTTCATTTCTGCTTTGAAAGCCAAATAATATAATATTTCATTTACAAAAATAATATTAATCTTAATTTAATATTTTTTGGTGAAAAAAATAGTTATATTTTATGATATATTTTATTTTATTTTATAATCAAACTATAAATCTAAATTATTGACCTCTGTTCTCTAATTCCGCATGCATTCTCACGGAAATTGTTTCAAAAATATCCTTTCGTGTGGCGCACTGATTGGCCACTGCTAAAAGGTTGCCCACCGCTCATCTACATTATTAAAATTCATGGGGAACCAAACTCATCTATCTAGGTGTGACCAAAAGATAGGAAGTGATCCGAGGAATCCATTTGGACCATTTAAATTGCAATTAGTTAAAAAATTATTAAATAAAAACTTTCAAATAAAAGATTCGTCTGCCCATGGAAGCAGTTTAAGCCGCTGACCGACGTTAGCGGGTAAGATTCCCTACTTTTCCGTCGTTTTTAAAATAGTCATCCTATTTTCCGTTTCAAAATCAGGCAAAAAATAGTTCTAGAACCAATCTGAGAGACCGCTTGTTTCGCTATGACACGATATAATTTTTTTTTTCAACAAAATTATATTTTACCTTTTTCCGATTTTTCATAAAATGAGTCAATTTTGACGCGTTTTCATGAAAATAATTTTCCAATCGCTCTGTATAGCTTTCTAATTGATAAATTGGTTCGAACTTCTGTACTAAAAAAGTTCATTCTTTGCTCTTTTTTAATCTCAGTTATGTAAAAATCAGATCTCCAAAAGGATTTACGATTTTTAAAAAATACTCGAAATTTGACTGAAACATTTAATAACTTCGCCATTTATGAATATAACTAGCTGGTATACCCGTTCTTCGGACGGGTGAATCGAAAAATTAAACACTACAGACAGAAGGATAAAGAAGTTTTTAATGTTAATTTTACGTGAATTGTAAACTAAAAAAAAAATCTTTCATATCTCAGCTGAACAAAAACCACGTTTGCTAAATTTCAGGTCTGTAATAGCTGATAAAAAAGACTTTTTTTATTTATTATTTTTAACGCCCCGTAACTCTCTAGTGGGTCGATTTTTAAAAACACCTTCCTTTTGCTCAGCAAAGGTAACACATTGTTACAAATTTTGTGTAATTGCTTAAAATAGTGTAAATACTTTGTATCTGGATGTGTAATACGTAATATTACTTTCTGATGCATTTATTTTATGTTAAATAGCTGTTACCCACCACTTCGTCCACGTGCAATTTAACAAAAAAGTGTTTATTCAATTCACAGAGTTAACGAAAACTTAATAATTATGTATTCCACGTAAAGAAATGCCTATGCTATAAGTATAATGTCATTTTTCTACTTTGTGAATCGATGTTTTTTTTTGTTTTATTATTTTCTTTGTTTTTTGTTGAGCAGGGGGGACGCATGACCTTTGACACTGCCGATGAGGTGAGGATTGTAAAATCATTAAAATCAAAGGACATGAACGGGAAATGTCGAGAGTGGCTGCAACCCAATCAAACCTAACTAAATCAAAAATGTTTGATATAACTGCTAGAAATCGTTGAAACAGAACGCTCGCGAAATAAAATAATCCCTATTTGAATCGGATATTGTTCACTATTTCATTGGTTTAAATTTTATTTTCGCGTAACCTTAATTTTTTTTCTAAAATAAAAGTAGCCTAAGTTACTCCTTATAAACATTAGCTATCTTCCAGTGAATGTTCCGTCAAAATTGGTCCGGCCGTTTCAGAGATTAGCCGGAACAAACAGACAAAAATTTTAAAAATTGATTTTTTCATATAAGTACCGTATATACTTTTAAATGCATTTAGTAAAAAGCTGTTAATTTCAAATTATAAACAGACACTTCATTTTTATTTATATGTATAGACAATCACATGAAACTTTTTTCCCCTTGTGTCAAACTCGTGTTCTGACCGAAGATTGAAACATTTGCTTAAAAATTACAGATTTTAAAAAAAGAGTTTTTGTGTTTTCCGTCTAGTTCCGAAGATTAATTTATGTAGTTCTTTCCTTAAATTCTTTGTTTAAAAATTACCGTTGTTTGTTAAAACTTCATGGAGGTTCCATTTCGCAAAGTACTCGCAAATATACGCGCTCAGCGATTTTCACCTCCTTTCAATCTGAAACAAGGTGAAAATAAACCCTGTCTCTTTCTCTCTTTTAAGGGAAAAATGAAAGAAGTGGGGGTTTTTTATACAAAAAAGGAATGTGTTGATTCACGTGTTAAAAAGAAAGGGGAATTTCCCTGGGAAAAATTCACTCTTTCTCGAATATCGCCTTATTTGCGAGGTATATAAATATGTCGCAGGGAAACGATGAAATTAGGGCTTTCGTCAAATCCCTAAAGGAGATGATCAATTCGCGCAACATGTTAAAACAACGTCTCTTTGGGGTATTTTCCCTGTTGTAAGTAAGTCTCCGAAGTGTTTTAGTGAAATGATGAAATGAACAAGTCAGCCATTTTTTTAAAGATATTTAGGCAGTCCTCCATGTTATGCCTATGGGGAAGTAGATTTTTAATCATGCCACTTTTTTGGTGCTAGGGGACTGATATTTGGGGGATCGTAATAACTTTTGTTATGGTTAGGATCTGCTGGGACGCATCCTCCCCGGTGCATCCCCCCCTCTACAGCTTTTTGGCCAATTTCTCGACACCCGAGCCTCACAGTCCATTCGGACCTGGTTCATTCAATCTCTCTCTAATTGCTCTTTCAGTTATTTATAATTTCATGCTCATAGGGCTATTCCTTACATAATTTTTAATTGTTTTTAACTTTTTAAATTTATTTAATTCCACAATATCTTGGTTCCTGTTTGAGTCTCGGACTTGAGATTTGAACCAACTTTTACACACGTCGAGACCCATCCAGTCATTTACTTCATTCCCATTGTGTAGGTATGGGGAGGGCTGGTAGTGAGAGCGAACTTCTCCAGAGGTAATAAATTTGCATACATATTTATAAGTTTCTTTTCGATTTTTTTTTTATTGTGACTCGTGGAACCCCTGGATATGCCTTATAGAACCCCAAGGTTCCGTGGAACACAGATTGTGAAAACAACTGGTATAAACGTTTTGTTAAAGGGGTGTCAACTCAGGATTCATCCTCGTCACATCGCTTGACCGAGGTTGAAAATTACAAAGTATAACTCCAATATCCCTCATGTAGCTTTAAGAGCGGCAGTCAATTAATAATTCATCTTGTAAAAAGAATCTTAATTATATATAAGTAATAATTCCCTTTAACTTCATCCTGAATAACATTTTAATATACAATTATCCTATCCTTCGGGACTCGCGCTTAAATAATTACTAGCCACCCACATAATGTGATAATTGTAACTGTGTATCTTAAAAATTAACTGCTCGTATTTTTAAAAATAAGATTACATCAGAAACTATCGAACGATAGCTTTCCACCAATCATAGTCTCCGTCTACGGAAGTCACACGGTTTTGCAAGACTTCCCGTTGCTGCTTCATATAAATAACAAGAACTCTGAAAATTCTTTCTCTTTGTCTTCAATATGTGAAACGTTGCTGCTGCTTATAGTAACTGTTATGTGACTTAATTGCCGTTGGCTATGTGTGTGTGCGCGCTTATTGTTAATCTTTTGAATGTCTTCCTTTGAAAATAAATTGGAATACAAAAATGGGCCTCCTCTCCATTCAACAGCCTGAAATAGATCACCTCAACATGGAACAAATAAATAAGTAATATCTTCCTACTCGCCATGATTCTACACACACACGTAATATAATCACAATATATTAAAAGACTTGATGAAATTTAATTACTATTCTCTCTAACTCTGTATTTACTTATAAAGATGTGAAACAGAAGATTTATGAATTACAAAAGAATGTTATTATTGTTTACATAGACAAAGTGCCTGGAAGTTATGCTGTAATTTGTAAATATTTTTATAAAAATATGCTTAATGAATATTTTTTAAACAATGAATTTTTTAAAAGATTAGTCTTGTCACATAAAGAAATTAGTAATCGAATTATTGCTATATATAGAAAATTGGGTTTTGGCATTCCTAAGATTATAAGTTTCCATATATATTTTTAACACCTAAATTCAATAAAAATCCTGTTAAATTTTGAACTGTAACAAATAGTTTTAAAACATATATCACTAATGCAGGCAAAATGCTGCATAATATTTTACAGAACTTCATCATTAATCAAAATAATAAAGCTATAATTAAAAAATAAAAATATATTTATATTCAGTTTATAGTTTTGATTTTGAAAATCTAATCAATTCCGTTGATATCAATGATATTATTAAGGTAATTTTAGAAAATCACAGTAATTATAATCTTACTATTAATTTCCACAAATTTAAAGCTTTCATAGATTTAGTTTTAATAGAAAATTACATCAATTTATATATATATATATATATTAGTTCATTGTATAAACAAATTAAAGGTTTACCTCACGGTGGTCCTGCTAGCAATAGTTTGGGTGATTCATATTTACACTTTTATGAATATAAATATATGATTAATAATGATTATTACATTTTTAGATATACAGATGATCCATTTGTTTTTGGTAAAAATAATAATTTTAACCCCAATATTAAAATTTATTCTGATTACTTAAACCTAGTTCAAATTAATAATAATCCAGTTAAAACTAATTACTTGGATGTATCATTGTATATTAAGGTATTCGACTACCCTAAAATCCTGATTTTTTTCAAAAATGGACAAATTTGTTTTATGATTTTATTTTATAGATCATCTTAGTAGCTTTATAAAAATACCAAGTTTTTTATATTCCATTCATTAGAACAAAAACTACAAGTGTTTTAGTAAAAGCAGATGCCATAACTTTACATAAGATGTCAAACATTGAAATGCATTTTATTCGAAATGAGTTTTTTTTTCCGAAAAGCTTAAAGGGGGACAGCGATTTCTCTCAAAAAGTTTTTTAAATAATTTGCTAAAATTTTTGTGTATTTTCTGTCTAAAGGCCGTATCACACGTACGCGTTTTAAGCAATTTTATGCTAGCGAGCTCAAAAAGTTGTTCCAAATAAAAATTGCTTGAAATTCCAGCCAATGGGTTTCTTCGGCGCCCTACGTCATAAACAAGATGGCGGCTTCGGTTTCGTCTAACACTTCAGATATGCCGTATAATATTTTAATGGTGTATAATATTTTAACGGCGTATAATATTTTAAATAGAATGATGCTCTATTTCTGTTTACAACCATCAACAAAAGCGCAAGCAAAATGAAAGAAATAATTTTGGATGTTCGTTTTCCGAAGCAGAAAAATCGGCGAGTAATTTCTCAATGTGAGGATAGAGCGCGGCTGACGTCAGAGCGTGTAGTTTTGTTTACGGCAACCCTTCCCCCTCAGATTAGGCCAAAAATTGTATGAAAAATATACGTGGGATACGGCCATTACAGAAAACGTATTTTAACCTTCAGATTTATCAATCACTGTTTTTATTTCAAAGTTTTTATTTCAAAATTTACAGTCCTTTATATGAATATAACTGTTTTTTAAGCAATTTTATATAGTTACTAAGATAAAGTGCTCTAGTTTTTGTAAAAATTGAAATATCTCTTATCCTGAAGGTCATTTCAAACATGAATAACAACGAAATACATCAAAACTGAAAAATTCAGAATTTGTTCATAAAATTTTTGTACAGAGCGGGCCTCGTTTATGTAATTGTTTGTACATTTTTTTACCAGTTGTTTCCCATTTTAATAACACATTTTTTTTCTGTTTTTAACTTTAGGATTTTTTTAAAAAAATATACTAAATAAATTTAAAAATCACAAAAAAATTCCCGTATCTCCATTTTTTTAATAAAAAAAGTTCACGCAAGTAGTCGGATACCTTAAGGACTATAAATTACGTAGTAATATTTATGATAAAAGAGATGCTTTTAATTTTAACATTCTTAAAAGTGCCATACTTGAAATTCTAATTTATCAATTTCTATATATAGAAATATTTTTACTATATATTATCGTAATATGATGTATTAGTTGGCGATATAAATCTAATATTTTAAATTTTAATAACTTTATTAACCATTGTATTGAACATGGATATCCTGCTAATTTTCTTTACAATTCTTGACTAGTTGTACTTAGGTTTTATAGCTATTTGTATATATTTAGGTATTATGTTATATATCTCAAATCTTTCGTGAATGAAAAATAATACAAAAGCGTTTATCTTTCTCATATTAACGAAATTTTTAAAAAAATATGAAAACTAGTAAGAATTGAATAATTTTAATTAATTTGACCAATATTAAAAAAATTTTAATTCATTCATGAACCTGAAATTGCTTTAATCCTCAGTATTGTGTTCAATTCCCCCATCCAACGAATTTAGACTTCGATTTTAACCCACAGCCGATTTTTAGTAGCATTAATATTGGGGGAGTCGAGTCTGTCTTTTGAGGGGCTTTTCTGAAGGATTATATAAAAAAAATACATGATCTTTCTATTGAATTTTCTTCTTTGTTAACATTCATTGAAAAATAAATAGAGCTAGTTGCACGTGTTGCTTCCTTTTGGATTTGTCCATTATACCTTATTTAATGCACAAGGTGAATTACTGATGAATTTATTTTTTATTTATTTCATATTGTATTAGGGCTATTGTTGACAGACTTTGTCATTCTAAACAATGGGTAAGTTATGGGGACGACACCTGAGTTGGCACCTCACTCTTAACTTCCACTCCTCGCGAACACGAGAACTTAAAGCCACCACAGGTTTAAAGTGTATCAACCCTTCTACACAGTGGGTCTTAAGTGGCATCGGGATTCGAACCCGCGACTCTACAACGTCGGCCAGTTTTGTTTCGGAAGATTTTTAAATTGAAGAAAGGGTAGAGATCGTAATAATGCATCGTATATTTACTCATGTGTGTTGCTCTTATTGATGTATTGATTGACATTTTAATTCGGTTTTGTCGAATAAATTGTTTGCATAGATTTAACAGAGTTATCGTGTTTTTGTTGAGTGTAAGCATAGAGAGAAGGGGGGTGAGGAGTCCCTATTTAAAAGTATAAAATCAAATTATGAATGTTCGACTCAAATTCTCCGTAGTCTTGATTATTGTTTCTCTGTATATTGAGAAAAGTTTTTCAGATATGTGGTTCCAATCATTTAATTATTCTTTCTTGCTTTAAAAAAATGTGCTCCTCAAATAAGTGATAAAGGTTATGTGTAATGATTTGATGTGAGAAAATTGTACTCTTTTTCAGTGAACAGTTACGACACCTAACATTTTTATAGAGTCTTTCTTGTTCGTCCAGTTCATGTCTATGTGCTTGTGTAAGGATACGCAAGCGAAATTCGATTAATTGACCAAATGATTCACCTTTCTTGTGGAATTCACTTATGAAAAGAAAAAATTGCATTGAATTGTTTTTTCAAACAATGGTTTGGGTGAGCTTCTTTTTGGAGACGTCTAGCGGGAACCCGACTATTGTCTGTGGAATCCTCCTTATAAGGGAGTCTTCACCTTCGTTCAAGGACAGCAGAGGTGAGAGGTCGGCCGAGAATCATGTGCGGATTGGATTGCCCTTAGGGGAGGCAGGTATATCGGCCTAGGTATGCAGCGACGTGCCTACCCGATTCTTAGACCCTGAAGTCAACTGCACCTTTTCGTCTTTAGGTTTGTTATTATTCTCTGAACTTGTAAAAGTCTGCATTTTTATATTAATCCGCAAATTGTTGGGTTCAGATATTTATCCATAAAAAGATTTAATTGTATAAGCAACATACTTTTTTGTGTGAATCTATTTTTAAGTGGCATTATGTTTTCTCTGACTTTTTTTTTTAAATTATAAATGCAAGAGCTGCAATTTAATGTTACGCTTATAGGAAAATTTTATTTTGATCCAAATTCTCTCGCTTCGTATAGTTCATTAGGACTGTATATTTACAAAATGTGATAACAGTTAAATACGCATTTTATGCGTTTCAAAATACCTTGTCAGAATCTTTTAATGACAGTTGGTCATTAAAAGATAATTTTTACTTGAAATTTTATCCTTCAGTTCCTTTAATCATTATATTAAATTTCGGATTTCTGTTGTATACTACTCTTAAAATTTAAATTTCTATAATGCAAAATTAGCTTAATGGAAATTTATTTTCTATTTATTTTTCATTTTCTGGAAATGATTTAATAGGATTAATTATTTTTAAAGGATCGATAAAAAACATCCAATTCACAATCAGGCGTTGATCTTTATTGTCAGTACCCTATATTCAGCTGTAATTCAAATAAACGCAGATTAAAAATATGTAGGGATTTGACTTTCGCCATAGTAACTGAATGTAAACAAAGCTGTGTATAATTTAACATAGAAATGCACATTCCATATATACGTGTCTGATATTTGAAATTTTATTTCACGAAGGAAAATTTTTATACAATGATCGCTGCCTGGTTATTTTTCTCACAAAATATATTTTCCTCTTGCGAATTAAGTATACTTGCGAAAGCGATATCGTCGAATTAATTGAACAATCATTATTAGGACTACATCGTTTGACATCTATGGTAGACAAATTACAGACACTAAAATCTTTAAGAAGCCTTCTTTTTCTTCTTTCCACTAAACACTAGAACCGCTGATGAGGTCATTTTGACCCAAAAACAATTTTGTTTCCGATTTTCTCAAGAAGTTACTAATGTAACTGAAGAAAATTTCTTGACTTTTCCTACTTTTATACCAGTAATAATCTGTGAAATTATAATACTTTAAATACTTATAATTTTTTTTATTTTTGTTTTAATACTTATACCTAAACCCGCGGAATGGGTCATTTTGACCCCATTATAATCACAAGTACTAAATTTGCAATTTTTCGTTTCGTGGAATAGGAAAAGCTTTTAAAGTCTTTTTTTTATTATTATTTCCCAGATGTAAGCAGAACAATACTTCAAGGTCAGTAGATTGTAACTGATAACAGAAGAGCAGCTGAGAATCTTTTTGTAGCAGTAGCTAGTGTTACAGACCCTCCCATTATCATTCCATATGGGAATAATTCCTCTGATTAGCGTATTCAAGGAATGTTTTCTATCCGATGTTTTTTGTTTTGGCCTATTGAATGGAATGTGGTGCAATACTACCATGGCCAAAGCGGTAGTCTAACGGGCAACGGGACTGCCCAACTGGTTGTTCTCATTGCCATGGAGATTTTGAGTGTACCAGTCTGTTCTATTTTTGCCACCTTGTTTACAAGCGGAGATAAAATTGATCTTATGTGAAAATGGCCGGAAGAAATATGCGTAAATTAACAGTGAGTGAAGCCCATGCATATATGCGACAATTATCGGAAAATTAATCCGAAAACGATAATGATAAAGAAATTGTTTTCAGCGATGATGAATATGTGCCTCCAGATGAAGAAAATATTTCCCCGGGTGAAGGTACACTGTGCAGGAAAATTAGAAGTGGTATTAGCAGGAAAACCACGTCTGGGAAGAAAAAGCAACGTGTAAATAAACGTAAAAAGTTATCAGATTCAAATCCAGATGAAATGAACTCAGGAACTTTTGTTGCAAATGGTGGAACATGAAGGGAAAACATCACCTCTCTGGAAGTTTAATGCGTGGAAGAATTGCTGAACATGTTTTCAAAGAGAGTGACCCAACCAGTTATGCAAAGCAGAATATTGAAAATGGCTATGCAATTAGTTCATGGAGGCTACCTATAGATGAGCCTATGTTTGGTCATATCCAAAATTTTACAGAAGAAGCTCAACGGCAACTGGGAAAAAATGAATGGTCAACAACTTGAGACGAACTAGATGCTTTTATATCAATTTTGTATGCTCGAGTGCAAATAATCTAGAGTTTAATAGTCTGTTGTTTTTGTGGCTCACCTTTTCACCGCAATACTATAGCTCAGAGAACTTATGAAATTTCTGCGATTCGACAAAAAAAAAACTACACAATCTGAACGCCTTCAAATAGATAAAATTATTTTTTTTTCATTTCTGAAGTTTAGAAGAATTTATTGAAAATTCGATAACTTGCTCTAAACCAGGACCATATTATAACTATTGAAGAACACATGTTTCCGTGTAAAGGCAGATGTCGTTTCACGCAATATAAACCAGATAAATTTGACATCAAGTTACTGGCTTGCTGCTGATGTTGATAATAAATCAGTGTTTTTCCATATTTGGATAAAGATGAGGATCGTCCTGAAAAACTATCTTCAACAAATATGTCGTTTTGCGTTTGATAGAAGCTTTCAAAAATAAAGAAAGAAATATCACTACAGATAATTTTTTTCACTACAATAAATCTCTCCCAAATGTTAAAAATGAAGAACACAAGTTTAGCTGGAACGATGAAACGAAATCGGTAAGAAGTACTTGAATTTGTAAACAAAGTAAAGAATCCGTTATACCATACATTGTTACTGGATTATATTGAAACATGATAATATAACTTTGACAGTTTATCAGAGAAAACCCAACAAACGTGTCTTATTATTGAACTCCCTTCATCCCACAGTTGATATAGACAATAATCACCCCCCAAAAAAATTCCAGAAACAATATCATTTTATAGCTCAACAAAATTTGGTGTTGATATTGACGACCAAATGGTTGAGAATTATTCTGTGAAGGCAGGATCAAGGATGTGGCCGTTCATGTATTCTACAATATTATTGATCTTGCAGGGATTAATTCAGGGATTTTATACAAAAAAGTTACTGGGAAAAAAACTTACGAGGGCAGAATATCTTCAAAAGCTCATGGAAGAGATGAGTAATGCGCGTATATTCCCAAAAGAAAGTACAAGTCAAATACACAGACAAAAGCGGATACTAATGAAAAATGCGCAAATGCGAAAAAGGGTTCATCGCCAAGCTTTCAAATGTCGAAACAAAACTGTAGGTGCTTGTTCTGACTGTGAAAACCGATAAGAGAAAGTGTACAAAATATATAAAAAGAAGTTACCCAAAATGCGCATGAACTGTGTAAGAAATCTTGACTGGTAAGAAACTAAATATTTCTATAAAAGTTGTTTGTAAAGGGTGTTTTTTAGAGGTATAGAACTTTAAATTGCAATAAAACAACGATGTATTATTCGATTGACATGAATTTTTTTTTTTTATTCGAAAGATAATCTTGTGGCATTACATTTTAAATATGATTTCTGGCATATGACTGCCACGGCTGGCTCGGATGGAGTCCAATCTGGACGTCCAATTTTCGATGACTTTTTCCAACATTTGTGGCCGTATATCGGCAATAACACGGCGAATGTTGTCTTCCAAATGGTCAAGCGTTTGTGGCTTATCCGCATAGACCAATGACTTTACATGGCTCCACAGAAAATAGTCTAGCGGTGTTAAATCACAAGATCTTGGAGGCCAATTCACAGGTCCAAAACGTGAAATTAGGCGGTCACCAAACGTGTCTTTCAATAAATCGATTGTGGCACGAGCTGTGTGACATGTTGCGCCGTCTTGTTGGAACCACAGCTCTTGGACATCATAATTGTTCAATTCAGGAATGAAAAAGTTAGTAATCATGGCTCTATACCGATCACCATTGACTGTAACGTTGTGGCCTTCATCGTTTTTGAAGAAGGATTCCACCAGCCCATAAAGTTCACCAAACAGTCAGTTTTTCTGGATGTAACGGTGTTTCGACATACACTTGTGGATTAGCTGCACTCCAAATGCGGCAGTTTTGTTTGTTGACGTAGCCATTCAACCAGAAGTGCGCTTCATCGCTAAACAAAATTCGCTTATGAAAATCGGGAACAACGGCAATCTCGTTTTGGGCCCATTCGACGAATCTACGCCTTGCTTCATGATCGATTTGATGAATTGCCAAACCAAACTGAGAATAAATCACTTGACAGCTGTTAAATCGGTCGCCATCTTGGAAAGTAATGCCAACTTAAACTTCTATACCTGGAAAAAAAACACTCTTTATATTTCCTAACTGTATACAGTATCCCATATATTGTAATATCTTATTTTTTTATCTCTTATTATAACAATTTAATGTTAAAAATGAATAAATTTCATTGCCAAATAATTACAGCGTACTTTTAGCATAACAACACGGGTTTTTATTAATTGGGGTAAATTTGACCCAGCCCGCGGTTTTAGGTATACCGAAACTGCCGCGTTTCTAGTGTTAAGGAGTATTTTCATTTGACCCGACTACAAAACTGTAGAGATCCGTCGCCAATATCCCTCGACGTTCAAAGAATCAAATAAATAGCAAGAATATTTGAAAATGAAAAAATTAACAAAACTATATATATTGGTTTATACTGGAGGCGATCATTACGGCGTAATTAATTGTATTACGCAATCTTAAGGGCATTAAGTCAGCTCCATATGAACGATTAACTCTTCCCCCCACATAAATAGGAAGAAAGGGTAGATCTATATCAATGAAAGAATTATTGATTTTGATCTACCCTTGTATTTTTCTAAGTTTTAAAATTTCAGTAAAACAAATGTTTGCTCTGAAAGTGTTTTTGAAGCGAAATAAATCCGATTCTATAGATCTAGTTTGTTTAATTGTTGCTTTCTTCCTACTTTTTTGTTCAAGTTTTGGATACTTCAAATCAGATAAGTTTTCTTAAAGAGGCGACTATAATTTTTTATTCTATTATTTAGTAATTGCTTAAAAAATAACAATGTGAATAAAAATTGTAATAGCTTTTTTCTTATTATTCTATTTAAACTTATCAAATTTTGTTAATGGCAATCTCTATTTGCGACATTCTGATTAAAAACTTTTTTTGATTTTTTTCTCTTCGTGAAGAGTGTAATTTATGAATCATTTAGTATGAAGTAATTATAGCGTATGTATCTATTTTATTACGGTCAAATGGATATTACAAAAAACTTCATTTGCATCTTTTTTAAGATTTTCATTTTTTCAATGGAATTTCTTAGAAAATCGTATTATATTTACAAAAATTCAGTCAACTTTTTCCCATTCTAAGGAATATTCCACACTTTAATATCCTTTTAAAAAACAATTGTTAAGAGAGAGAAAACGCGTGTTGATTTTCTTCTTTGAAGGAAAAAAACATTTTTGTATTCTTTTTCCTTGAAAATAGATCACACATCTCTCTTTGGTTATTCCAGTTTGCTGATTTTTTTAGACTTTTAAGTATCTTTGAAATTATTGCTAATATTACTTAAGTTTATTTTATTATCTCGAGTAAATTCAAGAATTTAAGTCTTTTTTTTAAAAAAAAATTATTTTGAGATTTTTTTGCAGATATTTGTTTCAAAACTTCTTTCTACAGCTTCATATCACATATTTCCTGTGTTCTTCCACTTGTTATTTTTCTTAGCTTTATTTAATCAAAAATAATAAATTTCATTTTCTTGTGGAATCTTATTGAGCCTTTTATCACCTCAACTGGTTCACATTGTAACTGGTTCACTTGTTCACCCGTGGGTGATGCCTTACTTCTAAGTTATCTTCGTGACCTAGGGGAAGGGGAGTGAATGAAGAACCAGGCGTTGCCATAATCTTAATATCTCTTTATTAAGTTCTTAACTTAAACACTATCTATACAATGATAATATTTATATTTAAACTTAGCGGATCTGAGGTGAGAAAACACACAATACGTATTACCAAATAAGCGCGATCCTGACCACTATAATTACTTTACCGCTTACTCCTAATCTCTGTTTATACACAGTTCCTAATATTTAGTAGAACGTGGTAGCCTAGTGGTTAGAGCATCGGACTCCAGACCGGAAAGCCTGGGTTCGATGCCCGATGCCACCAAACACCCTCCGAGTACACACGGAGTACGTGCTCGTTAAATCAGTGGGTCCGTAGTCTTGTGGGCTGAATCACGAGCGCAGGGACTGGAGAATATTTCCCTCCCCTTCAGTTTACATGCAGAAATTGTGGAGGTGGAGATAGAGGTCGTGTCGCCATCTATCGTCCTTTCGGGGAACTTCGTCGAGCTAAAATCGTACTGTCACCTGTATGGTGCTCGAGGCCAACGACAGGCGTACCTCTTGCCCATGCCACGATGAATTTCGTGGGCCTCGATCTGACTACGTCAGACAGGTGGCATCAGAAAACAACAACAACAGTAGAACGGTCCTACTTCTATATCCTAGGTAGCAGCAACCCTCTGGAATCATCAATGTCGTTTCTTTATCTCGCGTGGAATAGTATCCACCTTGACTTGAACTCTGGAATATCAGTTTACGCGTTTAAACTCAGACTAGCATAATAACTTCGCAAAAGGCCACCTCGCTTACGCTTAACCTCTGCTATTTTAAAGGCTCTTAATTTGCATAATCACGCTTCGCTTCTGGATTTGGTTGGAAAGAAATTTCCTTTTTCGGCCCCAAAGAACCCAAGAGGATAATTAATAGAAAGCGCGATGAGCCCGTCACAACATCATGCCACTTGAAAAGAAACTGCTGTGTCAAAAATGAAATAATTTTTATTTCAAATTTTTGAATGATCGATGAAATGTCCACTTGCGTTCTAACTTGTTAATTCTTTTTCTCAGAGTGTTTCATTACATTTCTGATTGTTGAGAGAAGTATATCTGATCAATAAATGCTTTTTTTTTTACTGCTAATAATTTTCCATGTATAAAATTTATACATCTAATTGCTATTTCACATAATGTGAATCCCATTTCGATTTCAGAATATTGTTAGAAATATGTGTGATATTGTGTGTAAAATATGTTTTAATTTCATTTCTCTAACTGTGATTGTTTTATTTTTTACTCAACAAAACGACTTTTATGTTAAGCTGTGACATATATGAAATGTCCGATTTCCACCAATGTGATTTTTTTTTCTAATAAAGATTTTTTAGATATATTCATATATTATATATCATTTTAAAGCTCTTCTCACAGATCTTAGCTCAAGATTTTAGAGTATTATTTTTTGTATGAGGGGAAGAGTGATCATAATGTGCTGCAGCAGGTGCAATGCCGCGTTTGTTAAGCGAATGTACCATTCGACAGGGTACATAAAGTTCGAATCTGATGACTCATAAATGAAGACAACCAAGTCTTACGAGCGATAGTTGCACAAAATTCCTGCAGTATTGTTAGAGACTACGTGGAAGAACTAGGTGTAATTCCTACAACCACCTGAAAAGGATTGGCAAAGCTAAAAAATGAAAAATGGGTACCTCATTAATTGAATGAGAATCAAAAAAATAAACGTTTTGAAATATCTGCACTTCTTCGCAACTAAAACGATCCATTTCTCAATCAGATTGTGACGTGTAATGAAAAGTGGATTCTGTACGAATATCGGCGACGTTCAGCACAGTGACTGGATGCCAACTAAGCTCCACAACTCCATCAAAAGAAAATTATGGGGTGACTGCTTGATGGTTCTCAGCCGGTTGGATCCGCCGCAGCTTCCTAAACCATCACAGCCGTTAAGTATTGTATGAAATGGACGAAATCACCACAAACTTGCACATAAACAGCTGGCATTAATCAATAGAAAAAGGCCCAATTTCTTCTCCACGGCAATGCTAGACCGCATATTTCAATTATCAAAAGTTGTACGCGTTGGGCTACGAAACTAGACCACTCACCATGTTCACCTGACCTCTCACCTACGGATTATCAACCATCTGGATAACTTCCGACAGAAGTGCTTCAAGAGTTGCATTCAATGAGTTTGTCGCCTGCTGAATTTTATGATACTGGTATTTAACCCGTTGGCAAAAGTTGTGGAAGCTAATTGTTCTTATTTTGATTAATAAAGTTTGTTCTATGAAAAGATATACTTATTTAAAGTCGGATATGTTCTGAGTTTGAATTTGTTTCTATTTTAGGATTTGGAAGAAGCTTTGGTTGAAGAGGAGAGTGTTACGCTTGCAGATATATTTGCCAGACTCCTGAGATTTGTTACTGGAAATTTGGATATTCTGTAAGTGTCATCAAAAAAGATTGTTTCCTAATAATTGAATGATAAATCTATAATTTTTTTACAAATGTATTAAATAATTTGTAGCTAATCTTTCGCTTATTTTACTCAAATGAAAAAAAAACCCACCCTGTTAATTATTATTTTTATATAAAATTTATTTAGTGTTAAAAACACCCTTCATAAGGCATAGCTTTTGTATATTTTTGTTTCAAGTTCGTCTTTGCACCTATTCGTTATGAAAACTATTTTAAAAGAATTTTTTTCATTTTGTTATAAGTTTCAAGACACAGAATATGGCCTGTGTATAGAATTTATGCAATTTATGCAACGTTTTACATAACATTAAAGAATAATCCTGATTTTCAGAGTATTATTATCCAAAGATAATTGTTCTTAAGTACATGTTTAAATCGATTCTGGTGCCCGGATGCACAAATCTAAATATTTTAAAGCATATTTTGGTTCGTCTCGAATTTTAATTTGATCTCTTAGAATTGATTCTTGAGCTAAAGGAAAAGCAATTCACAAAAGTTACGTTAATAAAGTATGAAATTAAATTTGGTGTGTGAACAATGAATAGTTATTGAATAATAAAGCTTAAACGTTTTTCCTTTTTAAGTTTACGCCTTTTAGCCTTTTTTTGTGACTAGACGCATTTTCACGAAATTTAATCAACCGTCGTTTATATTCTCTCTTATAGCGTATCCAGTAAGTTAAACAAGTAATATAATGAAGGGGGGAAATTTAAGGCTTAGGTTTACAAAGACAAATTTTATTTTAGTTACTTGTCATTAAGAATATAAAAATACAATTACAGTTAAAACTTATTTATTTATTTATTTTGACAATCATTTAAATTCTCAAAAAAGAAAAATAAATAACACAAAGAGATATTCAAGACAAAGATATTTTGAATTAGCAATATCGAGTTATAATATTAATTACATGGGGGTCATGCTCAACTCGCGATGTCGTTAGAATCCGAGCGAGAGGGCGAGGAAGGCTTCGGGTAGAGTTGATCTTAACACCCCATCAATTAATATTTGAAAAGACTATTAACATCCACTACAATGTATTTGAACTTGAGTAGATGAATAAAAAGTATTTTATTAACGATTGAAAATTTGAACACGATATATAAATATATATAGGGAGAGTGTGAACTAATAGAGTAGGGATTGAGAGAAAAACATGAAGTATGTGCTTATTTTCAGAGAAATTCAGACCCGTATATTGTATTAGCTCTATTGGTTCTTAGTTTATTCGTAAGCGTATTTTCGTTAAATGAAGAGTTACCCCCCCCCCTTTGCTGCAACTTTTTAGAACTCAACTTCTCTAGTATTTTGATCGTATTTGTATCTCAAATGAAAATCGTAATTGCTCGACTTATTTCCATTCTCAAAGACGAAGTCCACTCAAACGGGGTTGTGAAGGTCCCCTTGGACCTCACTTTGAGAACGAGAATAAATTGGAGTCATATAAGAACCAGTAGCCATTTTTAAAAATAACTTTCTTTATTTGGTAATCTTTCCCAAATAGAATCAAAGACTTTAAATAACAAATATATCAAGAAATAGCTATATGAGGTTTAAACAAGGGCATTTCCTTTAAATTAACTTAAATATTTAATGATCCAATTAATTAACAATTAGAATATCGATCACGCAGAGATCCAGAATTATATTCTATAATGTTCTTATTGAACATTTAACTTTAATCTCGCTCCTAATATAAATCTTTAATGAGACTTCAAATATAAATCAATATTTACCACACTGAATCTCTCAAGTCTTCTTGAGATTAAATTATCCAACAAGAAACCTTCAATTATAAATTTAACTTCACTATTATCACTTTCTGCTTCAATCTCCTACTGCTCTAACTTGACTATTCCGTTTGACTTAAATACTTTATCTAATCTGCATATATAACAAGGAATCCTGTCCTCATTTTGGAGCTGATTGGAAATAGGTAGGGAATTAAATTTCCCTAAAAAAGACGACTCAGAAGGTTAGTGATAAAGTTCCGTATAGATTTGTCACAGGGTGAAGTAATGTTTACACCTTCTCTTGTGCAACATATTGTTCTTTTTGGCTGCTAACAATCTTGCCAGTTTTCTTTTTCGGAAAATATTGCCTAAATAGGACATTGCTAAGCAGTAAGAAAGTACAAGGACTAAAATATTTGCTGTGAGGAACCAACTTCTAGTTAGAAAGAATCGGATTTAAAAGCATGAAACGAGGTCAATTTGCATTTGTGATACTAACTACGAATTATGTCGCTTTCTTTGACGCTGCAAAATGTTTAATTTAAAGGGAAATTTGGTTGGGAACTCTATATTGGAGAAAATATGATCCTACTCATTAAGGATGAATTTTTAAAATATGATTTAATAAATTTAAATCAATTCAAATTTAATAAATTAAAATTTTTAATAAAAATTTTTTGAGTTTCATTAACGGCAGATAATGCTAGAGAAAATGGAGTTGTTGCCTATTTAAAATAAATTAGACAGAAGCAATCTAAAAATTGATTAATTTCACCATATTTTCCTTATAAAAAACAATTTTATTGAAAGGCATTATTTTCTTGTATGTTACCTTTAAATTTACTTTAGTGTATGAATCTTTATAGATCAGTTCGATACAGTAGAAGAGATTTCTTTGAGTAATTTTCTTACCAAAATACCTTTCTTGTGAAATTTTCTTTGCATTATTTTAAAATATTTTCTTCAAATCTCGCTTTCTCACATTATTTTACTTTTTATTACTTTATTTTTTCAGAAAGATAGATTTGTTCCATTTTGAAAAAAAGAGGTTTAAAACAGATAACAATAGTGACTGTGGATCTGTTGTAATAGTTGCTATAGTTTTAGTCAGTACATATCTATACATATAAATAAAAATGAAGTGTCTGTTTGTAATTTGAAATTAACAGCTTTTTACTAAATGCATTTAAAAGTATATACGGTACTCACATGAAAAAATCAATTTTTAAAATTTTTGTCTGTCTGTCTATATATCTGTCTGTCTGTTTGTTTCGGCTAATCTCTGAAATGGCTGGACCAATTTTGACGAAACTTTCACTGCAGATAGCTAATGTTATAAGGAATAACTTAGGCTACTTTTATTTTAGAAAAAAAAATTGGGATTACGAGAAAATAAAATTAAAACCAATGAAAGAGTGAGCAATATCCGATTCAAATAGGGCTTATTTATTTCAATAGGGACTATTTTTATTCAATAGAGATTATTTTTATTTAATAGGGATTATTTTATTTCGCGAGCTTTCTGTCTCAACGATTGCTAGCAGTTACATCAAACTTTTTTTCTTTGATTAGGTTGCTGCCATTCGCGACATTTCCCGTTCATGTCTTGATCCTAATGATTTTACAGTCCTTAACTGTATTGTCAAAGGTCATGCGTCCCTTTCACCCCCTTCCTTGCGGCTTCGTTTGTGTTCACGTTTCACCCTACTTGCTACTTAGACCTATTTTGATCTTAAAGATTTTAGTCCTCACCCCCATCGACAGTGTCAAAGGTCATGCGTCCCTTTCACCCCTTGCTCAAGAAAAAGCAAAGAAAAAAAATAAAACAAAAACGAAACATAGATTCACAAAGTATTAGAAGAAAAGTTTTCGTAAACACTGCGAAGTGAATAAACACTTTTTTGTTTAACTCTACGTTGACGAAGTCGCGGGTAACAGCTATTTTATATAAAATAAATGCATCAGAAAGTAATATTAACGTATTACACTTCCAGATAAAAATTATTTACAGTATTTTTAGCGTTTATAACACAAAATTTGTAACAAAGTGTTACTTTTGCTGAGCAGGTAGGTGTTTTCAAAAATCATCCACAAGAAAGTTATGGGACGTCATAAATAATAATGATAAAAAAAATCAGCAATTATATCTAAAGACTTAAAATTTAGCAAACATGGTTTTTTTGTTCAGCTGACTTATGTAAAAAGCTTTTTTTGTTTGTTTAATTTATACAATTCACGTAAAATTAACTCATTAAAAACTTTATCCTTCAGTCTGTATTTTTTAATTTTTAAATTCACTCGTGCGAAGAAAGGGTATACCAGCTAGTAGAAAATAAGATCTAATAGGAAACTAAGATCTGACATGTTTTTGGAGCATGTTCGCAATATAAACCCTTATGCCCCAAATAAGACTTAGTTTTCAGTCCAACAGGTGCCATAAATTGCCGAACGACCAATTCATGCGCGGATACAATACACAAAGGCATTTGATAACTAACGTACTTGGCTGTAACTGATTCGAATCTCTAATATGTTGTGTTTTTTAACGGACGATTATCACTTGATTGAATAATAAATTTAAAAAGAAAATATTAATATATTCAGATAAGATTGAGTGCAAAAAGAAAGAACTATTTCCTTAAGAAATGTTGGAAGACTCCAGATATAAGTGTTACTGCTTCTACCAAGAGAAATTGGAATGGTCCGAAACGATAGTCTCAGTTAGTAGTAGGTGGATGAGGTGAATGCTTTAGAGAGAATTAGGTTATGACAACCATTTTTTTTCTGGGTTAGAATGGGCATCATCTATTAAGGATATCTATGAAGGGGAGCCCGCTATACCACCCGTCCTCACATTGGAAACGAGATTTAGCAAATATTTTTCTTTGTTTTAACTAACCAATAAAAAGAGGGCTACTCGTGTTTTAAATATATAAAAAATAAATAGATGTTTGACTAGAGAGAGAATTACTAATTTTTAAATTTGTAAACCCTAGAAATTTATTAAACAATTCAACATATCAATCATGCCAATATATGACCTCTTTCTATAGGTATATTCCATTTGAGCAAGGACCAGGGTAAAATTGGCTGCCCGGGGAGAAAAACTGGTTATATTCCTAAAGTAACGCATCATTTACTATAAAAAATTGATTCTTAGCAATGGATCTTCCATCTCCTAACTAACATATTTTTATCTGCGGGACACAAGCATTCTTCATCTGCAGTAAATCACTAGTTGCTCGCTTTGGTTTCAGGATCATAAAATACAACTGCTGCTATACTAAGGACCAGTAGCGCACCCAGGAATTTTTCGGGGGGTCCGGGGTCGAAAGTTCACCATTCTTGTATCATGCTCCTTTTGATTTTGTCAATTTTCGGGCACAAAACACAGTAAAAAACTAATTATTGAATAAATAATTAGGATTAATTAATAATATTAACCATTAATAACAAATGCTTAATTAAATTTTACGTACTATATACTTAGAATTATAATCAATCGGGAAAAAATCAAATTCTTTGGGGGGTCGCCCCCTTGTGTGCGCCACTACTAAGGACACATTAGAAACTTGACTTTTATTTATCCAAGTCTCTAAATCCTGAAAAAAGTTCGCTAGATTCAAAATTCGTTATATACAGGGTGCGACACAAAAAACTCGGACAAATCGTTTTTTGTATAATTTTAGAAAAAAATTAACAAAATATAACAAATAATTATTAGAGTGCACCCGTACTAATAAATAAACTTAATTAGAGTTTCTAAATGACTGCTGTTTGCAGCAATTCAGAAGTGCAAACGCTTGCATAAATTTTCAATAGTGGGCCTCAAGTCTTTTACATTTAATCTATCCACGCGGGCCGCATGTATCATGTTTTTTAAAGTTTTTTTTCATTTTGAAATTTATTTCAGGGGAAATTATATATATGTGGGAGACAACAAGGGGTCCAATACGTTGGTCTATCTTCTATTTTATTTTTAACATTAAACAAAAAATTAATTAAAAAGGTAGATAAGTTTTTACAGATAAGTTTGACGATGATATTCAGAAGGTAACGCCTGCTCGCGCACCTCTCGCGTTCTTCTTCGCTGCTTCTCTCTTAAAAGTTTTTGTTCTACTTTCACTAGTTCAAAAGTTTCCACAGTTTCGGTTCTCATTAGCTGCGCCTGCGCGCGAAGACTGTGTTTTGCTTTTGGCTGCATGCCACAACGGCCATTCTGACCGTACGCTGTCCGCAGCGGTATTTCCATGGAGACCAGAGGAGAATCTGAAACATATAAAAAAAAACGGAACAGACAAGGACTATACGACAAATATATAGAGATTAAACATATCATAATTTTTCTGAACTAGACAGTTTCTCCATCATGTGGAGGCACCTCTTCGACATCCGGAAGGTTCCACAGGAAAACATTGTGTTTCACCGGCATAAGAACATCTTTTTCAACAAGTTGATCTTTGGTTGAACGCATCGATATTTTCCTCTGTAGAGTTCTGGACGTCTGTTCAAAACGATTTCTCTTTTTTCTTCGTTTCCACTGCCAAGGCTGAAAAATTTTTCGGAGCAACACAAACCGTTGATGTTTACTCTTCATAGGTAAAGGGTTAGGTGAGCGGGAGATAAATTCCACGGAACTCGTTTTCATGGCACCATTGGCTTTCTTACACAATACTATATCAGAACATTTTTCTCTTACAATACTCAATTTTAACTTAGTAATCTTAATTTTATTACATTTATAATCCTTAATTAGAGAACTCGAATCATTTCTAGAATTAAAGTTTTTAACATGTGATAAATCATAACTAGAGTTTTCTATCACATTTGAAACAGAAACATTTGGAAAAGAAACACCACAATCTGCACTCAAAGAGGATCCACTTTCACTCAATAAAACATCGCTCTTTGCGTGGCCTAGTTTCTCTATTTCAGAATATACACTGGGATGTATAATAAATTCTTTGGTCAAGGTCGGTGATATCGCCGTTCGCACACTTAAGCTAGTAGAGTGTTGATTAAGAGAAATATTTATGGGTTTAACTTCTACCATACGCTGTTCGCCAAAACATGAACTTAATGTTATGATCTCTTCGGAAGGTGTTTGCACTCTAATTAGTGAGGAATTTAAGACTGGGATCTGGCAACCTGAATCAATCAATGCTGTTACGGGCTGATTTTCTACAAAAATGTTTACATATTGAAGATTTTCGAATTCATCGCTATTTTGTTTTTCGCTCTCGACTTTCAAAGTATTCACGTTTATTCTATTATGGATGTGGCTGTTAGACTCTTTAGATTTAAAACGCTTCTTACAGTCTCTTGCGTAATGAGATGAATCACCGCATATATAGCAATTTTTATTTTCTCTTTCATGATATTGGGGGTAGTTCTCTTTAACCTTTGGTTTAAAGTTTTGTGATCTATTTTTAAAGGGGTCTTGGGTATATCCATAAGTAATAGGAATTTCTTTATGTGATCCGCTTCTAGATGAAATATAAATATCACACTCTTTAGCTAAATCAATAGGCCTAAACCAATCTTCTGCTTCTCGAATGCCAATATGAGTTGCAGTTTCCTTATTTAAAGTTTCAAATAATTTATCAGAAATTATAAGATCACATAGAGATTCAAAGGAATTAACTTTTCTTAACGAACAATAATATTGGAAGTTTGCCGTCAATCTTGCAGCAAATTGGATGTATGTCTCGCCTGATGATTTTACAGCATTTTTAAATGAGTTTAAACACTCGCGAGGGGGTTAATTGGAATTCTCTGAGTACTATAGATTTTAGTTTTTCATAGTCATTTAATTCCTCTTCTTTAATATACAGTAAGACGTTATGAGCTCTTTCGCCCAGAAGATTTATTAAAATTTCAGATTTATATTCGTCATTTATTTTCTTGGTTAAAAATGCGCGTTCTAATGATTGGAAGAACAGATTAAAATTTTCAGATCTGGTGGGAACAGGAAGAGATAAAGTTTTTATACTTTTTATCATATTTTCTATGTTAGTTTCGAACTGTTTTTCTTCGACTTTAGCTGCAGGATTTAAACTTAATGCTTTATTTTTAGCCAATTGTAGTTCGATTTCTTTTTCTAATTTTGCTAACTGAAGTTTCGCGAGCTCAATTTTTTGTTCTGAAGTTACCTCTCTTTCGTTTTGCGATACTCTCTCATCTATACAGTTTTGAATTAAAGTTTTAACGAAATCTGGATCACTTTCAAATGTACTACTGTTCTCAATTTTAGTCTTTAGTTTAACTATAGTGTCAGTACTTTCGACAATACCGTCTAGCTCTTCAACTACTCTTATGAGATCCTCTTTAAGAGCGTTTTTATACATTTTATAAAAATTTAGAAAGATCCTACCTTTTTTTTTTCTGGCTCCCTTGTTGCTCGCACGTACGATGTATCCAATAAAGAAAAATTTCGATTCCACTGATTTCACCTCTTCGCAGGTAATATAGTTGAAATATTGTAGTTCCGGCCTCTACACAGGCGGATTATTCACACTGAATTAGTTCCAACCTCTACACAGGCGGAATTTTCGTCGATGGGTTTTCCAACCTCTACACAGGCGGAATATTTGTCGATGGTTCGTTGAAAAATACACCTCTACACAGGTTATTTTGTTATTTGTTCCGACCTCTACACAGGCGGAATGAAGTTGAAAAATTCAACCTCTACACAGGTTGAACGAAGTTTCCGAAAAATGGCGGCGCGTCTCCTTCACGGACGCTGTTGTTCATTGTCCAGACTTTGGTTCAAAATCGAAATTTTATCTATCGCGGCCGAGCCCCCATAATTTGTGGGAGACAACAAGGGGTCCAATACGTTGGTCTATCTTCTATTTTATTTTAACATTAAACAAAAATTAATTAAAAAGGTAGATAAGTTTTTACAGATAAGTTTGACGATGATATTCAGAAGGTAACGCCTGCTCGCGCACCTCTCGCGTTCTTCTTCGCTGCTTCTCTCTTAAAAGTTTTTGTTCTACTTTCACTAGTTCAAAAGTTTCCACAGTTTCGGTTCTCATTAGCTGCGCCTGCGCGCGAAGACTGTGTTTTGCTTTTGGCTGCATGCCACATATATATATACTAGCTGGTATACCCATTCTTCGCACGGGTGAACTGAAAAATTAAACACAGATTGAAGGATAAAGAAGTTTTTAATGAGTTAATTTTACATGAATTGCAAATTAAACAAAAAAAGCTTTTTGCATATCTCAGCTAAAGAAAAAAAACATCTTTGTTAAAGTTTAAGTATGTAGATCTAATAGCTGATAAAAAGGTTTTTTTTTTTATTTATAATTCCCCGTATCACTCTTGAGGGTCGATTTTTGAAAATACCTCCCTAAGATGATCTCTGTTCAGCAAAAGTAACACATTGTTAAAAGTTTTGCGTAATGAACGCTTAAAATAGTGTAAATAATTTATAACTGAAAGTGTCATACATTAAAATAACTTACTGTTGAATTTATTTTATGTTAAAATTGTAATACTCGCAAGAAACGCCGTTTCCTAAATAACAATGGTGATTCAATGAAAAACATAGCGAAATGTTGACGATAGAATCAAGTTGGCAAATGTCTAACTACTTTCATAGCTCCAGCTTTATTACAGCTTTGTAAGACCCGCCGTGTAGGGGAGCGATGCACGTTAATGCTTTATCTACCACATTATTATTTACTGCAGTTTTTTTCATGCAATATTTTTTTTTGGATCACTACATTGAAAATTAAGGGATATACATAAACGAAATACTCCACTTTCGGAAATTCAATCCGTTAGAGATAATAAATTAATTTAAGATATTCCGCTGTAAAATTAATTATATACACCGTTCACTTAAAATAAATGGTCAAATCGTTTTCTAAGGTCTTCATTAACATACAAAAACATAAGACACTTAAATTTTGACATAAACTATTTTTTCGGGACAAAAATAATAATCTTTGCAATCCGCTGAAAACGCCTCAGGTGAAAACGAAATTTCTGCTACAAAACTATTCTCCTTCCCCGCTGAAATAATCATAAAACCCGTGCTATCTTGGAAGAGTGGATTTCAAAGAATATTCCTGCTAAGTATTGGTAGAATATTCCTTCTAAGTCGGTGTGGTGTGGTAGTTAGGAGAAGGGGGTACCAGCTCAGGTGGCGTCCACGTCACTTGACCATGGTTCAAAATTACATGGTCCGTTGCCAAAAGCCCTCGTGTAGCTGAACAATGCGACGTTAATATTCACTCACTTCAAAAAATACAGTACAGTAGTTATAATTATTTTTATACTTAAAAATGCAATATCCGCCTCTTCAATTAAAATTATAGCGTTATAAATAACTACTAACCACAAACAAACTATGCAAATATGTCCAAATGATGTAGTGTGAAAGACAAAGTTTATCTACTGTAAATACCAGAAGCAATAAAAGTATTTATTTTGGAAAAAGATCAATTTCTTACTACCAAATGTGCATAATAAAATCATTAAAAAAACATTTAAATAAAAAGAGATTTATAACAACCTCTCCCTTCAAAACTTAGTTTTATTCTGAAATAAAAAAAATAGGGATTATGCTGATCACAGGAATTAATTAGAAGCGAGCGCTTTGCTTAGCCAAAACAAAAAGGGGTTTTTCACAAACAAAAGATAGATATATGCTTACGTGGGCTTTTTTGCAACGCACGCCGGAATTGCTTGCAGATGGCAGAATTTTTTCCTACTTGACAAATATCGTTATATTTTGGACACTTCTCACAATCCTATGCTATAAATTATAGCCTATGTGTTATTCTGATGTATAAGCTATATTACTGTAAAGTTTCATTAAAATCCATTCAGTTGTTTTTGCGTGAAAGACGCCCAAACATCCTCACAAACTTTCGCATTTATAATATATATCTAGACTAGATATATAAATCTACAATGTATTTGCCTGTTCTTGTTTTAAAATCAATCCTTTTTGATAATAGAAATGACCTTTAGATTAAAAAGATTTATATTTTATCATACAGTAACATTTTATTTTTCTATAATAAATTACTTTTTTAATAAATTTTAATTGCATTATGCATATTCTTTACTATGGATGGTACATGATTCTCTGTGTGTGCGACTTTCATTTCTCCTCCTCCTTTTCTGTTTGGAGTGCCCAAAAAGTAAGAGGCTGTCAGAGATGTTTTTTAAAGTATTCAGGATGGTTAAGATAAAGGGGAATGTATACTTAGTCGCTTGCGAATGACAGCACAATCAAATTTCAACAATGAGTAACGAAAGATCAATTTTTAAATTTTCACTCCAATAAATGTTTTTTTTTTGTTTCCAAATCTGATATAAAGGTACATATTTTTATGTGCGGCCCGCGAGATTATAATGTTTTTCCGAAATGGCCCGCAAGGTCATTTGGGTTGGATACCCCTGATCTATCCCATTCCCGCAGAAGCGATTACCTTAGAGATTCCAAAGTTTTGTGCGGTTTAGTGCAGGCCTTGGACTCCAAAATGAACCATACACTGCATTCCATGGGATTGAGATCCGGCGTGTAGGGCTGTCATTCATCAGATGATATCATGTCTGGAAAATTCGCCTCTTGTGTCTTTTTGGCCTTGTGAACTGGTGCAGAGTCTTCTGAAACGTCCAATTTGCATTTTCGAAATGTTTTTGGGCCCACGGAATTACAACAGCTTCAAGAATGTCCCTATGGCACACTTTTTGATTGATTTTAACGCCCTCTTCCACAAAAGCCCAAGGTGTTTTGCCACTTGCGCAAATTCCGCCCCAGACCATGACCGACTGTGTATTTTAGCGATGTTCAACAATTGCATGGAGTGTCACTTTCCAGATTCTGTCGTTTTGGGTGAGTGAGTGAGTGAATGTTGGGTTTTATGGCGCAAGAGCCAAAATTGGCTATACTGCGCCTCTATCGTTTTGGGAGTTATGAACTTGTTAAAACGTAAAGGAATCTCTTGCTAACCGTCTCAAAAGTTTTTGGCATCTCCGGAGCCTTGCGAGTTTGTTTTCTTCAGTGAGAAGCTGAACTTTTTGCAACTTGTAAGGCTCCAGTCCAAGCTCCGTTTTTGCTATTCACCTCACCGATCTGTCATTCATTTATTCCCATGTTACGAGCGATCTGCCTCATGGAAGCCCTCGGATTTCTTTGGACACGCTTTTCGATGACCATACTATTCCTTGAAGTGTTTACAATGCGTTTTCGCCCACATCCTGGACGTCGACCATCATTGCCAAGCTCTTCGAAACGGCAGATTGCATCGGGCACTCTTTGCCTAGGTACATTAAGCAAACGTACGGTTTCACACTGTCGCTTCCCTTGCTAAAACAACTCTTAAAATAGAAGACCTTTTGCTCGACTTAATCAAAAACACATAAATCAAAGTACTACGTTGCTAGGGCTTTTACCGACTATATAACTTAAAATTCCCTGTTTCTATGAGAGAAACCTTTTGTTGTCAATTCATAATTTCATTTTATTTTACAGTCTGGTTTATCATCCATGTGTGTTAGAAGACTTAACTTTTCAACATGGCTCTTATTTTTTTCTATTATGTCGAAAATTTCTTAACCCTATTTCAGCGACATCTGTAGAAGTCATAATAGGTGTCCATTTTAGTCCAGGCTCTTTCTGTATCTTCAATTATTACGTTTCATGGAATCCAATTTCTTTCTTTTTTGGCCTTGTAGGTTATATAACTTTCGCACTTAGTGTTTTATTTTATATATATGTTTGTGTAAGGATAATTAAATTAGATTTAAAATTAAATTCCCTATATAGCACTTAACTTATTTTTTCATTATATCTTCTATTATTAAATTAATCACCCAATTATTCCTCTGAAACAGATGTCCTAACCACTTGTGATGTTCCCCCTCTTGGGAGAATATCTCTCGGAGTGTCAGCGTGAGCTAGAGGCGTAGGATTAACGAAGGAACTAGAATCAAACATTATCTTAATATGACTTTATTAAGATATTCAACTTAAACCTTTAACAAATTAAATTATAATAATTAATGTGAGAGAATCTACAATGGCAAAATATGCAACACACTATATATTTAGATAAGACTTAACCTAATTCAGACCACTATCAATAACTGAACCGCTTAATCACTGATACTAATATTAAATCGTCAATCCTACCTTATTACAACTTGCAGAATCAATCTGTATTGACTTAGGCTCGATCTTGTCTTTAATAACATTCACTAGTGTGCAACTTGACCTTCATATATTCGATCACTTATTACTTCTAGTCACCGTCACGAACCCTCTATTGGACATCAACTACCTGCCAATTTCCATCCACTGACACATATCGCCATACATTGCCATCTCGTTTACTCTAAGTTCGGATGTTTTTAAAGCTTGTTCATTTGCATCTTTCATTCACATTTCACTTCTTGGATTTAGTTGGAAAAGAGTTGCCATTAATTCTGGCCCAAAGAACCCAAAGGACATGTTAAAGAAAAGACGCGTGAGCCCGTCACAATCCCCTCCAAGAAGCAAGACGTGATTTATTCGAGGGTCTTAATGGCTCTTAAGAAATTACGTGCCTAAATTTTATTTTCTACTCTTAACTTTCCACGCCTTATTTCAATTTCTAATATTCATTCTAACCATTAATTTCCAATGTTCCACTTAAAATTTAATTTTCACTATTCATCTTAAATTTAATTTTTAATATTTCTCCTTAATTTGAATTTTCAACAGCCACAATAAATTTTACTCAATTAACTAGACCAACATTCACAGTTATGCATTTTAATCACGGTAGATTCTCACATGTACAAAATAAATGGACATGCCCCATCCGGGCGACGGGACCGGGGAAAAACCATATATGACTTAAATGGTAAAAAACGAGGTCCACATGTCCCTTATCTAACTTAATTCTACTTAAATGCTACTTAAAAACTATTACAAATCTTCTGCTTTTTCATGGTCCACTTGTCCCCTTTGTACAAAGAAAGATTAATTCGTACACTTCTTCAGCTTTTTCACAATATTCTTCTCTTTTGTACAGATAAAGATTAGCTTTAAGTTTTTAGCTAAATCAAAATTTCCTACATAGACTTCAGGGTCTGTCACCCTGAAATAAAAACTTAAAGCTAAGTCATTTGTCAAAAACAAAGTTTCACACATTACGATTACATTTCACAATTTTTATACATTATATATCACTTTTAAATTACAACTAATTTCTATACATCTATCTCTCTCTCTCTCTCATCTGGCTTTTTCAAAAACTTCCTCTCAAAACGCGCAGCGCTTGTTAATGTTATGTTAGTATCCTGTCTACGTCGCGTTCCCCAAAACCAGATGTACATTAATATGAAACAATGTAACAATACATATATATACACTATACAATTACAAACATTTTTCAATAAACCATTAAATCAAATCAGTGGCGCACACAAGGAAGCCTTTGCTTTTTTTCCGATTGATTATAATTCTAAGTATATAGTATGTAAAATTTAATTAATTACTTGTTATTAATGATTAATTTTATTAATCAGTGCTAATTATTTATTCAAAAATTAGTTTTGTTTCGAAAATCGACAAAATCAAAAGGAGCATGATACAAGAATGGTGAACTTTCGACCCCTGACCCCCTTGAAAAGTTCCTATGTGCGCCAATGAAACAAATAACCAAAGGAATTGTCGCATCTTAGCGAAGTCATACATAGAATGAAACAAATGCATTTTTACAATTGTTTTCTCCATATTTATATAAAAAAATTTACAAGACAAAAGCTTATTTTTCTCTTCTAGAAAAACACACTCATTGTAGTGTCCACTTTTGCTTGGCTTCTTAAATTTTAAATATCCGACCGTGACTTGCTTCATTGCAATAATTCTTCCGACCAGTTGTTCGAAAGAATATAAAAAAAAGAAACGATACACAGCCTGGTTCTTATGACTTGTAGTTGGCGTTTCCTACCAGGACCTCTAAGGATAGTGACCTTCTCGTACACGCTCCTTTCCTTTCCTGGTCCTGCCGTCGTTGATCGCTTCCTCGTCTGGCATTCCTGTTGCTTGATCTTGTTCGCTCTTCGATGTAGGGGTTTTCGTTCCTTCCTCTGCCTTTTCTGGATCGAACTGGTCCTCCCTGTTGTGTCTTCCTCTCTATGGCTGGTCGGGACTCCACTTCTCTTCTGCCTCTAGGCCTAAGATTATACTGGTTCGTGGTTACCGCTACTTTATCTTGTTTCGGGCGTTTCCTGCTACATTTTTGTAAAACATTAGAATCGTTTGATGACAATGCTCTTTAAGGTACTCTATAATCTGAATTTTTCCGAAACTTCCTAATTTTCTTTTCTGGTCCACTCGATCCAGATTCACGTGATCGCTTATATCCAATAATTTCATTTTTGCGTCTTTTAATCCTTCTACTTTTCTCAGACCAAGAACTAGGTATTGATCTTATAAGTGGTCCGCGCTTATTGGTCTTATTTGTGTGTCTCTCACCCTGATTATTTTCAAAACTTAACCCTTTTTCCTATAACTCATGCTTTACATCTGACCCTTTCTTTTTATCATATTGCGACTCATTTGATCTCCGTTGTACTCTATCAAAACCACTCGATTCATTGCGTAAACTATTGTTATCCGAACTAACCGTTCTTATCTCCATCTCGTCACATTTCCTATGGCGATATATTCTAACCTGATCTACATTAATTCGTTAACCTTTTTCCTGCCTTCCATACCACTACATTGTTCTTTACATCTAATACTCTATACGGACCTTCAAATTTTGGTTTAAACTTAGCTACCACTTTTCTTGTTGCCGAACTTAAAGGATGTGTTGCTATCAATACCCAATCATTCACCTTAATTTGCACATCACGCCTGCGTCTATTATATTTCTCCCATTTTTCATGCTTAGCTTTTGTGTTTCGTCTAGCCTCCTCAAATAATCTCTCAATATCTCCTACTGCAAATTCAGTTCCGTCCGATACCATCACTAATTTCTGAAAAGGTGTAATCAACTTTCGACCTAAAAATAATTCTGCGGGGGGTTTTCCCGTTGCTTCATTCACTGCTGTACGAATAGCATAAGCAAACTCACGTAAGAATTGGTCCCATGTGTCATGTTGCTCATTGACATAATTTGAAATCATTTGCACCAGATCGCGATTTACGCCTTCTGTTCTATTTGCTTGAGGTCTATATACAACAGTCTTCACATGCTTTATGCCTAATCTTTCACTTAAATTCTCAAAAATATCAGAGATAAATTGGGGACCGTTATCACTTATTAATTTTATTGGAGCTCCAAAACGCGATATATAATTATCAAAAAACTTATCTGCTATAACTCGAGCAGGGGCTTTTTTTAAGGGGTATGATTTCAGCCCACTTGCTGAAATGATCCGTAATTACTAATACATATCGGTTACGTCTTACTCTCGACACAGGATACCGACGTAACAAATCTAACGTAACTATTTCATTTGGATAATTTGATACAATCGGAATTAATCGACCAGCTGGTAACGCGTTTTTATAATTATTAATTTGGCACATGGGGCATGTAGAGACATATTGATCAATAAATTTTCTCATATACGGGAAATAACAAATGTCCATTTTTTTATAAGTTTTAAAACGTCCAAAACGACCTGCTAATGGCTTGTCGTGAAATTCTCTCATTATTTCATTCCTTAAAGATTTTGGAATGTATACCCGCATTTCTCTCTCTCTCTCCTAATGACGTTGCACATTTCGCATAAAACCACAAGCCTTCTATTAAACGAAAATCGCCGGACCAACTCTCACATATTGTCGCATTAACTGAGATATCTTCTGGGTTTTCCAGATATCCATAGATATGACCTAATTCTGGGTCTGTTCTTTGCTCTTCTATCAACTGTTCTCTTGACGAAAGTACCAAATCTCTGATTATTGCGCAATTAACTTTCTCTCCTATTATACTTTCAACTCGATTTTTATCTGAAACATTAGCACAACATTTAACTTCGTTTCTGACACATCAACGCGCAATTTCCCTTCATCTACCTTAATATCTTCAACCTGCGAATCTTGAATCGCCAACGATTTCCGATCAAAGTCCAAAATGATCTTTGATCCACCTATGAAATCTATCCCAAGAATACATGGGTATTCCAAATCTGCCAACAGATGGAACAACCAAGGTTTTTCAAACTCCCTTATTCGAATATTTAATTCCACAACTCCAATATTTTGACATTTACCCTGTGCCGTGATGACCTGAGTACTCGATTTCTCTACTTGCATATAAAAAAAATATTTTCGGTATGTCTCTTCCGATATAAAGGATTTCTCCGCTCAAGTGTCCCATAATGCTTTCGTCAAAAGTCTCGTTTAATAAAATTGGAACGTATGTAAGTTCCACTGAAGACATGCATATTACTGAAAATTTAATCGGTACCTCTTTTATCGACTGCGTCTGATCACTTTTAACATCACTCACTCTCGAAACATTCAATCGTCCCGTTTGCCTTTTATCGCCTCGACTAAAAATTTTACTCGAACTCCTATTTCTGTGGTCCCCTCTACTTAAATCGTCATTTTGACCTCGATTGCTAAATTGATATCCCCTATCTTTAAATTTTCGATCATCGTTTTGAAACCTATCCCTGCTCTCGGACCACTGATTTCCTTGACGGCTATTCTCGTAGTTACCTCTATAATCATTTCTACCATTACTCGGTCTACGTACCACTTCAGAATGTCTCCAATTTCATCGTTTATTACCAACATTAAACATCCTACACTCGTTCCAACCTCGTCCTTCTATATTATCACTATTTCTCGACCCCGTATTTCCTTTCATGAATATCTTTCCTCAAACTTAGCTAAGACCTCCAACAACTAGACTGTGTTTTGTGGGTTTCGCACTTCCACATAATCCTGTACTTGTGGTTCAAATCTAACAAAAATATGATCTACCAGAGCTTTCTTTGACATCCCTAGTTCTAACTTTTTTTTTTGTAATTTTAATAAGTCGTAAAGAAAAGCCGTCGGCTCCTGGTTCTGTCTATTGAGACGCATAAAAACGTGTCTCTAAATCTTTCCTATTTTGGATGGCAGGGAATGCTTTCGATAACGCTGATTTCAGCTGCGCGAAGTCCGTTGCGGTATTCTGCACTAACGCTGATCCGAATATTTGGTACCAATCTAGAGCTCTCCCCAGGAGATGACCTTTCAAATAAGCACACGATAAATCACTGGGTATCTCAAGTGATTTGATTGTCAATACCCTCCAAAATCTCGGTGACTTTCTCAGCCCCGAAAAGTACACTTGTGTTAAAACATTAAACCCTCTCGCGTTTCTCATCTCGTTGTCATATAGATTACACCGTGTTGGGCGCCATTGTGATGTTCCCCCTTTTGGGAGAATATCTTTTGGAGTGTCAGCGTGAGCTAGAGGCGTAGGATTAACGAAAGAACTAGAATGAAACATTATCTTAATATGACTTTATTAAGATATTCAACTTAAACCTTTAACAAATTAAATTATAATAGTTAATGTGAGAGAATCAACGATGGCAAAATACGCAACACACAATATATATATTTAGATAATAAGACTTAACCTAATTCAGACCACTATCAATAACTGAACCGCCTAATCACTGATTCTAATATTAAATAGTCAATCCTACCTGGTTACAACTTGGAGAATCAATCTGTTTCGACTTAGGCTCGATCTTGTCTTTAATAACATGTACTGGTGTGCAACTTGACCTTCATATATTCGATCACTTATAACTTCTAGTCACCGTCACGTAAAGCTCATTCATACTTGAACCACGAACCCTTTATTGGACATCAACTACCTGCCAATTTCCATCCACTAACACAAATTGCCATACATTGCCATGTCGTTTTCTATAAGTTCCGATATTTTAAAAGCTTTTTCATTTGCATCTTTCATTCACATTTCACTTCTTGGATTTGGTTGGAAAAGAGTTGCCATTAATTCTGGCCCAAAGAACCCAAAAGACATGTTAAAGAAAAGACGCGTGAGCCCGTGACACACTAAAGACTTCTAATCCTAGATCATTATATTTCATAGCCCTACATGTCAGCATTAACTTTCAAGTACTATTCATAAAATAAGAGATTCTTCACACGTCTGGTCTTAAGTGGTAAAAATTGTTAAGTGGTGTATTGTTAGTGTATATTATTAGCATGGAAAAGAAACTTATTTAATGTAGATAAAATTTTCAATTTCTTATTTAAAGCAATAACTGTATCTTACTTATAATTTTCATTTAGAATCAGGCATACATGAAATGCATATTTAAAAATTGAAATTAGTTCATGTTTCTCTTTTGTAGGATTGGAGAATAAATAAGAAAAGAGAGAGTATTCATAACATTTGACTAAAAATATTTCATATTTGAGTGGAAAAAAAATCAACACATATTTTACTATTTTGATCATTTTCTTATCGTATATCATGATAGTCACGTATTTTTCAAAACTAATAAGATTAGAAATTAGAAATGCATGTCTGCAATATTATTTTTTGTGAAAAAGGGGAATAAAAAATATTAATACAAATTTCCCCAAAAGGCACAGTACTTTCGTAGCGTAAGCAGTTGTTTCACATCAACATGTTCAGTTTTTAACTAAATGTTCAAAGACTAAATGCTCACCCAAAATATGAGTGATCACTTCTCAGTGTTTTACATAATATGAACAGTTACATAATGATCCAAAAAAAAATTTAGATTTGTAGGTCAATGCATAATTCGTTACTTATTTGCCAGCGGAAACATAAACGGAAAGAATACGATTTTTAATATGTGAGGCCACATCACTCCCACCTGTTCTCATGGCACATAAATAAATGAAAGGAAACTACTTCAGTCAATTAATTGAAATTAAGGATTGCAACCTCTTTGTTGAAATAGCGCTTCCTAGTCATGCTGTCTTAGTTGGGCAATGGTCTAAAATTCTTTCCTTTCCTTTGCATCTACAGAGGTGGTCTTATTGGTTGCTGCATTCTTCAATGAAGATTGTAGTGACTTTGCCTTACTGCCTGATCTTGTTGGTCTGCTGGAGGTAAAACTGAAGATGTAGATGTCTTTTTCCCCCTCCCTAGTCGCCTTTGTTTACAGAACGGATTATTGATATTCCCATCTGTTCTTGATTGAGAACAGTGCATCCCAACTGGAGATCAGAAATGCAACGCTAAATGATTGTCTCAGAAATTGTGGTAACAACGACGTATGAAGGGTTGTCGGACGCGTTCGAACAAATCCGGAGTGCTGGCAATGTCAGCTGAAGCGACGACGATCCGTCCAGTGTAGTCACCCTTGTTTCATACACAAACTATTTCAGACGGCCCCATAAGAAGAAATCCATGGGACTGAAGTCTGGAGGCCGTGAAGGCCAAGCAATAGGTCTGTCGCGTCCAATTTACCTACCGGGATATAAGTATGAAGAGGATTATGCACTGCAATCGAAAAATGTGCTGGTGTACCATCATGCATTGTGTTCTGGTGTGGCCGCGGTAGCCTAGTGGTCAAGGTAACGGACTCATGACCGGCGTGTCATGAGTTTGAACCAAGAACCGCAAAAGGCCCGCCGTGTAGAGGGACGATGCTCGTTAAATCTGTCGCAGATCTAACGTCCTCCCGTTGGTTAGGGGCGGAAGTTAGGAGCTCAGCTGAGGTGTCGTCAGTGTTCGGTACTTCCTGCAGCAACTCCGGGAAAAGTAGGAAATTTCCATACGTGCAGATTTCTCTTCAAACCTGAACTGGCGCTCCAAATCCCCACATCCGCTTACCTACTCTCTTCATCTTGGCTCATTGTCCTCCTGATGGCTACTATTATCGCGATTTTCACCGTGTTTTGCGACCCCATAGTATATGTTGAATTTTGTTGCCTACTATCACGTCTATAAATTATCGGTCGAATTCGGTAGTACCGTGTAGAAAATATTAATAAAAAAATTCCTACCATATTACATTCACACACAAAATGAGGCAAACTTGTTGATTACAGAAAAAATGATGAAGTTTTTGGTAATTTTTTTTTTGCATTACTTTCTTATTTTTACGTTTTAAAGCACCATTGGGATATGATCTCCTATTTTCGCTCGTATTTTCAACAATTAAAAAAATAAATGAATAAATCACAAAGAATCACTACATAATCAGTGGCATATGCAGATTGAGATGAAACAAGCGTTAAATCCTTTTAAAGCTAGTAGTTAGAATGATTACTTATGGAAAGTGTCGTATTTTGTGAAAAGAATTGCACACCATAGGGTAACTATTATTTCAGTCAATTTACTAACGATTTGGAGGATAACAGGATAATTCTGCCTTAAGGTCCTATCTTTTCTCAGAAGCGGAACAACTTCCGAATCTTTGCTGACCATGAATTCATGTTCCATCTTTTGGATGTTACACAAATGAAAAATAACACATCATTAGACCTTTTATCTTCTAAGTGTGGGGTTTATCTACAGTCAATTGATCAACAGAAGGGATGTTAAGTTCTTTTCGAGTCCATAACACACTCCTTGTCTTCTCATTATTTTGAGTAAAGCGTAATATATAATTTTAAAGGCAACATGAGAGAATTAGACAGGGAGAGCTTACTTATGAGAAGAATTTAGGACTTTATAAAAATTTTGTTATTAAAGTTCATTGAAAAATTCTGACTAATCAAGGGCCAGACTTGATATGCTATTGAGGGATTTTTCTCGCATGAGTATAATGTGCATCGTCTATGTGTGTTTACTGTCAAACATAATGCCAAAATATTTGATGTGTGAAGATCACTTGAATCAACTCTTGCAAAACCCTCACTTAATATACCACAACCAATCTAAGTACCTTGTTTCCATGATTAGAAGGTAGCTGTTAAATTTTCAAGAAACCCCCCGTTGAGAGTGCTGCCCACTACATTATGTATATATTTGTATGCATGTTATTGTTAACATGTAGCTAGATTTCCTCATTTAATGTATTTGCTTTTATGCAGGATTGCGAACTTTGATTCATTTTTACGAAATCTACTGATAAAAGAAAAGGCAGAGATTCCTCGCTTCCTTGATAATGGTACCACTTGGCATGACTTAGCTCCTGAAGAAAAGGTATGGTTATTACATTTAATCAATTTTTTGTAATAATTTAAATGGTTTGAGACATTACACTAACATTTTTTATTTTATATTTTTTTGTTTTCCTAAAATTTCATTGTATTTTTTCATATTATAATTATTTCATAATAATACACACACACACACAAATATATATATAAAGGGGTTTAAAAAGTAAGGTAACAAGCCCATTCTCTCTCTCTCTCAAAGTAAACGTTTATTCGGGAATTTTATAAAAATGTATGAATATTTACAGTTTAGGAAGGCATGGATACACACATATAACTTCTCTACATAGTCAGCATACTTATCAAGACATTTGTTCCAGCGGTACACTTAACCATCAAAACCAGCATAGAAATCACTGTCAAGGTCATGCAACCATGTCAAGACAGCATGAGGAACCTCGGCATCGGTTCTGAAATGCTGACCTTCCAAGTGATTCTTTAAAGGTCTGAAGAGATGAAAATCACGCTTAATACAAGGTTGGGGAATGTAAAGAAGGCATTCTAATGCTCACCCCCCCCATCCTTTTTCACCTGTTATGCATTTGTCAAATTTTGTGCATCAAAATCACACTTCTTGCTGTGACTTAATGTTTATACCATACACACTTCATTCTGTCAATTCCTGATAAATTTCAGCTGGAAAATTTTTCTGTAAAACACAAAAAATGTGTCATACTTCTTATTTCAATTGCGGCCCATGTTTCCATCAACGCAGCCATCTTCTAACTTAGATTTAGTCACATTACTGGAGAACTAGCTCCGTCGTTTGAATGCTGTGATTGTCTTCATGATCTTGAGAGGGATTCTTATTCATACAAATAATCCGTGCACTCATTAGACATCTTGTTACCTTAAAGCTTCTTATTAAACTAGAACCTTTTATAATTTTTAATCGGAAAAATTTGAGGTTTTAAATACAAATATTTACTCATTTGTACCACATGATAATAGTATAATAAAGAGCTAAGTTGTATAAGAATTTTATTTAGGATTTTCATTCCACCTTAAAAAATCATTGCTTGCTTGTATTTCAGGATTGCAAAAGGTGATAAATTTTTGACTTAATATTGAAATAGAGTATGATCTTTGTAAGCATCTTGGCTCAATTTTATTAACTCTTTTGATTTTGTTCTTGTCACTTAAGGTGTTCTTGTCACTTTGTGTCTCCATTAAAGGGTGAACCCTTTAATGGACCCTTTCCCTTTTCCTTCGTCATAATCTTCACTACCAATAATTAGATCTTTGAGTGTGGTGATGGTCATCGATTTATCGAATTTTAAATTTAATTCCGTGGCTAAGACAAATAAATCTTCGCGTCGACCTTTGCCATTTTAAAATTTAAATTTAAGTTTAGATAGTAACCAAAGGAATAAACAAAATTGTTACGCGTTCAAACAAAAACAATGATGTTTTTTTTTGCTATTGGCAATTCTCGTTTGCATTTACAAAAATTCTGAAGTTAAAATGATATTGCATCAAAATACACTAAATATACATTGAAATATTCAAATTCTATTCATTTAGAAATATTTTAAACCAGTAACGTATAAAGACAACAGTGCGAGCTAAAATACCTAATGCTTAATTTAAAGTAGTCAAATCATTAATTTCAACTAAAAACAAAACCTTTTTTTAAAAAAAAAAACATTTCATATATCAGTTCTCATTTTTTATAACAAATGCAAAAAGAATTTGAAAGAAAAAATAAACTAATATAAATCTTGTTTAGAAACTGTGATTAAATTTATTGTGATATGAAAAAGTTAATCATTTAGAGTTCTTTGCTGAAAAAAGCAAACAATTAGAAGTTATTCAATTAAGAAAAATCTCATATATATATTTTTTATTACACTAATAAAAATAAAATCTTTTTAGGATCTCATCAGCAAATTTTAAGGTTAAACACATGTTTCAGCATAATAATTCTGTCAAAAATGAACTCAAAATACTTATATATTGAATGATATTATGCATCATTTAAAATAAGATTATACATGATCTTTCATCAATTCTAAAAAACATAGCATATTTCTTTCAAAATATATTTCTCGAATACTCGTAAAAAATAATTAATTACTTAACAGCTGCGGGAAAAAGAAATGTTACACTATATGAGTCATTGAAATTACGATTGCAACCAAATAGAAATGTTTAGGAATGGGAGAAACATTAATCTCTTAGTTCAAGGTCAATGACGCACTTTTCGTACACACATGAAATGCAATTTAATCCGTTATTAAATCAGATACAAATATAAAACTTGAATATTACGTACGACTTTCTTTATATTTTAAAAGATATACTTGTAGAAAATTTTAATTGATATGATTTCTATGCACATAGAAAAATAGTATTTCAGAAAAACACATGATATTTAAAAATATAAATTACTTCATGAAATCGACTACAACTATTTTTTCATAATCAAATTAACAGTGACTCACGTATTCTTTTCTGAAGATTCTTTTTTTTTTTTCCTGTTGCAAGGAAAACGAAATAAAAAAACAGTACACACCTGATACAGTTGACGACGTGTGATTAATTACTTGAAAACAAACTTCAAAGGCTCCTGGATGTGTTCACTGGACTTGTGAAACTCTTGTAGTTGTACACGGCAGAAAATAACGTGGTTGATGACTTCGGGAGTCGTTTCGCTCTATGCACCTAAATGTTAGTGTTATGAGAGGCAATCCGCATTTTCGATTCAGTCCGTTTGTTATTTTAAGCTTGCAGCCAAAAATGGGGTTTTTTTTTTTTAAGAAGAAGAGAGTTAGAAGGTTATCAACTTATTATTTAGAGAAGATTTTCGAAATCAAATCCCAGGCGATCCCCCAATTATTTCTGTGGGAGTCCGAATAAATCTTCGAATAAAAATCAGACTCTTCAGAAGGCGGGATTTTAGATTGGCGAGGTGGTTTGTCTAGGGGTAAGTATTTAAGGGTGAGTGATGAATTATTAATTGAATCTAAGTCATTTAAACACAAATACTTCAAAGTAAAAGAGAATTTATTTAAAGTTAAAGGGAAATATATTTACAAAGAGAAAGAAATGCAGGAATTAGGTTAATTAAAAGTTGAGTTATACCTTTAGAAGACGGGGAAATAAACCTTTTCTCATTCTTGGATGTTAGGACTGGTGGTGCCGCGCTGGGCGCGGAAATGCGGTAAAGACGCGACGTGTTGAACTAGCAGTGGTTAGTTGGCCTCTGCCGAAAAATTATTCAAGCCGGAGCTACGTAAGCTCACTAGATGGCGCTGCTTCGGAATGCAGTAATAAATAAAATTGAGATTTATGGTCCTCTGAAAAGGATATGACTCAACCTTTTAACAAATGTTTCAAAGGGAAAATCCTACATATATATATCAACAATCAATTTTAACACATCACTTAGTGCACGATTTCTGACTTGCTTTATCTTTATATATTTTAATGGTTAGCAGCTTTACATACAAGTTTTTATCTTGGTTTTTCCTTAAAGAATTTTTTCTTAATATTCATCTCTATAAGAGGGAAGCCTTACTATTTTCACTATTCATACTTCCATTTTATTTTGTTGTCCTGTGATAGATATAGGTCTAATTTTTCAGTCTGCTTTTAAACCCTAAATTCTCTGGCCTAATGCAGTGACAGCTTTAGAACTTTTGTTTGTTTTTATCCAATTTTAGTACAATATTCTTTTTGCGCCATTTATTTTCTTGATATTTTTCTTAAAATCCAATTTCTTTCTTTTTTAGCTTTGTTGGTAGTACAATTTGGTCTCTTATTATTTTAGTTTAGTTTATTATATATATATATGATGTTTCAAGTCAACACCAAGCGTTTTTAAAAAACAGTTTGATTCAGCTAACCATCGAGACATGTTACGCTGAGAGAAAACTGAGGCCAAATGCGAATTTCATTGGGGGACTACTTATGTCCAGATGATAGGTTAAGTACCCTTCTTAGTTTATGTGTTATACTTAAAAGTTAAGGATGAAATATAGAGGGCTATAAAAAATAATGGTCTGGGATTAGAAGTGTTTTGTATGGATTATCTGTTCTGAGAAATGATTGGGTGGTTAATTTAAGGCTTGAAGATGTAACAGAAAATAAAAGTTAAGTGGTATATAGGGAATTTAATTTTAAATCTAATTTAATTATCCTTACACACACACATATGTATATATATTCTTCACTGACCCTACATATAAGCTTTGATCAAATTATCTGTATTTTAAAATTGGATTTATGATGAATGACTCAGCTATGTGAGCTATCACTCTATCTCTATAGTACAGGCATGCCCAACCCGCGGCCCAATTGAAGTTTCTGTACTTGTTATTATTTTAGACATTTGGACTACAGACGGTTGAATCGAAAATATCGTGTTTTGACCCACCCCCACCTCTCCCTGTGCAGTTTTTACCGAAATAATTTTTTTTCCTTCATTTGACTTCCAAGTAATTGTAATAACAGGTGTTGATGGATGAAGGAAAGCTGATGAGATTGGGTGTGTTATTCCTCTTACAACGAGAACTTCGTTGAGAGTGAGTAGTGTATTTAGTTCTATTTGTCAGAGAAATAATTTATGTCTATATTTTTAAGTTCAGATTAGTAGTCTTTTTCTTGTTTTATTTGGCAATTAAAAAATCCGATGATGGATTTAATGAGTTGCCTCAGGACTGTCAGACCAGCTAGTAAAAATGTAAGATAATTACTGCAACAGAATAAAAATGTTTAATATTTTAACCTTCTGAAATTAGTAACTTTTTCATTTTATGATAGATATTTAATCACGGTGCAATAATTAATATCATACAATAAGAAACTAAACATTTTAGCTATCGGGCAGAAAAAAACTTTTTTTCATTAACAGTGTAATAGTTACAAAGCTGTTCTTTACTTAATTGCTTTTTTGCATTTGAAATAAAAATTTTGAAAATCTAAATCAATTTTATGCAAACATACTGTAACACAAGTATAAAATGTGAAGATGTTATGCACATAGGTTAAGAGATATTCTTCCACCAACAAGTGCAATCGGTCGACTTTCAACTTTGTGATTGTGATCCAGTAAACAGTAAACTTGGTGTTTTTTGATCATACCAATAATTGAACATTGATCATATCATATTTTGAATGCTGTAATCATATTTTGAATGCTGTGTACGATAGTAAAATATTTTGAATATTTTTTTTATTTTGATATGTGCGGCCCACCTCAGTTTAGTAAATTTTTACGTTGCCCACCAACCGATTTGGGTTGGGCACCCCTGCTATAGTAGGATGATTTCAGAAATACAGTGAGAAAGTTAGCTTTGTCACATGATCCTATTTCATATTTGGCACAAAGGATTGTGGCATATTAATTACCGTATTTTCCTGTATATAATCCGCAGCGGCGTATTATCCGCAGAGCCCTTTTTTTCGAGTAAAAAAAAACATCGTATAATCCGCCGCAGTTTTGGCGGCGAATAATCCAAAAAATATAAATTGCCGATAAGGAGACACATAAAATAAAAAATATAACTAAAAATAGAAGTAAGAAATTGTTCAGAGGACAACATTTATAATAAAACACATCTATTTAAATATGTATCATAATATATTTTGTACGATAATCTCAATAAAACAAAAAAAATTCTCTGCTACTGTCATCTATGTTTTAAGTTAAGCAAAACATTGCACGCGGAAAAATTTTTAAAAATTAAGATCCCCTTTTACACTTATATACACTTTCAAAATAAAAATATCTTGAATGATGAAAAAATTTATTAACAGTTAAAAAAGCCTTCAAAATCTGATTCATCAGATTCGGAAATGAATAAATTTATCAAATCTTCGCGTAACACATCCGAGTCACTCGATAGTAAAGACTCTTCATCGTCAGAGTCATTTTTGACAATAATATTACATTTTCGGAAAGCGTTCTTTACTGTAGTTTCAGCGACGTCATTCCATGCTTTCAGAACCCAGCGGGAGACATTTTCATATGATGCCCGCTTCAATTTTCCCGTTTTTGTATAGTTTTTTTCTCCATCGGACATCCACTGTTCCCATAACTTTCTAACTTTGGATTTGAACGATCTATTAATACCGACGTCTAAAGGCTGCAATTTTTTTGTCAGTCTTCCAGGTATTATGGCAATTTTTGCCGACGCGGACTTGAGAGCATTTTTTTACGTTTTCACTCACATGTGATTTCATAGAGTCCATAATTAAAAATGCCTTTGGACGAAAAAATGAATTTTTGCGTTTTCTCCAGATAGTCGGCAGCCATGACAACATGATTTGCTCATTCATCCAGCCATTTTCATTCGCGCGAATTTCCACACATTTAGGAAAGTTTCCTTTTAGGAGCGTTTTTCTTTTAAAAATTAACATCGGCGGCAATTTCAAACCATTTGCAGCACAGCATAAAACTACAACAGTAAATGACGTGCTTTCATTTCCAGTAGTATTTATAGGAATACTACTTGCTCCTTGAACGTCGACGGTCCTGGTAGGTGGAATATCAAATGATAATGGAACTTCGTCCATATTAAAAATCATATCCTTTGTAAAATTATTTTCAACAATAGTTTGCTTGCAAAATGTCAAAAAGTCGACAGATTTTTTTCCCCAGTCATCAGGTAATTTCTGTCCGACCGTTGAACGACTACGAACGACTAAATTGTTTCTCTTCATAAACCGGTAACACCACGTGGGCCCACCAGAGAAGTTAACAATATTCATTTCGCGTGCAATAACTCGGGCTTTCATTCTGATGCTAACTGTCGAGACAGCTTTCCCATCGTCCCTTTCTTTTAAAATCCATTTATTTATTTCTTCCTCTAATTCTGGCCAGTGAGGTTTTCCACGACGATCGGCCCTTTTACGTCTATCGCAATTTTCGAAGTTGGTCTTGTTCCTTCTCCACAAACGAATATTCGATTCGTCAACGTTGAAAATTCTTGCAGCTTCTCGATTTTGGACTTCGTTAGCCTTCTCTACAGCGTTTAATTTGAAGTCTGCAGTATAGCTAACACGCTTACGCTTCATCATGATAAAAACTTTCAAAGGATGCAACACCTTTAGTCAAGATAAAGTTGTAAATGACGCCAGCGACTTGTAACTGCTATTTCCTTCCGAAGAACCGAATTCGTTCTTGAAAGTAATTGTACAAAAACTAATTATGGCCGTAATACGTCAGCCGAGTCGTGAAAGTGCCATCTATTATTTATTTTATAAAACATAAACAGCATTTCTTTCAAAACTTTGTTAACTTTTAGATAATCCGCGGATTTCTCAGATAATCCGCGGCGGCGTATAATCCGCACAACGAAATTTGAAACTTTTTTAACACATAATCCGCGGATTATATACAAGAAAATACGGTAAATTTTCTTATAATAAATGTTAATGAACAGCAATGCAGTGCAAAACTGAATGAAATAAATCTAATCATATTTTTATATTATTACTTGCATCATGGAAATATTTTGTTCATCTTATCAAAATGGATTCTGCTTAATGGGACAAATTTTCGAGTGCGGGATAGTTACACTTGATACTGGTAGAAGTAAATATAACCCTTTATATTATTATCCTATATGTATTTCTTTTAATTTGATATCTTATATGTTTGTTTGTTTTTTTGTTATGGGCTAAATTCATGTGATGTCACGATCATGAAATAACCTCAGCCATGTGTTTCCTGCCTAACTCAAGAACAACAATTTCATACTTTGTTGTTTTTACTTAACATATTTTAATTTTACATTCTAACATGTGTTGCATAATTAATTTGTTTTTTTAATGACTAACAAAATTTAGCATTGAACTTATTTTTTTTGTATAAATATTTTTGGTAATTATGAAAAATAGTCTGATTTAATCATTATTTTCTACTTAAATGGAGTTTTTTTGTTGTTGTTGTTTGTTCTTAAAAATCCCATTTCTGTATTATTGTTCGAGGAATAACTAGTTTTTAATATATTATTCATTAATGTATTAAAAACCTGAAGCCAGTGACAAAGTGGTAGTGTATCGCGCTTCCATTCCACAGGTCCAGGGTTCAAATCCTGTGCTGGGCAAGGTTAACTAAGCCTTTCATCCCTTCAGTGGGTCAGGGAACTGAACACTGGGGGTTTTGTGTCGTACTGACCACTTGACCGAAACATCTGCACTTGCACCCCATAACTCCTAAGGTCATGTATATTGAGATAGGCACAGTAGACCTTGACCCTCGTAAGCTGTTGCACTACTGAGTTCAGTTATTAAAAATCTAGGTATCCCTGAAACATGTAAATTGTATGGTAATATTTGTTTGGTTTTTGGTAAATTTTTAATTTAATTTTGTATGAATGAATTTATACAATGATATTTTTTTAAAATATTTATAAATTTGCATATTTGAAATGTTACTAAATCATATTTTTGAAAGGTTCTATGTTTAAGGAATTTTTGTAGATAACTTTAAAAAAAAAAAAAAACTAGAGTACACACAGTAACAATGCTTCAACTTTATATGAAATGTATGCATATATTGACTACAAAAAAAAAACTTTTGATGCAGTTCTTTTTAAAAAACTACCCTAAAATCTGTTTTATTTGCTTAGTCATGAAGTATTAAAATTAAATGTCAATAAATGATGCATATTAAAATGAATATAATTATTAATTGAAACTGGCTATCTTTAACAAGAATTTTCTAAGCTCCTGTGTGTGGGGGGGGGGATTTTTTTACAGCTTATCAAAATAGTAATTTTTATTTTTTTTTTTCCCTAAACTTTGGAGACAGCCATTTTTCAAAAAGAAATTCTTTCTGATATTTGTTAAGTTAGACAATTGAAATGATCAAATGTTAATATTTTAATTCATGATCATTTCAAATATCTTTAAATGATTCACATAGTATTGGTAAATCACTTTTTTTTGCTACTGTTAAATATTTTACATGTAATTTAATGTGTTATAAAGAGAAAATATGCATTTTCATCAAAGGATAAATCATAATATTTTATATGCACTGGCCTCAAAAAATAAACCCTGTGAAAAAAATATTTAAGAAAAATTTTAGCATGTATTTTAAAATGGGAATTACCATAGGGGATTGACAAATAATAATATAAACTCATCTAAAATGTTCTTAACATGCATAAAATTTTGGTTTCTCACTGGCTAAATTATTTTATGAATTTGTGTGAAATGATACATAGCACATAAATTCAGAGAAAAAAAATCATGCAACTACATTATAAGAAAATAGCAATTCTGTGAATTGTAAATAAAAAAATTTAAAAAAACATTTCACACTAATGGATAATTCCTGGAACGTTTTATGTTTCTATTAATGTGTTATTTTTTTCTTTTTGTGCCTCAACGAGGCATTTCCACCCATATGTTCCTGTACAAAAATAATTTGTTTTACTGAGCTCTACTACCCCTCAAAGTTTTGTCCCATGATTTTAGAATCACCCATGTGTATATTATTCTTGAAAAGGCTTTTTATCACTTTTGTTTGTTGAATTATTTAAAAAAGATTTTTAAATATATTGTTTTAATCAAACTAGAATTTATGAACAAATGGTGTTTCAGAGTATAACAGCATAATTTTTTTAAATTTAATATTTTTTCAAAATTGTACCTTTTTGGCAAGATGGTACTCTTCGTTTTTTGTGTAAAGCTTTTCTAAAAATCTCAAATAAATTGTCAAATGACAAAAGAAAAAATTGTTAAGAACATGAAATGGTAATACTGAATTTTTTCACTTAACAATAATTAAATTAAGAAAAAGGTTGTGCTTTTCCAGCTAATGGAAATGTACTTCATATTCTTTTTTTAAGTTTGATTAAATTTTGTGTTATTTAAGTAAGTTGATTAAATTTGTTTTCCTCCCTCCCCCTTCACCTGAAAATATAAAAGTTAGGGATATGTGAGTTAACATGTTAGAGAGTGCTACTTTTTAGATAACATATTTAAACTTAAACTACACTTGTGTCCAAAATTGAGGTCAATAACTTGGTTTTTGACATAATACTTAATTGCTACTGGTAAATTAATAGAATTTGTATATTATATATGTTAAAGAATGGGTAGTATGGTATCAAGCTTTAGCTCAAGAGAAGAAGCTGTTTAGCATTAGTTTCTGCAGAACTACTGGTTTGATACTATTTTAGTGTCTGGGATTTTTGCCTACGGTTTTGTAAATATTGTGTCAAAACAAACAAGTTAGCAAACTTGTAGTGCAAATGAGTTCTCAAGGTCATGGGCTGGACTGAAGCTGGTCAGTTTCAAATGGAGGTGACTCGAAGCTTACAAGGGGCATTGAAAGTAGTCACCCGACTGTGAAATCAATTCCAAACAGATGGTACTGTCCCCAGGAAGGTTGATAAAGGTTACCACAGAGCAACGACACCTACACAAGATTGCTTCTTGGCATTGAGTTCCCATTGACATAGACAGGCAACAACTCAAAATTTGCTTGTGACTTTGCAGCAGTGTCTGGAAGAAAAACTTCGAAGCAAACAGTCTTCTGACCTCTAGCAGAGACTAGTCTTTATGCACAGCATCCAGTCTTCCGTATTCCTGTGACTGCATCCAACAGGAAAGACTGCTTAATGTGCAACCAAAAACATCAGTAATGAACACCAGAAGTGATGAGGTGAGATTCACCAGAGTGAGTTTTGTCGAGTCTGCATCTGGGCAGAAAATGGAGCTCACTTTCATCTCTCTTACGTAACAGAAATCGGCAGATTTGATGGCAAAGGAATCCTTGTCTGGGCGGCATAATATTGAGCAGTCATACACCACTGCACAACTTCAATGCTGGTACTGTCAACACCCAGTGCTTTAGGGATCAGGTCCTTAAAGCCTATGTAAAATTGTTCCGGGTGCTCTAGGCTCAGACTGCATTTTTAGACATATGTATTGGACCATGAGGTCTCCAGAGCTCAATCCAATAGAACATGTTTGGGATAGCTTAGAAACATGCATTTGTCATCGTAGCCTCCACTAAGGACCCTGACTAGTTAAAAATCCTGTTTTTGGAAGAATGAGTTTTTCTGCTACAAACATTTATTCACGCCCTCTTAAACAATATGGCAGCTTGTTTTGAGGCTTGTATAGCAGTGGACACACTCCATGTTAGACACTTTTCCTGGAGGTAAATGCTTTATCTCTGATTCATGATTTCACACTTTTTAATATACACTAGCTGCATGGCCCGGCGTTGCACGGGCTTTCTCTACTTTTATAAATTTTCCTTTTCCTTCACAAAATCAGCACTTCTAATACTCTTTTTCAAAATGCCCTCCACCCCCACCCTTCTTCCGCTTAGCCCAGCGTTGCTCGGACTTTTACCGAGTGTATAACTTAAAATTCCCTTTTTCGAATTTTTTTCGCTTTTGTTTGTCAGACAGGTTTATCCCCCCCCGGCGTTGCACGAACATTTTTAAATGCATAACATATTGTGATGGAAATTCCCCTTCCCCTCTCACTATCAGCCGTTCCTGTTATGTGTGTGTAATTTCTATATTAACATTTCAAAATTCGCGGGATAATTTCCCACAATTAATTATTACTTGCCCTTTTAAAATAAGAGATGGGTGCCAGCTCAAGTCTCATTCTCGTCATTTGACAATGGTTCAAAGTATCGAGGTGCGTCGCCAAAAGCTCTCGAGTGAGTGAACACAGTGGAACTTTAATATTCACTCACTCACTTTGCAAATTTTTAGTCCCGGTAACGAAAATGTACCTTTTTAAAAATAGTTGTATGTTGAAAAAAGTAGAAATTTTTATAATTACAAAATATCACAACTATATTAAATGTTGGATTAAAATTGGGAGCATTTTTTTGAAATGTTCGATACACGGAAAAAAAGTTCCATGCAATTATTTTTATAAATGAAGAAGTTATAGAAACTTGAATTTGATAAGTAGTTATTAAATATTTAAAGTTTGAGTATTTTTTAAAAATCATTTTCATATAAATGCATCGATATTGACTCATTTTAGAAAAAATCATAAAATATGTAAAGTATCATTGTTTTGTAAAATAAATAAATAAAACACTATTGTGACGAAGTTAATTATCTTTACAATTACAAAATTGCTGGCGAAGTTATTAAATGAGAGAATAAAATTTTGAGTATTTTTTTAAAGAAATCATAAAAACTTAAGCGATGATGTTGTACTCCAGCGCTCAAACCGATCGCGCCACGAAATCTTCGGAAATAAAGGAGGGAAAATACCTTTAAAATAAAACGAAGATATATTCAATTTCGCCAAATCGGGTGATTTTCAATATTTATAGGCGCATCTTCTTTTCTGGTGTAACCTTTCATCAAACATGACGGGCAAGGAGGGAAAGCGTCGTTTGGCCCCCAAACGGGTTTTCGCCGCCAAACCCTTGGCTATTGTAAAATTGCGTAATTTGTTAGTTTTAATTTTTTTTCGTACTCTATTTTTAAGTTAATGCCTTCAAACTTCAAATATCGATTGCAAATAACGGTAATTTTTAAACAAAAAATGTAACAAAAATAATAGTTAAATATTTCTTGCAAAAAGGGGAAAAACGAAAAACACCATTTTTCTTTAAACCGTATTTTTTGAGTAATTTTTTCAATCTTTGTAAAGATTACGGATAATATCGTTCTACACGCGGGAAAAAAGTTTTGTGAGATTATTTTTATAAATAAAGAAGTTATTAAGTATTTAAATAAAATTTTGAGTATTTTCTAAAAAATTGTAAAAAAAGTTTTTGATTTTTTTATTTTTTAAATGACCGGCTCTAAAAGAGAAGAGCATGAACTTTTTTAGTGTAGAATATCATTTGATTAACGCGAAGGAAAATGCAAACGGAACGATTCAGAAATCATTTTCATAAAAACGTATCAATTTTGAGTCATTTTAGAAAAAATCGTAAAAAATAGAAAATATCATTTTTTTTTCATAAAATAAATTACACCATATCGTGGTGAAGTAAATGATCTTTCCGATTCTGTAATTATTTTTTGTCTGAGTCTCATAAAAAAAAAAGGTCGAAAAATTAAAACTTCGCTGCCTGGCGAGAAAAAATGGCATTAATTATGCGTTTTGAAGTTTTAAATGAAAATGTCTAACTAATTGCAATATCGGAATATAAATGGTCAAAACGTATTCCTCGGATTATTTCCGATCTATGGGTACCTTCGGTGAATTTCTGCGTCGTGCGGTTCGTGAAAAGATAGTTACACGTCCATGGTCAGATAGATAGATACGCTTGTTTACCTACGGATTTTTATAGTGTAGATTGTATTTTAATTCACAATTAAAATGTTTTCCATGTGGTTATCTTGCTGTATATTTGTATTGTAATATATATCTGTGGCAAATTTTGTGGCGATATACTAAATATAGTTCATCGGTTTTCACAAACTTTATGTTTGTAACCCTAACTGTTGACATGATTAGCACCAGTTAAAACTGTAGAAGTATGTCCAAATATTTTTATATGTTCATATGATTCTATCACATCCTTTTTATGATACTGGGTCCCTTTTATTTAGAAAATTCATTTAACATGCTATTTTTTAACATACAAGAATAAATTGATTTAGTCATTTTACTACAAGAAATACAGAGTACCCTTCTAAAGTAAATTAAATTATTGCTTCAAAGAGATGCAAATATTGTACTAAAATATGATGCTTCTATTATTAGTGGCTGCTATATTATTAGTGGAATCACAGAATATAGTTTTAATTTTGGAGTATTTTTTCTGTCTGGAAATTGTTTCAAGTTTTAGTCTTCATCAATAAACTTGATTAATAATATTTGTTTTTGTGGTTTTGAGAAGAAAAACATAACATTATACACAGTAATGCACCTGGTTCAATATATTGCCAAATTTTTGCTATTTGTGTAGCAATCAATGCTATCATCTCTTTCTTTTCTTAATCTTTGAAATATGTTAAAAAATTCCACCACTTTTTCATTCATGAATTATATTTAAACATTAAATGTCATTGAGCCAATTAAGCTAAAAAAATAATGGAAAATCTTTGAAGAAGGTTGAGAAATTAGTTTCTTAAATGAAATCCTGGCATATAAGAATTTACTGACAGAATGTAAATCACCTTGAATCATGAAGCTTTATATTTTTTCCTCTAAGCCTAGTAAAAAATAATCAAATATTAACCTGTCTTCCTTTTGAAGGCAAATAGTATGCCTTTTTTCTTGATAATGCATCTTGATTTACTAAAGTAGCATTTTCCTTTTTTTTTATATAATAATGTGCAATTTGGAAGCTTTACAGTAAGTTTGCTTAAACTGATATATGTTTCGTTAAATTCGTTATCCTGCACTATTGCTTTACCAAAATATGAGGGTGTTATTTACTTTTGGACTTCTTGTTCTTATTTAAAAAAGCGCATGCTGTGATAGCTCAAGCCCAACTACATTGGCTGAGCCCAATGATGTGCTAAATGTCAGAAATTTGAGCAGAGAGGCACCTCAAATCAAATGTTTTGTACAAAAGGTATTGGAAAAAATATCTGTTTCCTTAAGATGGTTTTCACTCACTATCATAAAACAATCAGTCTGTTTGCTCAGAATACATTTTCAAGTATTAATATGGGCTTGTGCAATTACAAAAGGTGTACAAATTGCTCATTTTGTATCCTTAAGTACTTAAATAAAATATCTTTCTTTTTTTACTCTTAAAATTAAAATGTAATATTAGTTAATAGTAATATGTCAATATTATAATATTTACAATTTGAAAAAACTATGCAGGGGGGGGGGTAGTTCATGTTTTTCCTTTTTAAGTCTATCAAGATCATTTTTTTATTTTTGTACCTCCCATCAGTGGTGTGACAGAAAATATTAGGGTCTCCTTGCAAAGTCATGTTTTGTGCTCCAAGCTGGATCGTACAAAGGATTGCAAAACCATAACATAAGCTGTGGGCCCCCTTAGAACCCTGTCCCCCTCCCCTCCGCACAATGCGGGGGGTGTACGTTACACCACTGCCTGTCATTATACTATCTATTATATTACTGCTATTCAAAGAAGCAAAATCAAACAATGCTTTCTTTTAGAAGTAAGTGTTCTGCTTAAGAGAAAGAATAAAAGTTTTTTTTAATATTTAATTGTTTTAAGATCTGCAAAGAAACGGAAAAGAGGTAATTTACTAATTTGACCGTATATTAAATGTAATTGTAACAACTATTATTCTGAAATTTGAATCTTTTGATAGGTTTCCAGATTATTTTTAGATATTTCATCCTCTTTTTGCTAACTAGTTATGTTCAAGAACAAATGAATCTAAAGTACTTTCTGACTAATGAAAGCCTTCTAATAATATAAATAGAATCAATAAACCTTTATAATAAGCCATTTTTCCAATGTGCTGTTTTGGGCATACATTTTTAAGATGTGATTTTTTTTTTCAAAGGAAAGAATAAAGATATATTTTTTATTCTTTCCAAGTATTTAGTTGCTTTTGTAAGAATTTATTTAATTATGTGCCATTTATTTTGTTATACATGTTAATTGCATAGTAGTTTTCTATTTTTAAAATCTTTAAATAAATCCTATCATATAATTTTTATAGGCTTTATTTTTATAACTTTTTTTTATTTTGAAAAGTATTATTCAAAAATCTACCTTTCATTTTTCTTATCAGAATATCCTGTGCCCTATTTATTAACCATATGTTTTTAAACTTGAAAGATACTTTATTGTTTTACGTACATGTTTCCATTCACATGTATATACTTATTACAAATGTAGTGTGTGAGAGATGGATCATAAGCACTTTGGCATGCATTGATTTAAATCTTAATATTTCAGTTAGGAACGCTAAAGTGGCTTGTTGATCATGTTTATCAAGAAAAGGAAGAAGACATTGCTGATTTTTTGGATGAAAATTATTCTCCTGACGATCTGGTAAGTTAAAATTGCTTGAATATGTATTCATTTTTTGTGCTGTTTGAAATATTTTTTTTTATTCTAAAACATAAATTTTTAAGAATGCTTAATCACTACACTCTAAATTATATTCCTTAATAATTTTTTTAAACATTCTTCATTAATCTAAATGTTTTTAGTTAACAGTGGTTTTCTTTTTGTTTTGCTTAATGCAATATAAACCTTTGTCCAGAGTCATGAATTGTGATACCTAGATTAAAAGAATAATCAAATATAATTATATTTACTAGCTGCATAGACTGCATCTCACAGGCTTTCTCTAATGTATACATTTTCCTTATGGTAATTTCCCTTTCCCCTCTTAATATCACCCCTTCCAGGGGGTAGGGGATTTCTGTTTCAATATCCTGTTGAAATTCCCCTTTCCTTGTCAGACAGGTTTTATTTCTCTCCATTAAACAAGGCATTACATGAACATTTTTTAGTATAATACTTTTTCCTCCAAATTTATATTTTCAATTAATGATTTACAGCACAAAATACTAATTTAGTTGATGAAATATTAGTTTAGAGCAATAAAGAAAACATTTCTGATGTAATATATTACAAAAGCTAAGCATATTCATTATTTCAACAGTAAATACTTTCTTAGAATCTAAAATAATAAAATGCATCTGAAATTTTCCTTTACCAATCAATCTCTCTCTCATTACAAAGTTTTAGCTTTAAAATGTCTCCAAAAACTAATCTAGTTTTATCCAAACTTAATTTAGTAAAAAATAATACTGCTTTAGCTTTTTTAAAAGTTATTTATTTAAATCCATTATCTTCAAAAAGCAATTTTACAAATTCTTACAGTTAGCTATTGAAATGACTGCTTATTTCTGGAAGTGTGAATGTTCAATTAAAAACATATAACTATAAAGAAAGAACCATGAGGAAAACAGCCTACAAATTTTATTTACATTGGCTATATTAAAGTACACATCCAGATAATAATACTACCTGATAAAAATAAAAAACATTTTAACATTTTGTTCTTATATTATTGTTCCAATGGTTTCTTTCAGTAATGGAAGAAATTTTTGTGAAATAAATAATTCAAACATATCTGATGCAAAAATGTTTGTTATGCAAAACTAACATTGATTATGTTATAACAATAATCTCCTTTTTAGGGTTTGAAATAATAAAATTGATTAGAAATGTTCATTCAACAATTAATTGTGGTATACCGTTTGCTTAAAAAATAGCACTCAGCAACAAAAAGAAGAGAGGGGGAGTAAGGTTACTGAATTTGTCTTTCCCCGCATAAAAAACAAACACTCAAACTCTTAAATTGTGTGGTAGGTTTACCACAATTAACTATTACAGTCTGTTGGCTATTTTGGTGATATGTTTCGTTGCAATTTTTGGACCCCCAGAAATGTAAATGTACCTTTTTTAAAAAAAAAGTTATATGTGTGTAAAAAAAGACGGAAAAATATAAATTTTTAATATTACAAAATTCCATAACTTTTTTTAAGGAAATTTACTATATTCGGTTACTACGTAATAGTCATATAAGCATTGTTATTAAACCAGTTTTTGACACCATTCGCTTTGCATAAACGTATTTTTTTTAGGGCTTAGTTTTTAAGTTAAGGTTTCTAAATTTCACACATTGATAACAAACAACCGTAATTTTTAAACAAAAAATGTAACAATAAGACTACTTTATAATGAATTCTTGAAGAAAGGGTATTAAACGAAAAGCACAAACTTTTTTTAAAATTCGCAATTTTTTTAATCTTTAGCCAGAATACAGATAATAACATTTGGCACATGGAAAAAGAGAATTTCTTGAAATATATATTTATAAATGACTAAGTTATTCAATTTTTAATTAGAAATTTTGAGTATATTTTTTAAAAATAATAAAAAAAAGGTTCTTGATATTTGATTTTTTAAATCACTGATTCTGAAAGAGAAAAGTATGTCCTTTTACAGTACTTGAACTCATTTTATCAAAATAATTGGAAAATGATACAAGGCGATTGAAAAATTCTATTCTTAGTAAAGTTTTTAATTAATATCTTTTTAACTAATTGTAAATATCGGAATATAAATTGTCAAAATAGCTTCCTCGAATCATTCCCGATCTTTTGGTACCTTCGGTGCGTTTCTGCTTTGAGCGGTTCGTGAGATAGCCTCTCCAATAGAAATGGGTTGATAGTTTCGTTTGCCTACGAATTTTAAGTGTAGATCAGCGATACTCAACACGCGGGCCACATGTGGCCTACCAGACCTTTCTGAGTGGCCCAGTCGTGGCCCGTTGTACTACCAAGTTCTATTAAGGAACAATGCATTTCAACTGTAGTGAAAAATTCTATGAATCAATTTTGCTATCAATGTCGTTGCTAGTTTGAATATCAAAATAACTTTTCTTTTTGTAATTTTAACGATTACTGATGACAAATAACTAGAGCAGTGACCATTTTATGGGTGAAACTAATTTTTAATTAACTCATATGTCTTCCAAGCGAAAAATATCTAAAAAATAAATGTTGTTTGAAGACGATTGGGTTCATAACTATTTCATAGAGAAAAACAAATATGGATAAACAACTTATTTGATTTGTCGTGAAAATGTTATATTTAAAAAATTAGTTTTGCTTTTCACTATACCACTAACCACAAATCTTTGAATGGCTCTTTTTCTTGGGGATTTCTTTTAAGGTGATATAATTTGAACTTCTTAAAAAAATCTTTGCAACAGCATTAAAATATTTTGTTAGTGATGATGCCACAAAATCCAAAGATAATAAAACCATTCTATATATAAAATTTGCTACATTACATATATTGATAAAGGTATGAAACTGTTAAGGATAAACATATGAGTTGATACACACAAATTGTTAGAGTGTTTCTTGGATGCTTCTAATGCACTCTTTGATGAATTCAGTTGTCTGTTCAGATATTTATTTTAGTAAAATCAAAAAATATTTGGAACAAAAATGCACAAGTAAGTCTGAACTAATTTTAAACAATTAATACAGATTTCAGTCTGGAATTCAGTATAAACTCTTTGCTACCATCCTGCATTTAATAAATTAATTTCTGAAGTAAAAATAAGTAAGGCTTTGTCAAAAGAAAAAAAGTATTACCTGTGTACATTGTAGCTTTGTTTTTATGACAGCATAATGCAAGCAAAGTTCTTGGGATCATTGCTGAAAGGAAATCGAAATTACCCCATAACTGGGTGAAAAATTTATAAAACTGTTTTTTGTGAGTGGGGGTTCATTGAGTTTAACATAGTTTTAAAGTGAAATCCAAAATAATGAGTTTTAATTTTTTTTTTTATCAATTTTCCATATTTTAAAAATCCTTGATCTTGTAACATCCCCCCATCCATTAATCCTCTTGCAGTGGCTCATGTGTAAAAGCTGTCAGATGTATGAGGTTTAGAGGAATAAAAGGTTGAATACCCCTGGTGTAGATCTATGAAAATTAGTAATTAAATTGCATTTTAAACTTTTTTTTTTGCTTAGTGTTTCAATGATCAGATAAATAAAAATATTTTAGAGTTTTCAATGCTTTCACTTAAAATTATTTTTTTAAAAGGATTTCATTAACTTGTAATGGATTTTGAACAAGAGTTATTTCATCTTAGTCTTTACAAAATTCAGATCTGTGCATGATTTTGATATTTGTTATACAGGATAGTCTTTCAAATTCTTAATTTTATTTATTGAGATTAGCAAAGTCATGTTTAGATGTTTGCACTATTTAATTAGAATGTAACATATTGAGACATTTGTAAATAGAAAGGTAAATGGTAGATCAGCCAGTGACATTCATATTTCATGTTGTATTTTGGCCTACTACTCATCTTATCTTCACTTCTTTCTGGGTAAGTATTCATTTAAATGGTACAGAACCGTCATTTCCTACAATATTTGCAATAACAGTGGTTTGGGCCATCCTAGAGTGGTGTTTTCACCATCTTAGTTTTAACTATCAAAATCCTTTAAACAGATGTACATTTGATCAGTAAATTTTTGCATTAATTTTGATGCTGAATATCTAAAAGGAAGAGAATGCTTCTGTAGTAAATTGAATTTAATGTTATTTTCAGTTTATTAATATGCTTATTCAGAATTTTGAAAAAATAGGAATCAATTTAATTTAATCATTGAATTTGTCCATTTTCACATGGAAGACTTGCTGTTAAAACATGGTGTATATTTTGTTTAAAACAATAGGCAGATTTATTTGACACATACAGTCAGAAATTAATCTTACTGAACTTCCAAAGATAGGTTTCTACATTTTCAATTTGGCTTTCAATTTTTTCATTTCAGCTGATGATAGTTTTCGGGAGACATAACTAAACTTTTATAAGGCTTTCAATAATAACCGAAGTGTATTTATAGTTTTTAGAAATACTTTTTTTCTCTAAGGGCCTTAAATAATTTTAGTGATAGGTATAGGGCAGCGATATTAAAAATTGAACTTATTGTTACGAATTTGTGTAAAATAGTGTAAGTAATTTGTATTACACGTATGTTATATTTATTTTATGTGAAAATTGTAATATTTGCAAGCAACGCCGTTCCTTACATTATAATGGTGATTCAATGGGAATTTAAGGAAATCTTAGCGATAGAGCCAAGTTGGCATCATTTTTGGTGAGATCTTTCTCAAAGGATCCGGGAGGCAAATACAGCCAAAACTGCGTTAGTATTGTTTTGACTAGCGATTAGTAGTCTTACTTTGACCATGATGACTTGATTAGCTATTAGCTCGGCTGTTGAGTAGGACAAATAGTCCTTGTGAATAATCTTTTACATGCGTGTATTTTAGGTACTGATAATTGTTGATGCTGAATATCTAAAAGGAAGAGAATGCTTCTGTAGTAAATTGAATTTAATGTTATTTTCAGTTTATTAATATGCTTATTCAGAATTTTGAAAAAATAGGAATCAATTTAATTTAATCATTGAATTTGTCCATTTTCACATGGAAGACTTGCTGTTAAAACATGGTGTATATTTTGTTTAAAACAATAGGCAGATTTATTTGACACATACAGTCAGAAATTAATCTTACTGAACTTCCAAAGATAGGTTTCTACATTTTCAATTTGGCTTTCAATTTTTTCATTTCAGCTGATGATAGTTTTCGGGAGACATAACTAAACTTTTATAAGGCTTTCAATAATAACCGAAGTGTATTTATAGTTTTTAGAAATACTTTTTTTCTCTAAGGGCCTTAAATAATTTTAGTGATAGGTATAGGGCAGCGATATTAAAAATTGAACTTATTGTTACGAATTTGTGTAAAATAGTGTAAGTAATTTGTATTACACGTATGTTATATTTATTTTATGTGAAAATTGTAATATTTGCAAGCAACGCCGTTCCTTACATTATAATGGTGATTCAATGGGAATTTAAGGAAATCTTAGCGATAGAGCCAAGTTGGCATCATTTTTGGTGAGATCTTTCTCAAAGGATCCGGGAGGCAAATACAGCCAAAACTGCGTTAGTATTGTTTTGACTAGCGATTAGTAGTCTTACTTTGACCATGATGACTTGATTAGCTATTAGCTCGGCTGTTGAGTAGGACAAATAGTCCTTGTGAATAATCTTTTACATGCGTGTATTTTAGGTACTGATAATTGTGTCGGAGCGCTGTTGAAGTTGTGAAGGCCTTCTAAGATTTATTCTGCGAATATTTTTGTTGAAGCCTGTATTTCAAGGATTGGTTTTTCGACAACAAATTCTCATCGCTCTTAAAGAACTGCCTTGTTCTCTGTGATTAATTTGCATAAAATCCTCAAACCCCGATCAACATAACAATATGTAATATTTGTATATACAATTATGTCATAATAAAGAACAAGAAAACTTTCAGTCCCAATAATAGTGTGATTTTTAGTGTTACTACTTATGAAGGACTATAGGACTGTTTCTAATAAATGCAAATTGTGGGACAAGCTAAGATGGAAAACATACATGTGATTAATTTTGGATTGGTATCTGATTATATGATACCCATCTTCTGGCTATACCAGCCAGTGGTCAATCCATATATGTTATCATTGATGGATTGCAAAATATGCTTCAGAGATGTTGCACAGTGAGCAGTTTTCAGGATCTGGCACATGGAAACCCCAAAAATGAAATTGCATGAAAAAAACTACAATCTACAGTTTATGGTCCTCTTAGCCTCTCTAGATGTGTTGCAATCGGTTTTCGTCAGTACAACGCGAAAGGAAGTCTCCAACGGTCGATGGTTTCGATCAGGTTTGTGGGGGCTACAACGAACACTTGCAAGCCTCATTTTTCAGTCGGAGTTTCTATGGTTTTGTCTGAACAAGGTTTTGTTTTAAGCTTTTAGCGTTTTTCTTTGAAAAACATGCCATGGGTAAACAATTTCTTTATTTGACTCTTACATTTGATTCAAAACTGTAAGAACATAAAATCTATTTAGCACAATATGTAACTCCCACAAACATGTCAGTTTTTTGTGTTTAATGGACTAGAACTTTTTAGATTGACATGGATTTAATCACTGTAACACTTACGTTACATAGAGTAGATATATTCAATTGATTTAATACCAAATTTAGCTGCTATCTCCAAAGTTTTGATTTTTATTTTTCAGCTTTGGCCGTTGATTGAACAAGGGTTACTAAAATACCTTCTTTCTCTCCATAAGAAGGTGTGCATAAGCCACTGAATGTATTTTTGTGGCTGCCTTGTCAGTGTTGAGGAAACATTTTCAAACAGCTACTTTTCCGTCGTCAAAGGGAAACATTTGTAAAGCTGAAAATTGAAAAAATCAAAAACCAGATCTCCCTTCTCCAGCCCAGTGAAGCTAGATAACAATGTTTACAGCTGCAATTCAGTTTTAGCAATGACAAAGATGGAAAAAATTGTAGCTGGCTGGCACATGCCTCTTCTCAAAACTCTCACTTGTGCCTTTCAGTGTCAATGAATGACCTGGAGGCTATAGAAACTAGGCAAATAGTTACAAAGAATATGGAACTGAGCTTATTCAGCTTGTGCACACCTGGATCAAATGTTTTGAGTGCCTTCTGTACATATCTTATAGGTTGGATATCGAACAAATGGTACTTAATGAAAGTAGACAGACATGTTGTGGATGCATGCAAAAAGGCAGGAAGAATTTCAACACCAAATGGGACTTTTAGTGGATTGCTTAAAACCTGGTTTTGGGACCATGGATGATGGCAATACTGCTAGAGAATTCTTCTGGAACCCATGATGAAATCCTAAATAGAAAACCATGTGGTGCTGACCACCATAGCTTATGCACACGAAATTGATGTACAGAAGTTCAAAGAATTCTGCTTGGCCACAGCTAAACTTTATGTAGCACTCTATCCTTGGTACTACATGCCGCAACAGGTACTACATGCCGCAACAAATTGCCGATGATTCTATCTTACTGGTAGGACAAAATGTTGTTAGAGGCAATAAAGGCCCAAAACAAGGACTTGAAATATTTTTGCAAGCATCACTCTCATAAATTCGACCTGCAGCAAAGAATGGAGGACGTCATGCACATGCTTTTAGTTTCTACTGATCCCTTTATAACAAGCTTTAAAAAAATTAAGAGATAGAAGAAAGAATCATTGTCAAAAGAAGAGTTATTTTGATGCAAAAAAGCACCTCAAGAGTCCTTTTCTCAACCCGATTCCAGCGAACATAATGCTTGTGACTAGGAATGATGCAATAACTAATTTTACTGCTCAAATACAGTGAAAATCACTTAACACGAAATTGAAGAAACTAAAGTATATTTTTGTGTTAAAGGATATTGCAAAAAGAAAAAAACTTATATCAACAAAATTAAGTTCATTGGAGTTTATTTTATTTACATAGATATGTATACATGCATATATTTAATAAAAATCTATGTAGCAAAATTATTTACAAAAACTTTAAGAAATTTAATACAAAATTTTCAAATTTTTTGAAAAACTTAACATTTATTGAGATTTTGGAAAGTAATCTAATATTTTTCTTTACATTGTGTTTTTTAACATCCAATTGTTTCATATTGTCCATTTTGTTATTCATGTTGCTTGGAATGTGCATCTAAATAACTGCGCATACTTTTCATAACATTCCTCATTTTGGATAACATGGGAACAGGAATGTTTCATTTTTTTCATCAGAATCTGCATCAATGATATTTTTTGGCTTTGATCAAACTCCAAAATGTCTTTGCTATAATTGTGGCCTTATACACATTATCATCATTTACTGCAATGAATTCTTCTGATAATACAATGGTATGAATCCAATCCAGCTGGTTTTTTCCATATTTTGTTCATTTCTAGAAGAAAAATCTTTTTGTGTTAAGTGAAAAAAATGCCTGCAAATACATAGTAATTTTGCCAGGACCATTGTATTAGTTCGTGTTAGCCAATATTTCGTCTTAAAAGTTTTTGTGTTAAATGTATTTCACTGTGCTACCTAGACAACTCTCAAATAACTACACAATCATGCACACTCTATGTTGCCCCCTTCTCTTCTTTCATATTCTTCCTCATCATACCTATTGTCTTTTATTGCATGTATACAATGTTGATGCTTGTAAATGCATACTTTTGTTCGATTGCATTTGTTTAATCTGCTAACGCTAAATATTTAACTTGCCACCCTATTTTTTGTGTATATTCTCCCACATGTCAAATTATTGCTTCTGTAAATATCCTTCAAAACCAATGTCCACTTCGCAGTCATTTATCCTTGATCAAATTCAAACCTGACAGAAATTGGTTGAGACCCTAGTAAACTTATTTCTTGGTAAAAAACAGAAAAGAGCACCCAATTTCCATTAATTGCTATGGTTTTTTTATCATTGGATATAATTATGTAGACTTTAAAGCCATAATATAATTTCTGTTCTCCAGATCGTGAAAACTGCCTTGTGTGCTTCAGCTGACTGAATGCCAGTAATATCACTTGTTGAATGCGATCGTATTGTGAAGCTTTATGACCTCATTTTGTTGACATGCACAATAGCCACTCCTGTTGCATTAGATGTGAGCACAGTTCAGCAATTTTATATGCCTAGAAAGATTGAGCATAGCAATGCTGTGGCAGCTTCTCAACCCTCTCGTAAGCTAAATGAAACCACAAGAACCCAAGATATAAGGGTGGCTGTTTCCAGAAAACTCCATAAGAAAAGGCTGTTTGCAAATAGACCTGCTGCATCCCGCTTGGTTCTACGAACAGGAGAGTTTATTTAAATTAGTGCAGAGATCATAGAGATTACATCCTAGTCCAGCCTAAGCAGCGATTCTCACTGTGCATTCACATGAAGAGAACCAGAGATACTGCAGACATTTCCATGTCGTTGAAAGAGGCACTGTGAATGTTGTGAGGTCTTGGAACTCTGTTTGTTTTTTCAAGGATGCAATTAGCCCTGCTTTTATGGTTATGAATGACAACACAAGACTACATAGAGTTTATCTGGTTGATGAATTTCGGGAAAATGAGGATATTCACCAGATAGATTGACCAGTCAGGTCTCCAGACTTCATCCTTATAAAGCATGCCTGGGACGCTCTGGGGAGGGCAATTGCATGTCACAACTTCCCTCTGAGAACCTTTCAAGGCCTGAAAATAGAGTTACTGAGCGAGTGGAATTAATTTCCACAGGGGAAATCATAAATTAATTCCCTGATTTCCAGTGTAAAATCATGGTGCAAGGCCTATTTATCTGTAAGATCATGCCATACCCCTATTAACTTTTTTTCTTTTTCCATTCTGCAACTGCTGTTCCATACCTTCTGACTCCGATGAGTGTTATAACTTATAAATCCCTATATGCGTACCAAGTTTCATTAAAATTTGTCCAAAAGCTCTAGAGTTAATCAACCAAATCTGAAAGTTCTCTTAATTTTTAACACCAGCAAATTCTCAAATTCTATAAATATTTTAGGAAGTCAAAAAAATCACTACTGCAGCAAATATTAATTATTAAATACAATTGTAAAAAATAATTAATTTGTACAATTTTTTCCCCATTTATCTTCAGTTGTTTAGGAAATATTTGAAAAAAAACTACCATTTTAGATTTTACAATGTTAAGTGGGGTGTGTATAAGACAAGCACATAGAACATTGATTTAACAAAATTATACTTTTTATTTTCATTCTGCTGACAAAGTGTTGCAGAAAGAGAATAAAAAAAGTGCTATTTTATTTTTGAACTAACAACATTAATCATTAAGATTTATGGTTTTTATTATATTAATGAGTTTTTCTCTTTTGCACTGAAAAACTGTTCTGGTTTAATATATTTAATTTTTTTTTCTCCATAGAGAGGCATTTGTGCTGGACAAGACGCATTTAATAATGTTTATTGGTATTTAGATGGTAAGTGTTTATGATCATTAACTTTTTAAGTGAATTTTTTTTGTGTGAGAATGTATATAAAGGATATCATTTGTTCATTATGGTTTTATTTTATAGGGCCTTCCTTAAAAAAACATTTTGTGTTCCCTATTGTGTCTTTTGCTTATTAATGTTTTAACTATTAATTACAGAATGAATCAATTATCTTTCTGGGTATGTAGTATATAATCATTTTATAGGTGAACAATTGTGCGATTTTATTAAATAAGAGACTTTCTTTAACGTTTGAGCCATGTTATTTTCCAAACCTAGAATTAATGTTTTAGCCATTTAATTTCTTGTAAAATGCTGTTACTCTATTCATTTTGGGGGAGAGGAAATCGTTTAAGTACTGAAGAAAAAGTATAAGTATTAATTTAGTAGTAAATACACACTTTTATAGTGTGTAAAAATTACATTATACCTAGTGTCCAACATGTGGAACTATTAAACTTTTATTTTTAAAATTCAACAATTTTAATTTTGCGAAGAAAAATTTAAACAAGTTCCGGCAGCTTTGTGTGCTGAGACTCTCGTAGCGAGAGAAAGTATAGCAACTGAACATGTTGCCATCACACAAATATAAGTACAGTCGATGGCATTGGTAAAAGGCATGACAATATAACCAATTATTTTATACAATATACATATTAAATGGAAATCATAAATAATTATAAGAACTGAACAGAAATTAAGGATAAACATACAGTTAGGTTAATAATAAAAAATACGATTTGAGTAATAGTAAAAATAGAGTTTGAGTATAAAAATAAAATTTGAATATTAATGAAATACAATTTGATCCAAACAATACCTACTTTTTCTTCCTAGGCACACTGAACAGTAGAGTAGGCGCTATGTATTTCATATTTGAAATGTTTTTAATTGAATTTTTTTGTCACATTTATATTTGTGAAGGAAATGTGATTTATTTTTTGATAATTGTACTTTTGAAACATTTTTTTTTCTTCCACCCTATGCCTTTATTTATTATCACATTTGGTTTCTTTAGATTTAAGATTGTATCGAGAATTCCCTCATAAAAAGCAAAATAAAAGAGACTGGGAATGTGTGTGCTTAACACTTTCTGACTGGCAGTCTTTTATTAAGAAGTTTCGTAAAACCTCTAACCTTCAAGAAAAGGAACTGTATACATATTTAAATTTTGACTTGTATCCAGTTGTCGAAATTCAACTTCTGGTAAGTATTTCCCCCCCCCCTCCTTTGTATGTTGTATGATTCTTAATTTTGTTACTTTATCTTTGATGTAAAAAGAATATTTTTATCTTTGCATAATTTATTGTAATATCTTCTGATAAAGTAAGAGTTATCTTCATCTCTTTTTTGTTAAAAAGCTAAAAATCATTTTAATACATTTTGCTTCCAATGAATATAGATTGTGTCAACTCCACATATCTTTACATAGTTCTATCATTATATAAAGCATTTCCCTTTATTTTGGACTGCACTGTTATGAATTGTTTCGTTTTTGCTACTGAATTTTACTCTTTATTATTATGATTATCTACACTGAATGTTTTATATACAATGCATTTTGGATATCTTTATCAAAAATTAATTGCTTATCTACAAATGGCAAAAAGTTGATAAAACCCAGATTCATATACTTGATATTATACATTGAACATTCTTAGATAAGCAGAAAAATTATTTAAGCTGTTATAAGCTTCTAAAAATTCCTTGCAGATGGCCTGTAATTAAGCTTATATTACTTAATGTTAATGATTTTTCCAAACATATTGCATGAAGTAAGAATTAGTTACAATAAATGTGCATTTTAAGGATTTGTTGATCTGCTGCAGTAAATTCTGTTGCTTGTATTTCATTTAACCTTGCTTTAATTTTTCTTTAGGTTTATAAAATGTATATATATATAGCTGCTGCACTTGGCAAATAAAAATGCTTACTAAACAAAGCAAAATATAATTATTTTCTAACTTTATTTGATGGTTGGTTGATTTTATTGGCACAGTGCTATGCCTACATATAAGTTTCTTCCTGGTAATATATACTTTCTAAAAAATGGTTGAATGTATATTTGTGGCCTATATGTGAGGTAAAAAAAGGGGATAGGTATGTATCAATTGGCGAGGAGGAAATGTCTTAATTGGAAAATTTGGCTAGGAATCTTGAAAGAACATGCCACAGAGACAGAAAAAATAGAGGAGAAAGATCACTTGTGATCATGAATTATGAACTTATATAAAGGAGTTAGGAATTTTGCTGTTCAGTGGGTATCCTTTCAGTTCAGATTCCTTCATGTTCAAATTATTTCTTGTTTGATGTCTATACATCTGAGCACTTAAAAATTGGTATTAATATATTGTGAATTAAAATGTTTGGGAAAAGATTGTTATTTGAAACTTCAGTCAAACAGCTAAACACTTTTAAATATAAAGTATGAAATAAATTGTCTAATATAAGTACAAAGGCATAATAAATGTGTTTTAAGGTTTCTCAATATATATGTTTTGAATCTTACAATGAACATATTGAAAACTTTCCTGGTCTGTGTTTTATCAAAATTTATTTATGAAATTGGATTTGACAAAAATATATTTAAAATTGCTCTTCTAATTATGCATCTAAATTTGAAGGTTTTAAAATGTTTAAAGAACTGGCAGTTATATTTTCACATATATAGGAAATCATATATACCTTTTTAAAATATTATGTATATACATATTTAAACTAGCCTTTAAAGAGAAAGAACTGGCAGTTATATTGATTCCTATTGATAGAGCTTTTAGTTTAATTTATAGTTAAGAAGCTTGGCTAATGATGGCTTTTATTATTTTTCTTCCAGCAGAAAAAATCTCGTCAGAGTAAAGAAGAAATTACCAAATCTCTTATAAAACGTGAACAAGAAGATTTGGATGACATGCTTGAAAAAAAAACATTTTTAGAATGTAATAATGTCACTCTTAACTCTGATGTGAATGGTGTAGATTCTGCCTGCATTGAAAAACATAATGGTGCGGTTACACCCTTAAAAATTTCTAATGTAAGTGGAAATGAATTGTCTAATTTTTTAGAAAAGAGTGAGGAGTCTGACAAAAGCTCTACTATGAACCATTGTGATGGTCAACTAAGTATCAACGAAAATGTCTGTTCAATCGGCAATAATGTAGAGGATCCTACAATGGACATAAAACCTAATACAGAAACCAATATGGGTTCTAATATGTGCTCAATCTCTTGTGCAACATCTTGTGGCAGTAATCAGGATAGTAGTGTGTACAGCAATGCAAGTACTACAACAAGTGGAAAAGGTGCAATTTGTAGTACGTCTCCAATTGCAGTTGCAACATTACCTCAAGATACTACACAAGAAGGTTAGTTGTTTATAATATAAATTTAGTTATGAAATATTTTCAGTTGCAATTTTTAATATTGGTAAAAGTTTTTAACTAAAATAAGCATGAATCGGATTGACATCAAATTGATATATATTCCATTTTATAAAATTCTACTTTTTACATAAAGCTTATATGTATTGCATTAATAATTATTCTCTTTTCTTAAGTTCATAATTTTTAATTAATATGTTAATATTCTGATAAAGCTCTTAAATTTTCATAACCTGAATTAGAAATTTTTTTGTTTGGCTTTCATAAGATTTGTGCTGGGCAATTTTTTTTTTTTTAGTTTGCTAGAAAACTGCTTGTACACAGACAGGAAATTCATTTTAAACTGTAAGAGTGAGGAGTAAATAAATACACTACTGGCCACACAAAATGAAACACCAAGAAGGACCAGTGATATTGCAGCGAAATTTATTTAGCTGATAACATGTTGTACAAAGATCAAACAATTAAAATTACAGCCTCTTGTGACATGTGGATGATGACAAAATCAGTAGTTAGTGTAGTTGTCATTTTTGGCTATAACTGCTGTTTTGAGGCTTTATTCGGTAGTTTACAGGTTCATTTGATAAATATTCTTAATAAATTCATGTCAAATAATAACTCAAATTAAGTTAACATAAATAAACAAGCTTTAATGATCTATAAATTACTAATCGTTAGATTGGTTCAGAGCTTGATATAGCACCAGCCACTCACTTCAAAGGGGCTCATACATCTAGCAAATGTAAACACTTGAAACAAAAACAAAGGGAGGAGGTTACAACAATTTTTCTGATGGGAATAAATATTGTCAGGGGTCAATGAACTGGAGTTTTAACACACTGCCACATGCCTTGGCATAGAATCAAAGAGGCTTTGGATGTATCCTTGGGAGTACTGCAGTCCATGTGACTTCCACATATTGCTAAAATTGATCTGTGGTAGCAGTGGGTGGTGTATCCCGAGCCAGTCATTGTGCAAGCATGGAGCACACGTTTTGATTGGCGATAGATCAGGAGAACAAGCAAGCCAAGGAAACAATTCAATCTGATAAGTAAAGAACTCTTGAACATTGCACGCCACAAGTGGTTGCACATTATCCTGTTGGAATATAACTGATGGCAAGTGCTGAATGTATGGGAGGACCACGGGTTCCAACACCTCTGAGATGTAGCGCTGGCTGTTCAGTGTACCAACTATGTGTACTAGAGGGGTGTGACAGTGTGAAATTCAATACCATCCCAAACCATGATACCAGGTGCAGGACCAGTGTGGCTATGCATAACGCAACAGTGCAGCACCCTCTCACCGCAATGTTTCCTAACTCGGATCTGACCATCGTGATGTTCCAGGCAGAAGCGGAATTTGTCAGTAAACACAATGTCATTTCATTCTGTTGTTCATGTCTGCCATTCATCATACCATTGGCGGCACAAATGCCTGTGATTTTCAGCCAAAGGTAAACAAAGCAATGGACACCTTGTGGACATTCCACTCTGCTGCAAACAGCGTCGAATGGTACGAGTGGGCACCGAATGAATCACTGCCATGTGCACAATCCTCCTGGCATCACGGGCAGTGATGCAACGAGATGGGTGCTATTGGCCCTATCCGTCCGTCATTTCCTGCTGCATCCAGTGATGACAGATCCGCATCCACAGTTGCTTGGTTTTGTCCAACACATTGACCGTTTTCTCTGAAGGATAATCTGTAATCCCTATGGGCTAGTATTCTTCCTCGTTCGAATTTAGAAACTTGATCAAAAGAGTCGATGTCTTCCATAAGACATAGATAAACAGCTTATGAAAAAACTATTGCCGTACTTCAAATCTCCAATCTGTTCTTCCCCTATATAGCACTACGATCGCCCATGATGTGCATCTACATTACAATGCTAATGATTTGTATACTTCAGCGCCGCCAACATATGATGTAAATTTCACATTGGTTGTATGCTTCCTTCTGATGTTGCATTTTGTGTGGCCAATAGTGTATTTTATTACTTAGTGTTAAATTCAATAATATAAAAAAAATTTTTGAAAAATTACAGTAATGAATGGTAGGGGCTTCCTTGTATGTTTCAACTTTGATTCTGACTGTTTGATTCTACTGTTACTGAAACAAGTAATGATTTATAAATGCATTATTTCCTCAAACTCCATGTCGAGCAGTTGCGGGGTGAAAGGGAGAGTCATATCTCCTTGGTAGGTGATGGGTAAATTCCTTATCACTCAGTTAGTTAATGAAGAGCATATTTTTGGAAATGAGGGGAATCGACACCCTTCGTCACATCATTAGCTATTGTGACCCCAAATTTCTCATTTTTACAATCATTTTTTTCAGTAATGTGATCTTGCATAGCCAAGCTATTAATCACAGTGACTAGTTGGGCCAAAAACTGCTGGTATAAAGTGACCCATGTAGTGATGATTCCACTTGCAATGTGCACACTTGCTTCTTTTCTAACCATAACAATCATTGATCTTGGGTGTTCTTGGCAAAATGAAGTTCATAGTACCATTTTGCATTGCCAGCTCAAGAACCTCCCTCTGGGGAGGAAACTGGGCATCAAAATTGCATTGCAGTGGTATTCCACCTATACAATGCCACCCTTAAAAGTGAAACCAACTTGCAGCCCCATTGGGGGGAAAGCTCAATCTTAAGTGTGGAATTCAAATCTAGCAATTAATTTAAAAATAAAATGTAAAACCTTTTTAATATACTTTAATGAATTAAATGTTCTGAGCCTTTGTGATTACATTCCAAGGCTCTGGTTTTTCAAAAGAAATAGTTGGTGAGGAATAGCAGAAGCTCCAAAAATTCTGAACAAATTATTGTAGAGTGTCAAATCCACATTTAAAAAGAATGGATATTTAAACTTACACAATTTGCATGGATGACACTTGGAAAACCTGCTTCTAATGCATGTAGATCTGCCCCAATTTCAATTTTAAAGTCAGCATGTGAATCAGATAATTAAACGGAAAAATAATTGGATCATTTGTGTTACCCAAAGCTTTAAATGGATTAAATTACCTGAATTTTCTTTCCACAAAACAATTTTTCGAACCTGTTGAAATCTGTATAAATGCCACTTAGCATTCATAAGGACATATAGTTCAATAAGATAGTTACCCAGCCCCTTATGCACGTCTGTGTTGGAGTATTTCGACATGAAATATCCCAGGAGGTGGATTGGACATCATGGTTCAGTTTCATGATCAACTCATTCATCAGATTTAAGCCCCATAGATTTCTTTTACTGAGGTTACATAAAAGAAAATTTATTTTTTACCAATCGAAAATGTAACTTGAAGAAGTGGAGAATTTGTTTTTAATTCATTTTGTATTTTAAAAAAAAATGCCAATTATTGCTATGGATAAAGATATAGTAAGTGTTGTACCCATTTTGGAAGTATCATTAAATTGCTTACCTTTTGAAATAATTTGCTTTATGTAGTATAATTATTTTTTTCTTATGGAGAACGAAATTGGGGTGGCATTTCCTAAAACAGACTCAAACAATGTTAATTTGACGTAAAGGAATTTGTGAGTGTGATTAATAGTATGTCTATATAAAATCATTGTAGAATTTGTAGTCTCAGTATCTAATGATCCTAGTGTCAACTAATGTGTTTTTAAAATGAAGATGTTCTGTAAATTAAAACAAATATATGATTGTAATGGGTAGAAAAGAACAAGTATTGTACCAGTTTGGAATCTTAACTGAATATGCCATCTTTTGAGAAATTTTTTTCGGAGTTGTTTGTAATAATTACCTTTTATGGTGAGTTAAAGTTAGGTGACATTTTCTCAAAGCTCTACCTTAGCAATCTACGTAAATTATTACTGAACCTGCCCAACCTGTGACTGATTAACCTTTTACATGACAGTGTTCCATTATTAGAACATCAATTTTGAAATTTTCTGAAAGATTCAATTTTATTCATATTGTTCTGTAAAAATTATTTTGAAGACAAAAAATATGGGGGGTTTTTTTGGAATTGAAGTAATGTTGCTAAAGCAAATTGTCTCTCTGAGAGAAAAAAAATCCAAAATTTCATATTAAATTCAAAATTTAAAAAATATTTCTATTATTTGGTAAAAGTTATTAAAAATGCTAATTTTAACTATAGACTGGAAGATATAAAAAAAATATCATTATTTTTTTTTTTTTTTTTTTTTACTATCGAGTGGGAAATTTCAATGTTCCAAAATGGAACATTGGCGTGTAAAAGTATACTTTTTAAAAAGGTAAAGTTAAAGGTTTACACACTCGTCATGCAGGCAATGGAACTTTCAAAACTAGATGGTTTTGCTTTGATCTGATTACTTAAATTGTTAGTAAAGTCAGTAATTCTTTCCGCAATAGTATTTCAAGACAAAGAAATTGTTTGAAAAGCCTTCAAATTTCCAAGTAAAATATTTTCTTTCACATGCACCAATCAATACAAGAGTATATATAGTTGAAGAACTGAGACTCATATTATTGCACTTTGACTAAAATTTATTTAAATCGGTTGTTTTTACAGCTAAATACCGTTAATTATTTAACAGGGCACCTTATTAACAATCTATATTTCCAGCTTTTCGTTCAACAACAAATTATTGTTAATTATTTAGCAGTTGACCCTCTAATCAACTTTTTTAAAGCATATTTTGTTTGCATTTATTAAAATTATTTCAAAATTTTTTATTTGTGAAAAAGTCAGTAACCTGACTTTTGACATTATTTATGTTTAAATACCGTACTTACCTAATTGTGGTATATTGAAAATAAATGTTTGTATTTTGTTTAATAATAGCAAAAAAAGAACATAATTAAAAAATGTTTAGCAAACTCTACATAATTTTTTACATTCTGTGTCAGTTTGTAATTTTTTATTACATTCGGAAATATTGGCCGGACCGCAAAAATGTTTGTTGTGGGCCCCAAGTTTTGACACTCCTGATCTAGGCAAAAAATAGTCATTTAAGATAAAGTAGATATGCATGTGTACTACCGTTTCCTGTATATAGTCCATGGATTATGTGTTTAAAAAGTTTCAAATTTCGCTGTGCATATTATACGCCACTGCAGATAATGCGATAAAAAACATTCTTCATCAGAAAAGCTTAACAATTAAGTTTTGACAGAAATACGATTTCTGTTTTATAAAAAAAATTTAAATTGGTGCTGAAAGCTTTTGCGACTCGGCTGACGTATTTCAGCTACAATAAGTTTTGCCCAATTACGTTCAAGAACGAATTCGGTTCCTTGGAAAGATACAGTTGATAGTCACTAGCATCATTTTGCATTCTGTCTTCACCTGAGCTGTTTCATCCTGAAAACATTCCAAGTTCAAATATCGTCATATTGAAGGGAAAGCGTGTAAATTACACCACTGATTTTGAACTAAACGCTATAGGGAAGCCTACCAAAGTAGAAAATCGAGAAACTGCTAGATTGTTAAACGTTGACGAATCAAATATTCAATTGTGGAGAAAAACAAGGCTAATTTTAAGAAATGTGACCCAAAGCTTTTAAATTATGGACTTAATGAAGCACATCTTAATGAGAATGTTAAAAATGTGCTGAAGTCCGCATCTGCAATGAAAACATGCAGGATTGATAAAGAAATTACAGACTTTAGATGTCAGAATTAAAAGACATTTATTTAAAGGGAAAGTTCAGAAATTATGGGAGCAATAAATGTCTGATGGAGAGAAGAATTTTACAAAAGAAAAAATTTTCTGTACAGTTTATTATTTATATTTTATCATATTGTGTATTTCTTTTCTTTTTTATTTTACCTGACACTACATTATTGGCAGTATCTGTAAAAATTGTCGCTGATTGTATGGTGCTGTGGATTATGCAATGTTTTTTATCTTTGTACTTGAAAAAAAGGCTTTGCGAATAATATGCCACTGCGGATTATATACAGGAAAATATGGTAATTGTAAAGTTTTTAGAAATTTTTCAAATATATTTTGCAATTGTTGGCTATTAACAAAATAGTGGATTGTCAAAAAAGAAAGCATTTATTGTGTATGTTTCCTGTACTTTTTAAAATGAATATTCACATAAAGAGTTCAATGAAACCCTCATGCATGCAACTCCTTGAAGAACTGATTTGTTTAAGAGGAAAAGTCTGGTTTTTGTTGTGTGTAAATTTCATTAGAGTTACTTTCATCCATTTTTAGTGAGCTTACAGCAGCCTTTAAGTGATATTCCAAGTGATAGCAGTTCTGTTACAAGCAATAAAGAAAATGCTCCTCCACCATCTGGAAATACAGGAAATGGTTTGTATTTGATTAAATTTTTAAGTCAAATTTTATCATGTTTTTAGTTTTTCTTTATTTTTGTTTAATACATTAATATGCTTAAAGTTAGGCAATAAAATTACAAAATGGAAATAAAAGTTCAAATTTTAATGCTTCTGATGTATTTTTTTTAATCAATATATTAAGGTTCATTAATTATTGTGCTTCTTAGTATTTTTTTTAAGTTAAAAAGATAATTCATTTGATATTTCGAAGTTTCTTTCCAAAAACATAAAGAATCTGGTAATAAAAGGTTGTATTTTTTAATAAAAAACTGTTAAGATAGAATTATTTTGATATTTTTTTAGTTTTAAGAGAAGACTTTAAAAAATAGTTAAACCACATTATATGTGTAAACACCTTTTTTTTTTTTTTTTTTTTTTTTGCCAATTTAAATTTTTTGTTTTAATTAAACTTTCCAAAGAATATTTATATAAATATGTGTATATTTGATAGTTACAAGTTATTATTTATGGAATTTTCATATGTGTATTATGCATGTTTGTTCCATGTTGTACATTTTTGTCTCACTACATGAGAAAAAACACTTTTGTCTTAAGAACTCATGAAAGTTATTTAATGAAAAAATCTGTTGTGCATATTTGTTAAAATAAAACATTAGATACATGCTGCATCAAAGAGCATTACAGATGCAGTTCATTATAGAGCTGGATGTACCATTCAGTTCCACAAGCTAGTTGTGGAAATGACCTTAATGATGCAGATTTCAAGAGTCAGTTGAGCTTGGAGCTTCTTAAGTCCCCTCCCCCAACTTAACCTACTCTGATTTTGCAAATTTTTATTGAAACTTAGGAAATTGGCCCAAGTTTTATGCTTGGGAATCTTAAAACCCGTATGTACATTTATTTTTGTATCATGTTTTCTGAAAGTTAATCTTGATAATAATATGTGTAGTAAAGTAATATATATTCATCCAACAAAATTTGAATATTTTTTCCCTGATAGATTATTAATTTTAAGTCTACTTTTCACATACATATTGTGCTTACATTAGAAACATAATAATGTTTTGAATTTTGAGTCCCTTGGGCAAAATGAGAACATTTTTAATATTACTTATATGGTTATAGGTGTAAAATTTTGAATGCTATATAGTTCCCGCAAAGCATATACAGTAAAATCTGACTTTTTAATGTGCATCTTTAACACAAAAAATTAGATCAAAATTTTCAGGCGCGCCCATACGCTGGGTATAAAAATGATAACCTTAAAAAAGAGAAAAACATTTGAAGGAAATGACATTCCTTATGAACTTAACAGGTTTTAACTCTAAAAGTAAGCTATTTTTTTAAAAGCTCAGGATAATACCTGGAATAAATACCTGGAACATAAAAGTGTTGCACACGTACATTTAAGGTTTCTTTGCAAAAAAAGAGGGGGTGCATTATAGGCTTAATATACCTTAAAGAAAAAAATTAAAGCTTGAAAGTATAGGTGCGCATTATATACGCTGGTTAGATATTTTTTAACCATCAATATATCTCCCTTTCTTATTGCCGATTATCATGAAAAGAATTGATATTTTTAAGTACCTTTTCCACTTTTTATCTTATTTTTAAATTCTTTTAAATGATTTAAAAATTCATGTTATTTTTTTTTTTTACTCAATCACAGTTCTAGCTCTTTCACTTAGATTTCCTAAACATCTTTTTCTAAATTTATATTTTTAATTGATTCCTGATGGATTAAATAAACATTTGGAGCGTAAATGCAAACGTTTATGCTTCTAATGTGTATTTTCAAATTGTTTGAATTTGATATAATGTGACTTTTCATACCTCATTTCAGAAATCCCTCCTATGTCAGCTATGTCCAATATGCTAGGATCTACATCTGTTCCAGCTACTACAGCTTCCGTCCAACCGTTACCAAGCAATATGGTTAATAAGACATCATTCCAGATGGAAACTCAATACATGCAACAACAAAGTCAAATATTTGTGTTTTCTACAGCACTAGCTAATAAAGCGGCTGAATCATATTTGACTGGTCAATTTCCATCTATTATTGCTTTTCATTGTGCTCAACCTGGAACCAAATCATTTCTTGAAGTAATGTATTTTTCTCAATCCCTGTTACATTTTTTTATTTTTCTGATCAATGTTAATTTTCAGCCTTAAAGATTTAAAATTAAAGCTTTCTAATTTATCTTACATTTCCGAATATAAGGTAAATTGGGATTATTTTTTTTATAATTCACTGTAATTTTCTAACAAGTCACCATAAAGGCGTAAATGTCAAACATGGGAAAATTTTTAATCAATTGCCGTGAAATAAGACGGCAACAACAATAGTTATG
>BMAU01001733.1:0-14136 GCA_019973935.1 Trichonephila clavipes
ACCTGGACAAAAACTCTGCAATAAATTTATCGGTCCATATAAAATAACACAAGTAAAACCTAACGATACCTACAACGTCGAAAAATGTGGAAATTTTGATGGCCCAACCAAAACAAGTACTTGTGCCGAATACTTGAAACCATGGCCTAACAAATGGATGTTGTTACATTACGAACGCAAACTTTTACTTTAACACATGTTTTTCTGACGGTATTATCCGCCCATACTCAAGATTGCTTTGTATTGTTTGTCTTACTTTCCCATCTGTATACCTCTTTTTTTTATTCTTTATTATTAGTTTTGATTTTCTGATACATATTTGTCTGTTTTTAATAATTGTTTTATTTGGTAAAGTTTATTTCCTCTAGCTTTTCAGTTTTTTATTTCATGAAATTTTTGAAATACACTGTATTTTGCATACGGGGACACATGCTTGGTCATGTTGGCCGATGTAGGGAATTGGATGTGCACATATCAGTATCCCTCCTATATTCATTAATGACGTAATGCCAAGAGAGCGCCACCTATCTGACAAGGCGGTTCGAGGATAACGAGTAAACCAGACTGGAATAGAACGATTGCGCGAGAGACGACCGAGAGAAGCGACGGCGATGAGACGATGACGAGGGCGCTGGAACGAAACGCCTCGTGGAATCCAACGATCTAATGATGTTTCGATTACTTTTTACTAACTTTTAGCCCTCCCTTGTAAATAATTCCCCTTAATAAATGTATATTTAACTCAATCTGGCCGTTGTCACTCTCTATATGGGGGTTCGGCCTTTCCCTAAACTTAAAATCCCCTAGAAAACCGAAGGAAAAAAAAAGATAAAGGACGATGACGATGCAAGAAAAACGAATCTGTTCATTGTGTATTTGACGATTTACTTCAATTTTAAGTGCATTTTTATTCTTCAATGTGTGTTTGACGATTTTCTTCCATTTCAAGTGCATTTATTCTACAACGTGTTCTTCAATGTGTGTTAGACGATTTTCTTCCATTTCAAGTGCATTTATTCTTAAAAGCGTTTTTATGATTTGACGCTTTCATTCAATTTCAAGTGTTGTGTGAAAATTCACGATTGTGAAGATATTTAGTCGATAATTTTGCCGACACATCAAGATTTTCTTCAACACTATTATACATTCATGAAAGTTAATATTCAACAATCAAGACGTTGTGTGCAAAAGTTTACCGTGAGTTTTTATTTCCATTGTTTTTTACAAACTCTCAGTGATTGTGAAAATATATTTTGAAACTGCTAATGTGACTGTGATACGATATATTTTTTAACTTGTACAACTGCTACTAGTGACATTTTATTCTAGACTTTAATCTTTTCATAGCGTATTAATTTTTTTTTCTGTGTTGAAATATTTTACTCATATATCATTTTAAGTGATCTGCAAATATTTGTATATTTTACGTATTTTGGTTCAATTTAAGTGATTTATTATGTCTTATTTAACACTGAATGATATCCCAGTTATCGCGCAAGCTTTGAAATTTGGCAATACGCAAAATGTAAAATTATTGTATTCTGTTGTTTTTAACTATCACCCATTCAGTTGGACCTCTAGAGAACAATTGCGAAAGTTTACGGGTTTCGCACAAGATTTTGATATTGAAGACTACTCCGCCGTTATTTTAAAAAAATTTAACCTACCCGATTTAATCTGTTTAGCTAATTTTTTACAACTAGAAACAAATGGAACTGCCGAAGAACTTTGTAATAATATTTTGTTTTCACTAGCTGATTTATCCGCTTTTCATAATAAATTAAATACACGAGATGTAGAAGAATGCCCCCCGCGGGATGCAGAAAATTCCTTTGCTTCCCCCCACTTTCTACAGACAGGAAATCGGCTGACGCACTTAACCAAATTAATGAGTCAGCTGTTCCCTCTATTTCGAAAAACGATTTATCGTGGCTTTTTGTTAAAGATTTACTTCTAACTCTTCGTTCTTTCAGTGCAGATGACTCATACTCAATTGAACATTTTTTTTCTGATGTGGAGGAAAATTTAACGTTTTGCCCAATAACCGAACAACAAAAAATTGTTTTTGTAAAACGGCTTTTGACAGGAACTGCAAAATTATTTATTCAATCTCAGCGTGGTATAAACTCTTACAGTTGTATAAAAACATTACTTATTCAGGAATTCGGAAAAAAATTAAATCAAGCTCAATTGCATAAGGAATTACAACATAGAAAAATGCGGCCTAATGAAACGGTATTTCAATATTTAGTCGCTATTCGGGAATTAGCGAATCGAGGTCAAGGGTTTCTCGACGAAACTTCAATTATGAAATATTGTATTAATGGAATCCCCGATTCTCCTTCAAACAAGCTAATATTATATGGATGTACAACAATTCAGGAATTTAAAGAAAAATTAGGAATTTATGACAAAATATTTCAAAATAAAAGCAAAAATCACTCTTATGATACGTCGCGTAGTCCAAACTTTAGTAGCCAACGCCGTGATGTTGAAAGTACACTTCATAAACATCGAAATGATAGATATCCAAAATTCAATGCACCAAAGCCTAATTCAAAATTTGAGAATAAAAATTTCAGAGATAGGAATCACGTAACTTGTTTTAATTGTTCGGGATCCGGTCATATTTTTAAATTTTGCCCAGATAAACATCGTGGTCTAAAGTGTATATTATGCGAAAATTTTGGCCATAAATCTGATGCTTGTCCTCAAAAAATATCCCTTCTTCTAATAATGTTGATGAAATTACCCCATTAACTACTATGTGTAAAGAAGTTAAAATTTTATCTAAAAAATATTATCTTTAGTTGCTACCGGAAGTCAAGTAACCTTAATGAAAGAAAGTGTATGGAATCAATTAGGCTCCCCTTCTTTAATAAATAGTGGTAATATACTAACTGGTTTTGGCCTTTCAAAAACTCCTGTAATTGGTTCGTTCAACTCAACTGTTTCAATTGACAACCAAGACTATCCTGTTAAAATTAATGTTGTCCCCAACCACTCAATGAACTTTCATATTATTATTGGTTGTAATCTAATTAAACAAGCTAATTTGACTATCACCCCTGATAGTGTTATGTTTTCTAACCTACAAAACGAAGTATCCGACGTTTCTCCACAACCATTTGTTTTCGCAATTACTGACGACATTCCTAAATTTGATATTGGCACTGAAATTCCAAAACAAACTCGTAATGATGTTGAGGCATTACTCGTATGTTATAGGCCGAATAAAATTAAAACGACGGATATTGAGTTAAGCATTACCGTGACGGACGACAAACCAATTTATCATTCTCCAAGACGGTTACCTTTTACTGAACGTGATATAGTAGATAAACAAATAGATGAATGGATACAAAATGGTGTTATTGAACCATGTTCATCTGCTTATGCTAGCCAAGTCCTAGTAGTCCGCAAAAAGACGGCAGTCCACGAGTCTGCATTGATTTTCGAAAATTAAATCGTGTGTTAGTTAAGGATCACTATCCTCTGCCCCTCATTGAGGATATTTTAGATAAACTTCAGGATACTAGAGTTTTCAGTACCATTGATTTACGTAATGGTTTTTCCATGTGCCTGTTAACAAACAGAGTCGCCCATATACCTCCTTTGTAACACAAAAATGGTCAATTTCAGTTCCTTAAAATGCCTTTCGGACTCTCTACATGCCCTTCAACGTTTCAACGTTTTATCAATACAGTTTTTCGTGACTTAGTTGTTCAAGGAATTGTTCTCCTTACATGGATGATATAGTTATCCTTGCTAAAAATGAATCTGAGGCTATTGAGAGACTCAAAAAGTTCTTCAAGTGTCCAGTGATTACGGATTGGAAGTAAATTTTGATAAATGTCAATTTCTGCATAGGAAAATTGAATTTTTAGGCCATATTATTGAAAAATAATAAACTTTTTCCTTCCCCTTCTAAAACTAAATCAGTTGTCAATTACCCCGAACCAAAAACAACTAAAGAAGTTCAACGTTTTTTAGGCCTCACTGGATATTTTCGTAAATGTATCCCTGCTTATTCTGTAATTGCTAAGCCACTTAGTGATCTTTTACGTAAAGATACTCCTTTTCAATTTTGATGTAAAACAAAAAGCTTCCTTTGACGAGTTAAAACGTTTGCTCTGTCAGAAACCTGTCTTAGGTATATATCGACAAAATTGTGAAACCGAAATACATACTGATGCATCAATCGACGGACTTGCTGCTGTTTTATTACAAAGATTCCCCGATGATAATTCCTTACATCCTATATATTACATGTCTAGAAAAACGTCCGAAACGGAGAGAAAATATACCAGCTACGAACTCGAAGTTTTAGCAATCATAGAAGCTCTCAAAAATTTAAAGTGTACATTTTAGGAATGCCTTTCAAAATAATTACTGATTGTAATGCATTTACAAAAACTATGAGTAAGAAAGATCTAAACACACGAATCGCGCGTTGGGCCCTGAATTTACAAGATTATGATTACACCATTTTACATCGCTCTGGCTCACAGATGGCCCGATGTCGACGCTTTAAGTAGAATACAGGTTTTAACAAAACCAGTATAATGATTCTATTGTGCATAGGATAAAAGAATCTCAAGAGCTGGACCCACACATTCTTTCCATAAAAGCTCTTCTTTTCAAAAGGGTCCATATGATAACTACTGTATTAAAAATAATATACTATATAAATTTATTGACGGTGCCGAAGTCCTTGTTATTCCCGACGAGATGCAGCATCATTTTATCAAAATGCTCACGACAAAGGACATTTTTCAGTTAAAAGAACTCTAGAACATATAAAAATATAAATATTTTATACCGCAACTTCAATCCAAAATTGAAAAATATATTTCTAATTGTGTAACATGTATATTGAAAAATAAAAAGTCTGGTAAACAAGAAGGATTTCTCCATCCTCTTGTCAAAGATGATATACCACTAAATACATACCATATCGATCATCTTGGTCCTTTAGCAACTTCAAGTAAAAACTACAAATTCATTTTAGCTGTCATTGACTCTTTCACTAAATTTGTTTGGTTATACCCCACAAAAACTACATCTACTTCTGAGGTAGTAATAAAATTAGACATTCAAAAAACTACATTTGGAAATCCTCGTTTTCTTATCACTGATCGTGGAACTACTCTTTCACTTCTGACGAATTCCACACTTATTGTTCGGAACAAAAAATTACACTTCATCATATTACTACAGGTTTGCCACGTGCTAATGGTCAGAGTAGAACGCATTAATCGAACAATTATTCCTGTCTTATCTAAGATGTCAGAAGACGATCCCACGAAATGGTTCAAACATGTTCCTTCACTACAAGAAGTCTTAAACTCAACATTCCAACGAAGCATTAACACCACTCCTTCTGAATTACTCCTTGGAACACAAATCAATAACAAGACTGATTTGCGCATTCAACAATTAATCGACGAACATACTACAACTCGAATTTAATGAAAACAGAGAACTCCTACGTAAAGCGGCAAAAACGCAAATACTTAAAGTGCAAAATGAAAACAAAAAAGTCTTATAATCTTCGACGAAAATCTCCTTATTTATACAGTTTTAAGGACTTAGTTGCTATTAAAAAAACGCAACAAGGACCTGGACAAAAACTCTGCAATAAATTTATCGGTCCATATAAAATAACACAAGTAAAACCTAACGATACCTTACAACGTCGAACAATGTGGAAATTTTGATGGCCCAACCAAAACAAGTACTTGTGCCGAATACTTGAAACCATGGCCTAACAAATGAATGTTACATTACGAACGCAAACTTTTACTTTAACATTTTTTTTTCGACATTATCACCATACTCAAGATTGATTTGTATTGTTTGTCTTCTTTCCATCTGTATACCTATATTTTTTATTCTTTTATTATTAGTTTTGATTTTCTGATACATATTTGTCTAGTTTTAATAATTGTTTTATTTGTAAGTTTATTTCCTCTAGCTTTTCAGTTTTATTTCATGAAATTTTGAAATACACTGTATTTTACATGCGAGGACGCATGCTTGGTCATGATGGCCGATGTAGGAATGGATGTGCACATATCGTATCCCTCCTATATTCATTAATGACGTAATGCCAAGAGAGCGCCACCTATCTGACAAGGCGGTTCGAGGATAATGAATAAACCAGACTGGAATAGAACGATTGCGCGAGAGACGACCGAGAGAAGCGACGGCGATGAGACGATGACGAGGGCGCTGGAACGAAACGCCTCGTGGAATCCAACGATCTAATGATGTTTCGATTACTTTTTACTAACTTTTAGCCCTCCCTTGTAAATAATTCCCCTTAATAAATGTATATTTAACTCAATCTGGCCGTTGTCACTCTCTATATATGTTAACACTAAATATATCAAATGCTATAAAATGTTATAAAAATCTAATTTATGTCAATAAATAAAAAGTATAAAATTAAGAAGCTTTTTTTTCACATAAAAAGTGTATTTGTAGATTCAGAAAAGTAAAAAAAAGGAAAAAGCAAATTTGTATTTTGTGTATCAGTGTGCTAATAATTATATGATATTTTTTTAATTTTAAAAATAAAAATGATGTCATATTTTTTAATTATTTATAAAACTCTTATGTACATAAAAGTTTGTTTGAAAATTCTAAACTTTTTTTTTAGTTAATTCTAAAAGATGATTTCAAACAAGAAATTTTTAAAACAATTGCATCTGAATACACGACACTTTTCATTTATATTCGACTTTCTACCTTTATACTTAGAGGAAAAAAGTGCATAAAATGTTCCGTATACATAAATAAATTATACATAGATGAGTTATATAAAATTGCAATCAAAATATATGATTTTAGAGCCATTCTTTGTTTTTAACATAATTTTACTGCACATTTGTCGATCTATTTATTTAAATGATATTATTATAGAAAAGGTAAAAGTATTCTTTTACCCTTTCTTCGACGTATTATATAATGGAAGCTTAGATATTTGAATAATTCCTTAACAGATATCCGCACTCGAAGGAAACATCCTTCTTCTAACCAGTGTAACTTAACAATAAAACAAAACAATATTTTGAAATTTTTACCACATGATAATCATATATATTTACATTATGTCTCAAAGTTTCAGAAAATTTGAGAAAAAATTAAAAAAAGTTATTAAGAAATAAAATTTGGTCATTTTTCAAAAATATGAAAATTAGCATTTTACAGCGCGCAGAAATCTGAAGAGCAGAATTGATCAAAATTCACAAAAATTAATTTTATTTGATATAAAAATGTTCCTTTTTGAACTTATACACACTTTTAAAGCATTTAGAGAACAAAAATATTTTTAAAATACAATTATGAAGAAAATTTTAAAATTTTATGAAAAATTCAATTAAAACACAAAAAGAAAAACAATTACACAAAATTTGTTTAAAATTTTTTTGTATAAGTTATAAAAAAACCTTATTTTGAACATGTGTATGAAATTTCATATTGATATGATAAATAGTTTTTGAAAATTCTGCGCGCAAGGCAAAATTTTTCATTTTGAGAAAAATGAAGTTAAAGATAAAAAATAACAAAAGAAAAATTAAACATACCAGTATGCTTTTAAAAGTCTCAGCAGCATAAATATTGCCCTCTGCAAGCTTGCATTGCTCAATTTGTTTGAGTATTTTAAGTTTTTAGCTTTATGAGCTTAAAAGGAGGTTTAGAAGCTCGTCTCTTAGCCGTTGACTTGCGCACTTTGTCAATATTTACACAATTCAAAAACATTTGTTTTATTTATTTTTAAATTCAAAGCACGCATCAGATCAATTCTGTTCTTACTTCCATCATTGTATTCACATGCAGCTATAAAGGCAGCTATTTTTGTGACATTAATTCCTGATAAAATTAATTTCGGGCTATACTTCCAAATCAGTAAATTCAATGACTCATTAGCATTTTTTGAGTTTTCCCCCTAAACACCTTCTTAACAATTTCAAGTGTGATTAATCTTTAAAAACAGGTTTAATCACTTCAGAAACTGCTTTTGGTAAAGGTGTTCTTGTGAGAAAATTCATTCACTGTATTGTTGTGAACCGAAACATTGTACTTACACCAGCTATTTTTGCCTTTTGCAAAAACCAATGTTTTTTCGGCTCATCATCTGTGCTGGATGTATGAGCCCACACAGCTAGACAGCTTGCCTCATCTCATTCACATTATGGGAATTGGCACGAATAGCATTGCCATAAAAAGTCGTCAATTTGCTTATAATAGCATCGGTTAGGCGACCTTTCCCATCGGAAACCTTCTTTCCCCCCCCGTAAAACTTTCAACTTCCGCAAGCGGTTACCCATTTGCTTTTAGACATGGCCACCACACTCTATTTTTACAATGGGAACACTATCCCCATATGGTTCTTTTTCAGCAATAGACAAAAATGTCTTTGAGTCACCATCACCTATGTATCGCTGATACTTTAATCCATGTTTTTGTTCTGATCGGAGAAAGGTTTTCTGCATTCCGCAAACTTCCATTTTTCCAGCAGATTCTGCTATGGTTTTTCTGCAGAAAATGTGATGTTTAGCCAAAAAGCACTATATTTTGGTCCAAGCTTTGGCCCTTTATCGGAGTCACATCCTTTGCAATAAGAGGACATGACTTCCATGTCGAGAACTTTCCCCAGTCAGCTCCAATCAATGCACAGACTCCAATAAGTGAAGTATGCCCACGGGTCTTCCAGAGGTCCCATCACCGCTAACTACAACAGAATTTACGGTGCCATCAATAATTTTTTCCTCAGCAGCAGCTTTCTTCATCGATGCATTTGCAAGCGCTTCACTTATATCAGCTATCTTTGCGTTTATTCTGTCGTAAGCTTTCTGAGACACTGGATTTGGCTAACACATAAGAGAACAAAATGTCTCGAGCGAAGACAATCCTTGGCCTATATAGCACATGGCCCAAACAGACCGTTTGTTGATTTCAGGTATATTTTTTTATACCAATCAATTCACAGGAATTAAGTTTTTTTTTCAATGCTACATTTTCTGCATGTGAACTGAAATATGGAAAATAATCCTACAGTGGATTTTTCACTCATTTTTATTTTGCCATAACACACAGAGCAACAAAGTAGCTTTTCAATTTTTGAAAATAATAAACTAATGTCGATTTTAGTCTATAACCTTGAAACTCAACTGAAACATCATTTTCGTAAGCTTCTGAAATCTTGTGTGCACTTGGCAATTTTTTCGCCGATGAACTTTGTTTGGCGAAACATTTTCAAAAGAAATAATTTTTTTTTTAGACAGAGATTTCTTCCGATACATGTTTCCTTGAAATCTTTTCTTCTTTGGTCTCTTTCCGGATGAAGTTTTTTTCAATGGAACATCCATGTTTAAAAGCTTTCAATAACAAACGAAAAATAATGCTAATCCAAAATCGAAATGTAAATAAACAATCCCGCTTAGATTAAACGAAGTTAAAAGTTGAGTTGTAGTTATGCTACTCCCGAAATCAATTTGATATTAGGTGTGGCTCTTTTAATAAAACTAATCGGCGAAATATTAAAATGTTTGGAATGTGTTCTGACAGATGTCAAAAGTGGGCGTGGCAGATGCAAGTTTTTGTTTACGTGTTACTAGTTATTTCTCAATAACTTTGGAAGTTTTCACAGTATCAACAAAATTTTGGTTGCAAACTGCTCAGAATCGTTGAGGCTTTAACATATATTTTTTTCAAAAAATCGAAAAAAATGAAATTTAAGAGTCCTATGAGGCCTTATATAAAAAATTAAGATTTTAATGAGAATTTTGCCCTTGTAAAGTTATACTTAATGATGCAATATCAGGGATATATTTTGTGATTTTCAATTTAACAATGATTCTAATGTTGAGTTGTTACGCGTGGAGGGATTCAGATTTTATATCAGAATTTTTTTTTTTACCCAATTACACCAATTTTTTTAGAATTTAAATGGATAGGCTGGTTAAAGAAATATATAGAACAAAATACTCAAAGACTATTACATTTTTGAAAAACTTTTTTTCTTAATTAATGAATAATTTTGTATTTGTGTCAAAAAATATTTAAAAAAATGATTTATCGTGTAATAATGAAAAAAATTAAAAATTAATTACAGAATCCAATTGTAAAGATTTAACTATATTTATTGAAAATTCGATAGAGAGTTTTCTCAACCGGTATAGAAACTAAATGTGATTATAGTTGGAAATAGATTCCAAAAATAAAAGAATATTCGATATTTATCATCTGGTTATTAGCCGTCATGTAGAAGTATTGATACACGTTAAATCTATTGAGGCTCAAACGTCTTCTCATTGGTGTGGTGAGGAAGTTAAGACAGGGGTGCCAGCTCAGGTGTCGTCCTCGTCACTTGATCATGGTTCAAAATTACGATTCGTCGCCAAAAGTCCTCGTGTAGCTGAACAGAGCGACATTAATTGTCACACTCTCTCTCCAGTTATTAAGATTATTAAGATTTTCATCGATTTGCAATTCTATAAACGATTTTAGAATATCTCTATGTATAAAGCTAATAATTTATTATATAATAATGGTATCTGTTTGCATTATAATCATTTGCTCATACTAAAGGGGAAAAAATGTTTATTCCTTAATATGTGTTCTTTGTACATTAAATTCTTTAATTTCAACTGCTTTTTCTAGTTTGATCATTTATATTTTGTAATCAAATATTATTCCTTAATTTAGTAGCGCAACAGCCCATGAAAGCCAAGACCTGCTGTGCCCATCTCAGTATACGTGATCCTGGGCGCTGAGTTGCGTGAGCAGATGCTTCGGTCATGTGGTCAATATGACGCGAAACTCTCAGTGTTTAGTTCCCAAGCAAGCATGACACTCATTTATCGACCTACTGAAAGAATGAATGGCTGAGTCAACCATGTCCAGCCCGGGGTTTGAAACTCGCACCTGTGGTGTGGAAGCGTGATGCACGACTACTCAGCTTCAATATTATTCCTAAAAATAATATAGTATTTTCTGTGTATATGTGTGATCAGCTTATACTTTTTATCAACATTGTAACATCTTTAAAATGTTTTACTTTGAGTGAGATTCAACGAGTTTGAAAACTAACGTTTTGTTCAAAATCTGTATGCCATCTATAAAATTTATAAAGTTTTTATTACATTTTATAGCATAAGAATCAATGTTAATACTTATATAAAAAATTTCTCTTAATTTTACCTTTCTCTATTACAAAGTGGTAAATGTTTACACATTCTTTAAAATCTTAAGAATAAGTTAAGTGAATATTATCAGTTATAATTTCTTTCTTTGCCATCCATATAAAGAAATTTTTGCATCTTAAAACAAATTTCCTTCAATCCAACAAATTTTAATCTTTAAAATCCTGAAACTCAATGTCAGCATCTCTTTTGTTTTCCAATTAGGTTGTATTAAGATGACTTAATACCAAGAAATAACTTTCGCATTCGAAATAATCCAATCAAAAAAGCATGCGTTATTGCATATTAGAAATCATTAATTCCGTACAAACTCACCCACCTCTCCAAAAAAATTGCTACAGTTAATAATAAAACTTGTTACTTATTGGAAACTTAAATAGTTTTTCAATGTACATTCCATGATCATACTATAATTTCAAATATTTTTCCTCAGTTCCTTATGTATATAAAAATAAGCTAATTTTTAAAAAATAGCGCTTAAAAAATCCCATTCACGTTTGAGCAAAGAAATTACATCGATTAAAAAATAAAAAGGAGGTATATTAGCTGATTTAAATGTTATCATAAACAAGTATTGCACAGACATGAAAAATTAAAAACAATATTACTTTAGAATATCACTAATTAGGATTGATATCAATGAAGTTTAAAAAGGAAATGTAAATTTTTCTTAACCAATTCGTAAGAAAATAAAGATAAACTAAATTGCCTTTAAGGTTGATTAGCATTATAGTTATTTTCCGGATCTTAGGAAATAAAAATTTTGGCATATCCGGTCTAAAAGAAATGGGTGGAGTCGGAACTTCCTCAAGAATGTGTTGGCCGTCTCTTGACCCCTCCCCCTTGAAGCAAAGCGAAGCAGATGTCTATCTTTTTTATGGCCCCTAAATTTCTGCCAAAGATCAGAGTGAGGGAGGTCTTTGGTTATTCGTAGTGTCATTGAATATACGTCACATAGGCTTTTAAGAAATATTTGTTTTTACTTTTTTTTTCTTATAAAGTTTGAACTGATCATGTTTTCCGATGAGAAAGTATTTTATGGTTGATTTGTCGAATCGGGCACTTATCGCACCAAGTGTTTTCTCGCCAAATCGATAAATGCGCCAAATCTGGTAACCCTTCTGAATTCGTTTTCCAGTGGAGAAGTCGCTGTTTGGCGAAATTGAGCGCATGCGCAGATTTCTTTCATTTTAACAGTTAACGATATCGCGGCAAGTTAGCACATTCCTAATTGTTTTTTTTATTTTTATTTTTACAGTTTAATTCTTCAACGGTCTTTCTCGCGCATGAGCAGAAAGCTTTTTTTTCTTTAAAAAATCCGTTACACAGGAAACGGTTATTTCTTTTGCTCCGGTTGGGTCAGCTGTTCGGCTTTGTTTTGGGAATTATATTTTGCAGGTAATATTTTTATTTCTTTCTCCACATAAATTTCAAAAGATTGCCATGATGTCCAGCGATGCTGTTAGGATTAATTTGAATGAATGCATGAAAAATTACCATTACTATTGTTAAAGGTTTTTTCGCCATGTTGCCTGTGCTTGGAAAGAAAGCTGTTTTAGAATGGTGCATGAAAGAAGGTTTGATTGGATCATCGTATGTATGTCCAAAATGTGGAAAATGTATTGAATTGAGAGAAAGAACGGGTAAGAAAGTGAATGATGGATGGTTTTTGAATGGTGCTGCACAATTCAGTCCAGTGTGAAAGAGGATACCCATCATATGTTTAGGAGTGTAAAGAAAGGGTTTTGGTTTGAATTGAGTAAGATGGATTCGTGCACCGTTTTATTAGTGATGCAAAAATAAAAATGTTTTGGAAGGTGCACTCAGAAATATGCAGTAGCACACTGGTATAATTTCAGTAGACAACTCATCATCATCATAAATGTCGGGAAAAGCAGCATTTTTTAAAGGTAAGTGAAATTATTTCCATTTTTAAATGCCTGATTTTTGCAGCGATTTTCAGTTTCTGAACTTTAAAATGCTATTTTTTAATGATTTTCCTTCCGACATCTTGAATTGCGCGCTTCGGCGTTGCATGTTGTGGTAGGGTTGCAACGCCGAAACACAACACGCAAAAAGCGCCAAATTGGCGATTTTTCAAAATTTGGCGGAAAGGCGCCCGATTCGACAATTTCACCATTGTCTCTTTCCTTAATCTGTACTTGCAGTCAAAGACTAACATTTACCTGTGTTTAAGGTATGTTAATAAATTTGTTTTTCTAGTGGGCCATTTGTGGCTTAAGTGTAGTATAGAGGGGCAACATCGGATTTAGCGGTTTGTCTTCGGATTTGAGGATTTATCTAAATGTAATGGTGAGATATCGAATTCATTGTAAATTAAATAAATAATTCCGAAAAAAGTACCTTGGCAACCGCTTTTAGTCGCCGAAAAAAAAAAAGGACTGCGCCAAGGGGCTCAACTATACTACACTTTAACCAAAACGGCAATTGTTTTAAAAAGTTAATTTTGTTAAAAACAAACAAACAAACGCAATGGTTTCTTGGAGGACACATGAAACATGACTTTTTGGTACGAAAATTAAAATTTCGAATCAACATGATATACAATACATAAATATTACAGATCTAAATATTAATGAAACGGTACTTACATTTTATCCCAACCATATTAGCGATATATTATAGCGATCATAAAAGTTTTAAACTCGCAGATAGCTCTGAAAAGGATTGTTTTTCCAACAAATGCTTATCAAACATTTTTTTAAAACATAAATGGCTGGTGTTGAGTCTCGAGAAAGTTTCGATTTCAATATATTTTATTTTTCTTCAACACGCAGGATAAAATGAGGCTATTTACATTTATGATGCTATTCATGAAAGAATGAATTATTTTAGCACACGCTCAGTAAACATAGAACGTATTAAACAATTATTTTTTTAGCGTAAAACATAAGCTACTTAC
>BMAU01001735.1:0-27752 GCA_019973935.1 Trichonephila clavipes
AATTGGTTATTTAATGAATTTTTAGCTCAGAATTTTTTTATGCACTTGTTTTATGTCATGTTTGATGTTTTAGCGAGATAAAATTTTGTACTTAGTTTTTTTTTTTAATGAATTCTAGCTCAAATTTTTTTTATGCAGTTTGTTTCATGTTTTGATTTGATGCTTAAAGGACATAATGTTGTGTGTATGTGGTTAATATCAATTTTAGCTCTAGATAAAATATTTTTTTGATGCTATGTGTTTTATGAAATATGTAAAATTTGTTGTTTGTAATAGGATTGTTATTTAATTTTGCTTTGCGATTCATGTATGCACGTCAATTTTAATTTTAAGCTTTAAGCCATGTTTGTGACAAAAGTCAAATTTTGGGGTCCATGGACACCTGTCATGAAATTTGAATGTCGTTACTATATACATACATATTTGACATTTTTTCATATATTACATAATTTTGTGTTGTGATTATGATCTAGTATTTTTAAATAATTTTTTTTCATACAAAAGGTTCCTTTATTGAATAACTTAGTTTATGCTGATTTGATTGTGTATAACTGTGTACTTTCTAGTTAAATTTTGAGTTTGCATACAATGTTAATTTTTTTGGTAGCGGTATTTTGTCAGAAGCAATTTTATTGATAAGTTGTGTCGGTGTATTAATTTTAAGTGGTTGTGTATTACTAAATGATGATATCATTGGAATTTATGCTTGTTAAGATATGGATAGAGATGGTTGTTTGAACATTTTCTATAAGAAATTAGGTTGAAACTTTAATAATTTTTTTTCTCGCGCATGTTGTTTTTTTTTATGTGAGATGATTGCTAACTTTGACTTAAAATTTTCTTGTGTTTCCGTTGGGTGTTTCAATGCTCATCTAATTTTTGCGTTGTTTGTTTTGCTATAGATTTGGAATTTTTTTTGTTTACTCAGGGCTCTAGTTAAATTGTGGTTTGGTTAAATTAATATGCAGTCAATCATTCTGCCTCGGTTGTGTGCTAAACTGTACTAGGAATTGAATGTTTTGTTTGATGTTGATATAATACTTCTGTTGGGTTAGATTAATTGTGGTTTGGTTAAATGAATGTGCAGTCAATCATTCTGTCTCGGTTGTGTGCTAAACTGTACTAGGAATTTAATGTTTTGGTTGATGTTGATATAGTATTTTTGTTGATTTAGGTTAACTTGTTTTGATTAATGGTAGCGCTCGGGTAGATTATTGAATTTAGTGTTGAGGTTGATTTAATTTTTTTTAGGGTTTTGGATTTTAGTTGTAGTTTTGCATTGTTATTTGGAAATAAGTTTTTGGTCAGATAATGGTATTGTTAAATTTTATGTTTTGTGTACGCGTAGTTGTGTTAGCTTTGAGTTTGGTTTTGGCGAAGAGAATTTTGATTTAGTATTGTTTGTTTTAGATATTGAGTTTGATAATTTTTTTTTTTGAAAATGTTGGAAGAGGTTTGGGTGTGAATTTTTTTTTGTTTCACTAATTGTTTAAGGAGTAGATAAGTTTGAGTTAGGGATTTCGTGGAATATTTAAGAAAGTTATTTGAAGGAGATAGATAAAGTTTGCACTGATGAATTTGTTGAAGAATTGGGAAAGTTTTTTTTTATGGAGTTAGATAAGTTTGCGTTCGCAAGTATGTGGTTAATTCGAGAGTCAATTGATTTGGAAATGGGAAATTGAGTTGTAATAATTATACGGTATATTTGAGAAAGTTGTTTTGATGTAGAGAAGGTAATTTGAGTTCAGGATTTTGTACGATTTCGAGTAATTAAGTTGATGAACATAGATAAGTTGAATTAATGATTGTGTGGTATATTTAAGGATGTTTTGAGATGAATCTAGGAAAGTTCGAGTTGAGGACTATGTGAGATTTTTGTAAATAAGTTGATGAGCAAAGATGGGTTTTAGTTATTGGTATTGCAGAGAAGTCGATTAATTATTTGGAAGTTGCAGATAAGTCTAGTTAGTGTTATTGAGTATGTGAGATTTTGTGTACATAAGCTGATGAGCATAGATGGTTTTAGTTATGGTATTGTGGAGCGATCGATTGATTATTTGGAAGTTGCAGATAAGTTTAGTTAGTGTTATTAAGGAATAAGATGTGAACGATCTGAGGAAAGGCAATTTTGGATTATCGAGGAATCATTTTAAGGTTACTGAGAATTTTAGGTTGGTGTTATAGAATTATATTTGAGTTATTAATTAGAGGACTTTCGATTAATTGAGTTAGCGGTATTGTTGTAAATCGAGGATCTTGTTTTTCTTTTTTTTCGTGTTTGTATATTTGTTGCGCGTATAGTGAAACATTTTGAGTTTTTTTATATATATTATCTGGACTTGATACATTGTATTACGAAGATTGGTAAAAAGTTATGTTGATTAGTTAAGCGATATTTTTTTTATTTTGGAATTTATGTTTAATTTTGTGTAACACTTGCAATAATTTTCTTTTAGTTAAATTGCTTTACTCTGTATGTGTCGCCTCATATGACTTGGGTTGCATACCAATTTTATGTTTCTAATTTTTTTTTCTGAAATTTTCAACTGCACTTGTGATTTCTGGAATTCATTTCTCAAATGGAAATTCGAATGTATTGAATGTGGAAGAAATTTTTTTTTCTCCTTAAATTTATTTTAAAAGTATTAATCGATATATTTAATTTTTTTTTTACAATCGGATTTGCAAAATTTTTTTTAGTCTTAATTCTGCATTCTGTTTCTTGTGTTGGCGGTTGCCGGCGATCGTCCTATCGCAGGAAATGGGATGTTTTGTTTTGCCTTTGTACACATTGGGGGTGCATACCGATCACATGCGCACTCATAGTTTGCAATTCTAAATTTAATTACAGTAAATTTTTTTCTTAATTTCAAATTGTAATCAATGCTCGTAGTGAATTTTTTTTAAATTCCTTAGGCTACTAAGCATTCTTAGAGGTTATAAATTTTTTTTTTCGCCGTTTACACTATTCGCTTCAATTTATAGATTTTAATTTGCAAATCTGAATTAAATTACGTTTAATTTTTTTATAACTTTCAATTGTAACCAATGCTTGTAGTGAATTTTTAAAAATTTCTTAGGCTATTAAGCACTCTCTGAGGTTATATATATACATTTTTTTTTCTCACCTATGCACACCAATCTTTTCAATTTCTAATTTTTCACTTTAAATTAACTTTTTTTTTACGAAAGATTGTTATCGATGCTCTTGGTGAACCACTGCAATTTCTTATACTTTGAGTACTGTTGAGGGTTAAAATTGTAATTTTGTTTGGTGGTCTGGGACATTCACTTCACATTACTCGTGTCAGGATTTCGATGTTAAACGATTATGAGGTGTTTGTTTCTGGGTGCCATGTTTGTATTGATTATATATGTTTTCACTAGTACTTATTTCTTATCACAAAGTATTTTGTTCGATGCGCATATGTGTGGTTATTGTGAGTAGCGAAGCTGTTATATATGCAATTTTTGATTTTACTATGCGTTACTCGTCTTATTTTTTTTTTTTTTTTTTTTTTATTATTTAGTGGCACATGTTTCTTTGTGATTATTCGATTATTTCTATTTGTTATTTTATATATGTTGTCCTTGTGAATTGTTTAGTGACCCATATCCCATTCGGCAAATTTTTTTTTCGTACATGAATTTAATTGTAGTTGTTAGTAGTTAATTTGTTTTTCTCTACCTTTTCGCAACGTTTAAGGAATTAGGGATAAAATGCAATTTTCTTGTTGGTTGTTTTTTTTGTGTGTGTGCAAAATAGAATTTTAGACAATGCTTCTTGAATTTTTTTTTTATATTGAGTGATGGGAGGACGAGATGGGGACCTCGGGTATCTGAAAGCCCTGTGGAAGAGTGGAAAATTTGTTCTCCCTATTTTACATACTCTACTGATGCTGGCTCTCCTACGAGTGTTCGTGTTTTTTTTTTCTCTGTTTCAGGACATGATGCCATCCGGACTTACTGTGCATCGGGTCTTGATTGCTCCACGAGATAGTATCCTACAAAATGTTGAGACTGTGATTCAATGTTCCACCTGGCCGTTGCACCACTGGAGGAGCCCCCGCGGGATTCAGACCCACCGGTTCTTCATTTCACGAGAGATTTACTGCATAGAACAACTACGTCTCTATAGTGCTGAGGACTGTGACGTTATGCTTCAGTGGACAGTCGTTCTTGACCTGGAGTTTGATGACGGACGACGGGACAGTTGAACTGTTGTCATGGTTGCAGTTACAGAATTACATGTGACGTTATGCTTCACACAGCCTCAGGAGTCTTCATTAAGATTGGATGTGTTTCAGTTACCATTCTTCAAGAAGTGGACATTCGTTCTTGACCAGGAGTTTGACGAGGGACGACGGGACTGTTTGAACTATGGTTGCTATTGCATCTATTATATTTACATTTTCATGAATGATTTTTTTTGTGTGTTTCTTTATTTCTAGTTTTGATAATCTGAAAGAGGGGAGGAGTGATGGGAGGTCGTCGGTCCCCAAAGTTACAACGGCAGTTTTTGTACATTTGCCCTGTTTACAGGAAACGGATTTAAAAGGAATTTCGGGGATGCCTCAGGTCAACGGACTCTATGGCGGGAGAAGCTGTATCCTTGCACAGCTTGTTGGCCAATCGGAATTGTAAAATTTACCGCCAGAACTTTGAAGCGGATGATTTTCCGTGTGGTGCGGTCAACCTATATAAGGATTGGCGCGCGAATTCTCGGGGCTTTCTACTCCTTCTTCGTCTGCCAGAAAAACCCTCCACAGCCGGGAAGCGCACTTGCTACCCGAGGTCAACCCCATCCGTCGCTCTCTCCCTCTTTCAAAAGTTAAGTAGTATATTCAGTTATGTGTCACTTAATTTTAATCTTATTGTTTAATAAATTAATTGTTACTTTAAAGAACGGCCTTCTAATTTAGTGTACTGTTTTTTGTTTTTTGAGGATTTAGTGTTTAATTTTAACTTAAGCTATGATGCGACGGGACAGTCAACCTGGGTATTATAAAATGGATAATAAGAATAAATTAAATCAATTTAAGTTAAACCGGCGTCGCATTATAATAAACGTAAATTTCAATACTGGTTACCTTATGTTGATTGTATATATTTAAAATTTAAATATATTGTATGTATTTAAAATTTAAATACATACAATTAGCATAAGGTAGGTTCATCCCAGTTAGAAGAGTTAATAGAACTAACGACAAATGAGGAATTAAAAATTAAATTGAAGGATGGCTACCAAGAATTTTGGCTTAAGAAGTTGATTTCACAACTGTACCCAGGGGATTATGGTTGATTGTTCAACATTTCTGATATTATTCCCATCTTAAGCAGAATGTAGATTTAGTGCTGTGTAGCAACATTAATAACCAAAAAGAGAATTTGGCTCTATGTTACTGAACGCAGCAACTTATGATTTTTTTAGGTAAAATCGAGCCTGATTTTAACAAACTCCTTAAAATGAATCAAATTCAACCTTCTCATTAGTTAAGTTAAAAATTTGATGCCTTTAAATGTTAACAAAAATACTTTTCAAGCAGTCTGTGAGCAGTAGGAAAAATGTTTCATCCACTGCATTTTATTAAATACATTATCCAAGAAATATAATTAAAGCTGTTAACCAGTATAATTAACGTGCAATTCTTTAAAGGCTGAAACTGTGTGTGTGTCTCTCTCTCTCAATGTGTTTATTTAGAAAGCAATAGTTTATTATATAAATTACTTAGTATCATCAAAACACACACACACCCCTGCCATTCCTTATAACAGGTAAACTAAAACTTTAATTCCTCTCTTTTAAATAAAGAATAAATTCACACAGCAGAAGGTTTCAATTCCTACAATATCCTATCTACAAAAAAATATATAATATTACACATTTAAGTATATTCTTGGCAATAGCTATTTCAGATTTGCAAGTAAAACAAATTGATGGCTTTAGAAGGAAAAAAAGCTAAATTTAAAAAAATATATTTTATTAGCTATAGAGCATTTTTTTAAAATTTAATTCTTCTTTTCGTCATGTATTATGTACGCTCTTATTTCTCAGGAGCGGGAAGGGCTGGGGGAGTTATCGAAATATTCACTAGAAAAGGGGGCGCATGTTCAAAGAAGGTTGGGAACCTATGCACTAGACAAAAGTGATCCCTCCTGTCCGGTGGAAGAATTAAGCATTGTAAATGTATTGTTTTGTTTTCACCAGGTCCATTTGTCAATAATTTTATGCTATATCAACAATTTTCCCAAAACTAATGTTATTTTAATACAATTAAGATATAACAATCAGTAAGAATACATAGCATTCGAAAAGGAAATATTGTGATGAAATGTATGATAATGTAACAATTTATAAAAAATAAATTAATATTTGCAGGTTCCGATTGCTGTAAAAGATGGGGTACGTGAGGGATTATTATATCCGACGCAGAGGAAAGCCTGGCAGCGGTTCCTCTGGGATTGCAGCAAAAAATATCCGCGATTTGCTGTCTTTTTTGGATAGTTTTGCTTCCTCACAAAGATCCTCAACCACCAACGAGGAAAGTGGAAGTTCACAGGGCTTCAGTGATGTGACACAATTACACACAGAGCTAGATATTTCCACAGGACCAGCAATTATCACAACGCCAGCAATCCTTGGTCATCACTCTAATAATGATTTTGGGGACAACGAGGAAGATAAATTTGAAAGTATTCCGCCAAAAATAAAATTCACACAACATTTACTTAACCTGAACGAAAAGCCGCTCTTCAGAATTAACCAGATGATGTAGATCTTGTTTTTTTTTAATTTATAGCGAAGATTTTCAAAAGACTTTCTCGTAGAAAGCAGGCTGAATTGCGAATTCAGATTACTAATTTGATTAATAATGCTGAATTGAGAAGCATGGAATCTCTGATGCATCACTAGCCTGCTCAACCCCAAGGAATATATATATATATATATATATATACAGGGATGATACTTTCTGGTGAAGTAGCCAATATTTCTGATATTTACGTGATAGAAGACAATGAATCGATTTTCCCATAAATAATATATTTTTGTACATTTTATTTGCATCAGTTGATGTATTATTGTATAAGTTTTATTTTTTAGCATATGTTGTCATTATTAATATCTGAAACACATGAAAGTAAGTATTTTTAAGATATTCTCCACAGACACAATCTGTTTATTGTGCTTTGACCTTTTCAAAATAAATCAATACATAATTAGAATTCAATTCTATTCTATTAGAATTCAACGAAATTCTGTACTTCTATACATAAATTAAAACTATAGAATATATATAAAAGTTCAAAATTGTTGTGCTCAACTTCTTAATACTTACGCGATAAATTCATTTTCATTATCACATATGAGCACTAATTTATGACTTTAATAAACTTTAGAATTATTGCAATTGACAAACATTTGTTACATTAGGAACTAGAATAAGAGAGTATCAGTAGAACATTGCACTTTTTTTATGGAAAAAAATTTGACATTTCAATGAATTTGTTAATACCTAGATATATATTATAAATGCGAAAGTTTGCGAGGATGTTTGGCCGTCTTTCACGCAAAAACTGGCTGCAGATTATTTTTGTCTCGAAAAAATAGTTTATGTCAAAATTTAAGTGTCTTATGTTTTTGTATGTTAATGAAGACCTTAGAAAATGATTTGACTATTTATTTTAAGTGAACGGAGTATATAATTAATTTTACAGTGGGATAACTTTAATTTATTAGCTCTAACGGATTAAATTTCCCAAAGTGGAGTATTTTGTTTATGTATATCCCTTAATTTTCAATGTAGTGATCCAAATATATATATATATATTGTATGAAAAAAACTGCAGTAAATCATAATGCGGTGGATAAAGTATTAACGTGCATCGCTCCCCTATAGGGTGGGTCTTACAAAGCTCTAATAAAGCTCGAGCTATGGCAGTAGCTAGACATTTGCCAACTTGACTATCGTTAACATCTCGCTATGTTTTTCATTGAATCGCCATTATAATTTAAGAAACGGTGTTGCTTGTGAATATTACTATTTTAACATAAAAGAAATATTACTACATTACACTTTCAGTTATAAATTATTTACACTATTTTAAGCGATCATTACATAAATTACTTTTGCTGAGCAGAGATCAGCTTAGGGAAGTATTTTCAAAAATCGACCCTCAAGAGTGTTACGGGGAGTTATAAATAAAAAAAAAAAATCCTTTTTATCAGCTATTAGATCTACATACTTAAAATTTAACAAAGGTGTTTTTTTTTGGTTTAGCTGAGATATGCAAAGAGCTTTTTTTGTTTAATTTGCAATTCACGTAAAATTAACTCATTAAAAACTTCTTTATCCTTCAATCTGTGTTGTTTAATGTTTCAGTTCACTCGTGTGAAGAACCGGTATACCAGCTAGTTTTTATATAATTTGAATAGGTAGTAAACATACTGTAATAATTTTCAAATCTTATGGGCTCTTTTACAAAACATTCACCTTTATGGAAAAAATGTTAAAATAATACTTGAATTGCATTTCTTTTTTAAAAATTAGTCTTTATTATTTAACATCTCTTATTTAAATATAAATAATGTAACTTAAAACTTACTTAAACTATAAACTTATCAAAATTGTATATTTTGCATTTGAATTATTTTTGTTGTTCAATGTATATATATATTTATATATATATATATATATATATATATATATATATATATATATATATATATATATATATATATATATATATATATACTGATTAAATACATTTATTTTAACTGGGGAAAAAAAAGAAATATGAATAAACTATGAAATCATGTCATGATTAATTGTATTTATTTTCTTACATAACATTTCTATGAAGCCTATTGTCTTTTTGCGTATTATAAAAGTATTTGTGAAGCCAATTAACTTTTTACACAATTCAGAAAAAAAAACATTATTGGTATAAGTACATTATGTTACACATGGGATTTGACTAGATGTGTTTTGGGAAACTTACAAATTCTTTTAAATTTTTCAAATGTTTACGTCCGAAAAAAATATGAAAATTAATCCTTGGAATCACTCAGAAATAATACGTAGGCTGTTCAATAAGTAATAAGACTAATTTTACTGCCGCAAAACCACTTCTCGGAATGTTAATTTCTGTGGCAATAAGAAAAGTTTGTTGTATGTATTAACAAAAGTTACTGGTAGATGGCGTGTACAGGCTCGTATTCCTGAGTATCACGTGATGAAACTGAAGCGTGTTTGTGGACGCCTACGAGATGCGGCCAGTTGTCGAAATGGAAGCAAAAATCTGCATCAAAGATATTTGATATGATACAATATGATTAAAGACTGGAACAAGAAGGCAACACTATCTTAAAACGCTTTATCCCAGTAGATGAAGTTTCGTTGTATTACTATGATCCAGCCATGAAACAACAAAGCATCCATCTTCACCTACTATCAAGAAAGCAAAAACTATGAAATCAGCTGATAAATTTATGATCATAATTTTTATTATTATGAAGGAATTGTGTATCAAACGCTATCGAACCCGGTACTACCGTAAACGACTCGTACTACATGAATGTCCTGCGAACAATGGTACAACACGTTAAAAGGAAACGCCCATTGCTTTGAAATGTGGCTTCCTATTGCACCATCACAATGCCCGACCACATATTGCTCGTTGCGTACTGCATGTTTCGCAGCAGAACAACGTAGAGATTTTACCACACCTTCCATACAGTCCTGATCTAACTCCATGCTATTTCTGGCTGTTTCCTCAACTTAAGAAACCATTACGAGGCAAACGTTTTTCAAGCAAAAAAGTATTTGTAAAGGCTGCACTGTGTAGGCGGCTTTGAAACAGCTCTCACAAAACGGACTTTTACATGTTTTTAAGAAATGGACAGAACTTTGGGATAAATGCATTACGTACCACGAAAGTTATTTTGAAAAAAAGAAAACTATGTAAATGATGACGATTAAAGGTATTCTGTTTTTTTTTTTATGATTTTAGTCTTATTATTTATTGAACAGCCCTCGCATAATATATATATATATAACGGTTTTTGTAATTCTTTATAATTTCAATGAACAAATACTATAAAATAATCAAAATTCTTTGATTTCCTTTATTGATATATAACATAAGAACATAAAAAATAAAATTACAATATATAAAAAAAATATGCATAAAATACATACAATACACTAATTAGTTAAAAATCGCTTTCGTCACTGAAAGATACAATTTCAATTGATTTATTTTTTGACACCTTAAAGTAAGTGATAAGATTTTACAACGACGGTCAGTTGCTTGTAAACATCACAATTACCAGATATGCATGATCGAAGCACTTTTTGAAATTTCTATCTTCTTTCGGAGTTGGTATCTATTTAAAGAAAATGCTTTTCTGATTTGTTAGAAAGCTAGTTCCCAGCATATATTCCATCCGCTATCAAAGAATCCAGTTCTTCTCATTCGTCTTCATAATCTATCACATTATTGATAATGTCATTGAAAGTTTCGTCTTCAATCTAATGTATGCTGCTAGTGCATTGAGAAAAAGCAGTTGAACGTACAACGTTGGGAGATTGTTTATAACATATGAACAATGCATCTTGAAATGTATATAGTCGTATGTGCAATTTTGAAAACATTGTAAACGTGCCAAAGGGGTTGAAATTCATATACCGCATAGAAATATCACACTAAAAAAATCGCATAAAAAAGGACCGAACAAAAACAGGTACTGTATAAAAAATATATGAAATATATATAATATAAAATTATTTTAAAAATATATATGATATAAAAAAGTACGTTAAATATATACAATATTTAAAAAATATGAAATAAAAACACATACAGAAAAGTAATTATGTATGAGTCACAATTAATTTTGCACAGCACAATTTTTCTGCCATTCAAAAAGCTACAGACCCATTGAAATAATTTTTAAGCAATTACCTAATTTGCGTGTGGACATTGTGTTTAGTTAAGGGGAGGAAATTTTCAGTAGGTATATTATGGGAGTGTGTGTGCTGTCAAAATGGATTTGGCGTGGAGTAAACACTTTCGCTTCACGCAAAATGCAGTCACATATTATAACTTTTCTGTTATTTCTGGGGCAGTTGAAATTGAACGGAAGCAAAACCTGAAATAACTGCATAAAATTCCAATAGCATTTTTGGTTGTCCGTCTAGCTCGAGACAACTGATAATTATATATTGCTTTTGAAGAATCATGCAGTGATTGTTGACTCGGATACTGCTTCATCAAATTTTGATGTAACTTCATCCCCTACAAAGACGTGAGGTGCAACATTGCCGGTTCTAGGTAGGGCTTTTGGTGGTGGTATATTAAATGTATTATTATTTTTATTTTCTGCCCTATTTCACTCTTCAAAAAATATACCAGCATCTCCTTCTCTACCATATGAACTGACATCAACAGCTGTGAATTTGTAGTCGTCGTCAACAACTGCCAACATCACCATCGAATGGTAGTACTTATAATTGTAAAACAGTGATCTACTGTTTTTCGGAGCTTTGATTCGCACATGTTTACCTTCAATTGCTCAGATACAATTGGGAAAATTCCATTTTGAGAAATATTGCTGGGTAATTTTTTTGGAATTGACCCATTGTTGTTGTGTTGGCATTACTTGATTAAACATTCTTCTTATGATGGCCTCAACTACTTCTCGTATAATCACACTTATTCACTATTGACTTATTCGATACTTGAAGGCAAGTGAAAGAAATGACTCACCCGGGGCAAAATGTCCCAAATAAATAAAATCATAAGATAAAGTTACGTGACATTATACTAATTAAAAATATTATTTTTTGTCATTTATTGTTCCAAAATTATAAAATAATGTATATTTATTGTGTATAAATGAATTTTTATTTTCTGTTTCTCTCTTTAAATATATGTAATTTGATATTATTGTTTCCTCCCCAGAGGGAAGTACTTGAGCTCAGACAATGTGAAACTGTACTAAGAATTTAATTTTGCTGAGAGCACCCAAGTCAAACAGGCACTCTGGGGATATTTAACATGCGCATGATTATATGGCATAATGCTGTTTATTGATGCTATTTAAATGATGAATTCCAACTTCACCCAGGATCGAACCTGCAAACTTGGGTGTACATGGTCATCACAAAATCAACTATGCCACCCAACCAGCCTGATAGAACATTTAAAAAGTTTATTAACAAAAAAACAAAGTTTGTACTTTTGCCTAAATTTTTACATTATCTTTAAATTCCCATTACTTAGACTTGCAAAAGAAAATGTGCTATTTCAGTAAAAGTATCATAATCAAAATATAAGTCACTTTTTTTTACCCATTCCATTCTTTCTTTTTAAAAGTGTCAAGTGCCACATGTAACGAATATTTTTTTTTATTAGATAGTGGCACTCTTCAAAAAAGGTTCACTACCCTTGATGAAAAGCAATATCCATTTTCATTTGACAAAAAGAACATATTCTTCAAGTAAAACAATATTATAATTTTTTTTCAATATGAACACATTTGTCATAAAAATTACTAGACAATCTATAATAATACAGCATTAAAGTGACACAATAAACAATAGGCATGATTAAGTTAATGAATGCAGTTATATTCGATTAAATGGTTCTAAATGATAGTACAGTACCTTTAACACATCTGGTATTTTTTATCTTTCAATGTTAAAACGATATGTATAAAAGATGCATATAAGAAAACATTCTGATGTTTTCACAAATATAAGGCTTATAAACTTAGTCAGGCATAAATGTTCTTAAAATTCATCCATCCTGTAAAAAGAGTTGTACAAATTGCAAAATTAAGGTTTTTGTTTTGCATAAGTAAGCAAACATTTTTATTGAAGTATCACTTTGTGAGTAAGACTTATGTTACATATTTAACAAATATGAGGTTTTTCTTTCGTATGAATAAATACATTTACATGTTATCACTTCGAAAGAAACCTTTGTTGCATATTTCACAAACATGAGGCTTCTCCCTCGTGTGAACTAAATGCTTTTTTAATGTATCACTTTGTGAGAAAGCCTTGTTGCATATTTCACAAACATGAGGCTATTCTTTGGTATGAATAAGTAAATGTGTTTTTAATTCATTACTTTGGGAGAAAGCCTTGCTGCACACTTCACAGAGATGAGGCTTTTTCTTGGTGTGACAATGCAAATGTGTTTTTAAGTGAGCACTTTGCGAGAAAGTCTTGCTGCATATTTCACAAACATAAGGCTTTTCCTGGGTGTGTACTCGCAAATGCCTTTTTAATGTATCACTTTGTGAGAAAGCCTTGCTGCATATATCACAAGCAAAAGGCTTTTCCTGGGTGTGGACTCTCAAATGCCTTTTTAATGTATCTCTTAGTGAGAAAGCCCTACTGCATATTTCACAGACATGAGGCATTTCCTTTGCATGAGTTTTTAAATGTGTTTTTAAGTGAGCACTTTGCGAGAAAGCCTTGCTGCATATTTCACAAACATGAGGCTTTTCCTGGGTGTGAACACGTGAATGCTTTTTTAAAGTACCACTTCCCGAGAAGGCCTTTTTGCATATTTCACAAATATAATGCTTTTCGTTTGCATGAATAGGCAAATCAAGCATTATGTTATCATTTCTAGCATGAGCCATATTGCTTTTAAATGTAGAAAATTTTGATTTATAACACAGCAAAGAGATTGATTTCTCTTAAATACAATATGAAATTGTACCAAACTAAATGCAGCTGGATATCGCAGATTCTAAAACAAAGAGCAAATGTTTTTTTCCTTCAGATTCTTCAACAGATTAGTAAGCATTTATATCAAACAAAATCTAAAATATATTCAATGAAAAGTTCATAAATTAAACGTAAGGGGGAATCTCAGAATAAAGAATAGTATAGCTCATGATAAACAAATTAAGAAAAATTTTAAAGAAACATGATGGAAGATTAACATATTGTTTGGGAATAATTCAAAGGGAAACATGCATCTCATTTTGATGTATACAGCAATAAACATGCAAAATATGTTGAACAGGTTCAAATGAATAATATAAAATTTTATAAGGCTTTAAAATTCGTAAAAGTCATGCATCAAATTTATATAAAACAGAACTAATCGGACCATTGCGTTAAGCATGGACATTCAAATAAAAAGAAATAATTGACATTTTTATAATAAACATTTTAAATTCTTTCTTCAACTGATGAAGTATGTCTTTAATATATTGCTGTTTTATCAGATCAAATAACATTTAAAAAGTTGAAATTTTGAAAAAGTTTGTTTAAATATTTCAATATTGTACTATTTTTCATATCCCCAATGAGAGAAGGATAAAACTATTTTGTCAATATTCAACTTTTGAATAAGCTTTTAAATACAATTGGAATCCTTATATAAAAAGACTAACAGCAGTTCAAACCGTAATTTTTTGTAGTTTTTTTTAACAAATTCTTTTGTTGTTCTTTGCCTGAGTATATCACTCAAACATTGAGTTTTTTAATGAAAATACTTATTTAAAATTTACCAAGAAAAGGATTATTGTACACAGTGGGCTTCCAGTGTACTAAATTTGATAAGGTTCTGTAATTTTCTTCAGCAGTTTTCCATTTGCCATACACCTTTCAAAATTAGCACCAACTCTCATTTTATGAAGGACATTGATTGAATATAGATATCAGATTCTGAAAGAAATAATTAAACCTGAGTATTTTCACAATGAATTAAAATTAAATTTGTAATTGCATAAATGAATGAATAAAGAAGGTTAATTGAGTGCAAAAATAGAATTTTTTTTAAAACAGTGTAAAAGGATGTGGTCAGGTTATTTCCATCATTTTTATTCTGGGTAAACAAATAAATTTAAATAAATTTATCATTATCTTTTCTGACAAAAGTTAACCATACAAGCAGACCCCATGGCCTTATAATCTGTTTTAAAATTTTAAAAAGATGCCTGTTCCACTGGATCTTACAATTACGTAAGCATGCACATGATATTAAATACATAAAAGGCTTTTCTAACATTGAAGCAAATATACTCACTAGATGTGCCAGAAGAAAATGTAGAAAAAAAGGTATATTTAACAGAAAAGGTTAGGGTATAAAGTTTAACAAACATTATTATACATGTCAAGTTAATAAAAGCATTGATATAAAAGGTTTGACCTCTATCAGGATATCACTGCTATTGACTATACAATTTACTAGACTGCAATAGACAGAGTGGGTGGTTTTAATTACTATGATTTAAATAATATTAAATTTATTCACCATTATAATAGATTAACATGGTAATTGCACCAAAACTAATTGTAAAAGTTTACACTAGTTTGGTAACCCTGAGTTTTAAGAATCAGGTACTTAAAAGAACTTTAAATGATATAAAAGCAACTACTCTCGCACCTTCTCACCTTAAAAAATATTGGTACTTGCGTATTAGTGTCACCACAGCAGAATTGGTGCCAAGCAAATCATACCTTAATATCAAAACAATGAAGATTCTCTAACATGTTTCATATAGAAAAATACCAATCAGTCAAATTTTGGTGGAAAATGGCCTGATAGGTATAAGTATCACCGCAGCCAAATAAGCCTAAGTTCCAAAATATCTAACTGGTATAATTTATAGGTACAGAATTAAGTAAAAAAAACTATATATCATAAATATACAAACTAGAGATAAAGATGTGAAAATGAATCAGACAATAGTCTCATGTATAAAATGTAAATGCAATAAATCTTCCAGAAATGCAGTGTTAACGAAACTAATGTATCAAGACCTAAATCTTTAATAGGATAATTCAAGAAAATAAGTTATCCTAGATAACTAAATTCCCACTGGTATATTTAATGGAAAGTATTCTCCTTCTGATTGAAAAATTAAGAGCATAGCAGTTGAGAGAACAAAATGAGATAATAAACGAAATCAAACACATTATGAAGCTAGATTTGTTGATGTGGAGCAGTGAATCCCAAAGTGGTCTATATCGACCCACAGGGGTGTATGACGACATGCAAGGGGTCCATGTCAGCAAAAAATTTGGGGTCCTTTAGGCGTAAATAGCGATCCACATACAATAGTGCCTCTCATTAAACAAGATGAAAGACTTCAATTTTTATAGAAAATTTATTCAAATGGAAACCAGATTTCACTTGTTAAAAAGATTTATTTACTAAATTTAATGTAGTTAATTTTAAGTTACATGGTAGTACCATAAATTTTATTAAAACAAGGACCAGCATATCTTGCCATAACTAAGCTAAAGGAATATAATATTGGACACCTTGAAATTTTCATAGTTTATCAACTGGCCACAGATAATCTACCAGAAAAATGACATTTCAACCTACGTTTGGCATTAAAATGTCCTTTATTCAGATCTTGAAATAAGGTTTGATAACGCTTTCACTATGGTAATTACTACAGTAAGCGATGAATTCATATGGTCATACTGAAAAAAAACACCAGTGTCATATTATATGAGGAACTGATTGGAATAGGCAATAACAGAGATCTTAAAGTAAAGTTTAGAAATGGATTTCAACAACTTTCGCTTTAAAAAGGCATACCTGTTATTTCTCACGAATTATGGAGTATAGTGAGAAAGTTTTTAATTGCTTTCCCTAGTGAGAAGACGTTTCAGCTTGACTGCCAATCTCCAAAATAAAAAAATAAAAAGGTCAAAATACTAACCAAGAAGATTTAGGGTTAAACTTGACAAGATTGATACCAAATGTTGAAAATTTGCTATTGAAGCATCAGATTCATCCCTTCCATTATAAACATTTGTCTGTTGTGATCAACTATTTTATATCATAATTAAACTTTAATTTAATTTACATGTGTTTAAGTTTTAAAATGTGTACTTCCCTACAGTCAGAAATTTAAATCTTGAAAGTAAAGCAGCTCTATAGGTACCAACTGTCAAAAGGCAATTTAAGTTGATAAATTTGGAAAAATTTATTACATAAGTAGAGGTCTACGAAAAGCCAAACATGGCAAGAAAAAAGTTAGGGAAACTCATGTAGAGTTTAGATCTAATGATTCAAACATATTTGAAAAATTCCAATATCTAAATACAAAGAAACCTTCAAGTACATCCAGTGGTCCTTGTAAAACTTTCTGAATTTTAATATTAGTTAAGAAAGAAATAAAACAAGTCATTCCACTAATGAAAATACAGACATATTACATATTTCAAAAGTATGAAAATATTGTGTACCTGAAATCTTAAAACAAAGGCATTAATATGTCATACATAGTTTATTTCTAAAAAATCCTGATGAAGTATTGCCATTGTATTGCATATTGTATTGAATTAATTTTTGTAACTATTGACATAATAATAATGCTTCACGGCAGATGGACAATGTTTTTCAAAACCGCCAATTTCACTACAATAGTTATATAAAAGTCAAGATGTCCTATCTTGCTATAAATAGTTACTAAATGTGAAATCAGTTATCTTAACATAAAATACGATACTTATGTATTATTGCAACCATCACCAACGTTCAAGATAACTCACCAAGCTGGCAACCCCAATTTCACATGGGACATATGCACTGAATAGGTAATCATGTGCTTTGTTCATGTCAATCGAATAATACATCGTTGTTTTATTGCAATTTAAAGTTCTATACCTCTAAAAAAACACCCTTTATAAGTACCAAAAATACATACACTTGGATAAAATTGTTACATTACTTCATAAACACGTCTTGTTAATGGGTAACTGAAATGTAACATATACATATGTATTAGATATTCATGTATACATTTTTTGTGTATTTATACATATTTAGCAATCTCACTTAACATTAATTAAAATGCTTATCCCTACATATTTCTTTTGTGTACCTTAATTAGAAGTATCATTTTTTGAAACATGTTTATTTTTTTTCCCATGTGAAAATGATTAAAACTTACAATTTCGTCATTTCCCACTCCGAGAAAAATAAATAGCTTACACAATCACTTTTCCAGTGACTTGGTGAAGCCTGTACAGTTCATTAAAACTATTAATTTCCATCCCATAATCACATTATAGCTTACTTAAAATTCGGTTGATTTGTCGAATCGGGGCCTCTCGCGCCAAGTGTTTTCTCGCCAAATTGATAAATGCGCCAAATCTGGTAACCCTTTCTGAATTTGCTTTCCAATGAAGGAGAGTCGTTTTTGGCGAAATTTTGAGCATGCGCAGTAGAGAGAGAGATTTTTCATTTTAACAGTTTTAACGATATCGCGGCGAGTTAGTGCATTCGAAATTCGTTTTTTTTATTTTAACAGTTAAATTCTTCAACGGTCTTTCTCGCGCATGAGCAGAAAGCATTTATTACTTTAGAAATTCCGTTAATGAGGAAACTGTTTTCTTTTGCTCCGGTTGGGTCAGCTGTTCGGCTTGGTTTTGGGAATTACTTTTTACAGGTAATATTTTTATTTCTTTCTCCACATAAATTTCAAAAGATTACCATGATGTCCACGATGCTCTTAGGATTAATTTGAATGAATGCATGAAAAATTACGATTACTATTGTTAAAGGCTTTTTTGCCATGTTGCCTGTGCTTTGAAAGAAAGCTGTTTTAGAATGGTGCATGAAAGAAGGTTTTATTGGATCCATCGTATGTATGTCCGAAATGTGGAAAAAGTATGGAATTGAGAGAAAAAAACGGGCAAGAAAGTGAATGATCCTTTTAGAATTGTGCTGCAAAATTCAATCCAGTGTGAAAGAGGATACCCATCATGTGTTTAGGAGTGTATAGAAATGGTTTTGGTTTGAATTGAGTAATATGGATTTGTGCACCGTTTTGTTAGTGATGCAAAAATAAAAATGTTCTGGAAGGTGCTCTCAGAAATATACAGCAACACACTGGTATAATTTCAGTAGGCAACTAACTCATCGTCATCATAAATGTCGGAAATAGCAGCATTTTTTAAAGGTAAGTGAAATTATTTCCATTTTTAAATGCCTGATTTCTGCAGCGATTTTCAGTTTCAAAACTTTAAAATGCTATTTTTAAATAATTTTCCTGCCTCCATCTTGAATTTCGCGCTCCGGCGTTGTGGTAGGGTTGCAACTCCGAAACATAACACGCATAAACGCGCCAAATGGGCGATTTTTCAAAATTTTTTCGGAGAGGCGCCCGATTCGACAATTTCATTTCTTCACATTTTATTTCCATAAAGGAGAGTCATGTGAATAATTGTCTCTTTCCTTAATCTGTACTTGCAGTCAAAGACTAACATTTATACCTGTGTTTAAGGTACGTTAATAAATTTGTTTTTCTAGTGGGCCATTTGTGGCTCAAGTGTAGTATAGAGGGGCAACATCGGATTTAGCGATTTGTCTTCGGATTTGAGGATTTATCTAAATGTAATGGTGAGATATCGAATTCATTGTAAATTAAATAAATAATTCCGAAAAAAGTACCTTGGCAACCGCTTTTAGTCGCCGAAAAAAAAAAAGGACTGCGCCAAGGGGCTCAACTATACTACACTTTAACCAAAACGGCAATTGTTTTAAAAAGTTAATTTTGTTAAAAACAAACAAACAAACGCAATGGTTTCTTGGAGGACACATGAAACATGACTTTTTGGTACGAAAATTAAAATTTCGAATCAACATGATATACAACAATACAAATATTACAGATCTAAATATAAATTAAACTGTACTTACATTTTATCCCAACCATATTAGCGATATGTTATTAGCGATCATAAAAGTTTTAAACTCGCAGATAGCTCTGAAAAGGATTGTTTTTCCAACAAATGCTTATCAAACATTTTTTTAAAACATAAATGGCTGGTGTTGAGTCTCGAGAAAGCTTCGATTTCAATATCTTTTATTTTTCTTCAACACGCAGGATAAAATGAGGCTATTTACATCTATGATGCTATTCATGAAAGAATGAATTATTTTAGGACACACTCACTAAACATAGAAAGTATTAAACAATTATTTTTTTAGCGTTCAGTTCAGTTCAGCTCAGTGAAAACATAAGCTACTTACAGTTATACAGTTGCAGTTAATATTTTTTTGTGTGGGATATTGAGCGACAAAGGCTATTATCCCATTGTAGACTAACAGGTATTAACCTGTTAAATCATATCAAAATATTTCATCTTCTGTATAAAGAATTTGAACGTTGATCTGTTTGATATAGCTTTCTCCAATAGTTCTTTGAAGGTGGTGGTGCCGTTGGTTGAATTCGAATAACAAACAGAGATGGAGATAGTACTTATGTTTATATTACAAGAAAATAAATATTTACAGTTAAAGTTTACACTAAAAGGTAATAATGCGGTTAAATGAAAATTACACCCTTGAAGGTGCTGCGGATTGATGCGGACAAGACCCTGCGTCTGTCAGTTGCGTTTCAGTTTACAGAATGTCCCGGTATGGGGTTCCAAAAAGTTTCCGTTGGGGTAGGAAAGCCTTGAAAGTCTCGCGCACTCAGTTACAGTTAAGTGAGGAGTGGAAAGTCTGGCGCACTCAGTTACAGTTAAGTGAGGAGTGTAGGAAACATACTCTCACCTTATATCCGAACTAGTTCGGATATATGGGAAGTTTGTGAAGTTTATGAACAGGTCGTTTTAACACTGAGTCTTGGGTTTTCACAGTTGCAACTCGAACCAGTCCGTCGTTGCCTGGATGCACTTGAAGAACTCGAGCCATTGCCCATGTACCAGGAGGACCCTCCTCTTTGATCAATACGATGTCATCCTCCTTCAAGTTTGGTTGTGCGTCTTGCCATTACTTGCGAGGTTGTAAGGAAGAGATAAATTCGGAGCTCCACTTCTTCCAAAAGCCCCGTTTGATGTTCTGTAGCAACTCCCAACGATCTCTGTGGTTGGTTGATTGATTGATTGATTTTAATATTAACGTCGCACTGTTCAGCAACACGAGGGCTTTTGGCGACGGACCACGTAATTTTGAACCATGGTCAAGTGACGTGGACGACACCTGAGCTGGCACCCCCTCTCCTAACTACCACACCACACCAACGGGAGGACGTTTCAGCTCTCGACAGATTTAACGTGCATCGCTGCCCTACACGGCGGGTCTTTAGTGGTACTGGGCTCGAACCCGTGACAAAGTAAGCCACGGTCCGATACCCATACCACTCGGCTACCGCGGCCACATCTCTGTGGTTGGAGGTTGAAGGAAGCTCCTCTGGAACTGAAAGAACATCACCTGTAAGAAAATGTGAAGGTGTGAGTGTAGATATGCATTCTATGTCAGAGTCATTAACGTAGGAGAGAGGCCTGGAATTTAGTAATCCTTCGATTTGCGTGAGCAAGGTTGTTAACACTTCAAAGTTAATATGGTTTCTCCCAATACTCTCTTCAGATGAAATTTGACGGATCGAATTCCTGATTCCAAAATACCTCCAAAATGTGGTGATGAGAATAGAATAAAGTGCCAATCTATTGAAGATTTGGATAAGTAGTAAGAGATGGCTTCATTAGTTGGTAAGGAAAGCCATAACTTCCGTATTTCGTCAAGTTTTCGACGAGCTCCAACAAAATTGGTTCCATTGTCACTATAAATGTGGCGGGGAGCCCCACGACGAGCACTAAAACGACGAAGTGCAGCTATGAAGGAATCAGTTGTTAAGTCTCCGACTGCTTCAATATGAACAGCTTTAGATGCTAAGCATACAAATAAAGCAATGTAACCGTTTGTGGATTTAGTCCCTCGACCTTTGTTGCATTTAATCAGTACAGGACCAGCATAATCAATACCGCAACTGAAAAAAGGTCTCTCCAGCGTGACACGGTGTTTTGGTAAATTGCCCATCAGTTGTGGTGTTGTGGTGGATGTTTGGAATTTGTTACACTTTTAGCATTTTCTAATACATTTGTTAATTAATTTTCTACTTCCTACGATCCAATGGGACTGTCGAAGAACGGGAGCTAACAAAGTCGGCCCTGTATGTAAATGAGCGCGATGTGTTGTTCCTTGATAAGGAGTTCACTAATACTGTGCTGAGAAGAAAGTATGATAGGATGCTTGGAATGAATCGAAGCTGGGAATTTTGCAATCTCCCTCCCACCCGTACTAAACCATGTTCATCTATGAATGGATGGAGGGAACGTAATGGACTTTTGGGTGGCAGAGAAATCTGTTTCTTAATGCTTCGTATTTCTTCCAGAAAGTAGAAACCATGAACCCAACGAATGATGGCTTCTTCAGAGGTTTTGGTTTCCGAAAAGGTAAGTGAAGTAGTAATAATATGGGATGAACTGATCGATGATCCTTGAGATGCTATCTATTTACAGTTTTTAATAAATCTTTGGCAATAAGCAAAAATGCGAATTATTTTGGTGAGTGAAGAGTAATGTTCGAATAAACCATGAATTACATCATTTGATGTGTGAGTATAGATTGAAGATAGAGACTGATTTTTGTTCCGCTTTTACCTCATCCGAAGCCTCATCGCAACTGGATTCAGCCTTGGGCCAACTAGAAGTTTCTAGCCTTAGCCAGGGTGGTCCTTGCCACCATAACTTGCAATCTGGTAAGCATTTAGGATCAATACCTCGGGATGCAATATCTGCGGGATTTTCCTTAGAAGGCACATGTCTCCAATGCTTTGTAGGTAGAACTTCCATAATTTCAGATGTTCTATTTGCTACGAAAGTTTTCCATTTGCGAGGGTGACTAGACAGCCAGGAGAGAACTATTTTAGAATCCGTCCAAGCGAATACATCAAAGGTATAATGTTTTAATGTCCGTAAGACCGATTTAAATAGCTTGGATAGTAAATGTGCACCGCACAACTCCAATCGAGGAATGGAAATTTGTTTGACAGGGGCTACTTTAGTTTTTGATACAAGTAGTTGAACCTTTATTTTGCCGTTGTGTTTCTGCCGACAGTAGATTGCAGCAGCATAAGCTAATGAAGAAGCATCTGCAAAACCATGCAATTCTACTGTGTTGTCTGCTGTAAGGATGACCCATCTAGGAACAGTGAGGTAGTTGATGGCATTAAAGGCCTTTTGAAACTTAAGCCAATCCTCTGTTAATTGTTGTGGAATGGGAGAATCCCAATCTGTTTTTGTAAGCCAAAGTTTTTGATAAAAAATCTTCATGAATACTGTACAAGGTGAAAGAAGTCCTAAAGGATCGAAAATTTTGGAAGATTCAGATAAAATAAGTCTCTTTGTGAGGGGTGGTGTAAGTTCAAGCGATGGTTGGAAACTAAAAGTGTCATTGGATGAATTCCAAAATAAGCCTAATACTTTGGAACTTTCGTTAGAATCTTTGGAAAATTCAACTCGTGTATCATGAGAATAATGTTCTGAAAATTGAGCGAGAAATTCGGTGGAATTAGAATTCCATTTTCTTAAATGAAATCCGCGAGTACTCAAAACATGAGCAATGTCCTTGCAAATGGAGATTGCGTTATTTGGCGTATCTGCTCCTGATAGTAAATCATCCATATAAATATCTTCCTGTAAAACTCGGGAGAGGTTGGGATTATTTTTATCATCGAGAGCGATTTACTTAATACACCTAGTGGCCAAAAAGGAAGCTGAGGCTAAACCGTAGGTGACAGTTTTTAGCTTGTATGTGCGAATGTTTTCATTAGAGTTATTTATCCAAAGAATTTGTTGATATTTCTGATCTTCATCAGCTACTAAAATTTGACGGTACATTTTTTCAATGTCCGCTGTAAATACAATTCTAGGAATTCTAAAATTAAGCAATATTTCAAAAATATCCCTTTGTAATTTGGGACCTACTCCTAGCAGAGAATTTAATGACGTACCATTTGTAGTTTTGCAAGATGCGTCAAAAACTACTCAACTTTGTTGTAGTGCTGGATGGCTTGATAACGGCGTGATGCGGTAAAATTTCTGATCTTTGGAAGTATGGGATCTGGAATTTACTAAGCTCATGTGACCTAGCGATTCGTATTCGTTCATGAATTCTTTGTTTTTTTCAAAATCTGGGTTATTTTTAAATTTCCTCTCCATTGCTATTAAGCGAGAAATTGCTGTGGGTTTTGAGTCTCCCAATTCTGAATTTGATTTATAAAATGGGAGTTTTACAACAAAGCGTCCATCGGAATTACATGCATAAGTATTTTGAAAATGTGTTTCCACAAATTGCTCTTCAGAAGTTAATAATTTATCTTATACGTTAGGAATTTCTTCTAATTCCCAAAATTGCTTTAATTGATTGTCAATATTTGTACCATTAATGTGAAGATTTAGCATTGAATTTGAGTTTAAAGACTCAGTTAATTTGCCTGAAATTAGGAAACCAAAAATGGAATTTTGAGCGATTAAATTACTTTGAGAGCAAGTAATTTGCCCAGGAAGCAAAATAGAAAAAAATAGTCAGATCCGAGAATCATATCGATATTGTCTGGCATAAAAAATTTCGGATCCGCTTAGCAGGCATTTTTTAAATGAGAGAAATGTGCTTCATTTATTTTTTCCGTTGGTAAAGGAGCAGTTAGTTTTTCCAAAACATATGCTTTAACTGGTAGTTTGACCTTGGGGTCATGTAACGATACTAAATCTATTTCGACACACCCTTTAGTCATCGCGATTTTGGAATCTTGTAATCCTTTAATTTGAAATCGAGCGTTTTTTCTTTTCAGGCCTAGCAGTTTTAAACATTTTTCAGAAATGAATGTTGATTCACTTCCGCTGTCCGTCATAACTCGAACTTGACAGTTCTCCCCCAAAATATTTTTAATGTTAACGCTTAAAGTTGATAATAAAGAAAAATATGTTTGTATAGAGTTCACGGAAACTGCAACTTCTTTGTTTTGATTAGTATCCTTTCCTGTCTGGTTTTGACCTTCAGCACGATGAAATTTATTTGCTGACATAGCGTAATTTTTAAAATTATTATCATGTAGTACCGAATGATGCTTTTTCTTACAATAGTGGCAAGTAAAAGTTGAATTACAATGTGACTCAGTGTGCCTATCAGATAAACAGTTCATGCATAATTTTTGTTTATTAACAAGTTGTTTACGCTCTTTAACAGACATTTCTTTAAATTTAGAACATTTGAAAACAAGATGATTCATTTGGTAAAATCCTAGGAGGACCCACTGCTGTTTTTGGCGCCAAAAATTTTTCGCCAAAAAGCGCCAAGTGAGTGAGTGAAGATTAACGTCGCACTGTTCAGCTACACGAGGGCTTTTGGCGACGGACCACGTAATTTTGAACCATGGTCAAGTGACGTGGACGACACCTGAGCTGGCACCCCCTCTCCTAACTACCACACCACACCAACGGGAGGACGTTTCAGCTCTCGACAGATTTAGCGTGCATCGCTGCCCTACACGGCGGGTCTTTAGTGGTACTGGGCTCGAACTCGTGACAAAGCCAGCCACGATCCGATGCCCATACCACTCGGCTACCGCGGCCACCCAAAAAGCGCCAAATTGAAGGTTTTCAAAAAGGCGTCAATGACGAAAAACTCTTGGGAAGCGCATGCGTCAGCGGAGGGGGGAGGAGGGGGATGAAATGGGCGTTTCCAAAAGATGAAATCGAATAAAGACATTAAATTAATCATAATATAAAGAAAAAACGGAGAAAGCAATGAAATTCATTTTAAAAAGTATTCTAAAACCAGTGTGTACAACATGATTTACATTTTTAAAAAAGGACAAAAAAGGGGCGTTTCGCAAAGATAAAATCGAAGAAATACATGAAATCAATTTTAAAAATGTTAAAAAGCACTTACCTTACGCTTGCATTTCGTCATGATCTGTTGGTTGATACACCCTTGCGATGGATGCAAGGAATTTATGAAAATTCTCATTCACCAACTTGTGATCGTAAGATCGCCGCCACATGTGTCTTATTAACTTTGTCATATTCTTATTAACTTTCAAGTCATTCATCACGAACTCATTCATGCTCTTGTCAAACCAATATCTCGTCAAACGCAAGATAATAGTTATAGCAAGTTTACTTTCGCTAAACCAAGTGCCCTTTCTCACACTCCGAACGACGTCGTGGCGATTATCTTTCGACTGGTTGCGGCAACGCCATTCGTAGCCGTCAACCGTTCCCTTTCGCTTTTGCAAACGCATATTTTTTGTACACCTCGAACATTCATAACGAGAAGCAATTAAATTAGCTTTCATACACCATTCTAACGTCTCTTTCTTCCCCTATGTGCCCAGGAGCACAAAGAAACCTACCGTAGCCTCACTTCCTACCGTAGCCTAAAGTAATTTCCTTTCACACGCCATTCTTAACAACCTCCAGCGAAGTCAAATGTCAAAATGACGTTTTTTCGGAAAAGGCGTAAAATGTTGCCCTTTTTTTAGGGTTGCCATTTTTTTCGGTGATTTGAAAATCCAAATTTTTTGATGAAATTGAAAGGTTACCATATTGTAACCTTTATCGCTCAAAATTTGGCGACAAAAAATTTGGCAACCAAAAGTGGGTCCTCCTAGGATTCAACCCAACATTTTCATTATATAGTTCTAAATATGTACATCTGCTACTTAAAAATTCTATAAAGGCTTCAAATGTGGGAAAATCAATATTATTTGAGAATTGCGCCCATTCTTGGCGCGTTTTAGGATCAACTTTTTGTAACAAAATGTAAATCAACCATACATCTCTAGACTCTGCTTTACTATCAATAGATTTAAGACCTCGAATTACTCCGTCGGAAGTATCTGCTATGTTGCGTAAGTTGTGAGAGTTAGTATCGTTAAAAGAAGGTTGTTCCATGAATATTTTAATAAGTGAAAAAATGATTTGCTTCTTTTTATCATAACGAGCTAATAATTTTTCCCAAGCCTCGTTATAAGCAGTTTCAGTAATGGGAATATGCTTAATTATATTTGCTGGTTCTGACAGCAATAAACCTCTAAGATATTGAAATTTTTGTATATTTGATAAACACATATTATCATGCACTAATGATACATATAAATCTTTAAATGAAGGCCAATCTTTATAATCACCAGAAAAACGCTCAATGTTAATTTTTGGTAACTTAAAATTGCAAGATTTCATATTTGAGACATTTTCAAAGACATCAGAATTATCATTATATACATATGTGTTCTCACAGATAAATTTTCTAAGATATTCTGTAGCTTGGCTTTGGTTTCGTAATATTTTGTTTCGAATTCTTCCATTTCAGAGGATTCGATAGGTAAAGCAGCATCCGCTTTATCAAATTCCGTATAAGTTAATTCAAGTTTCTCTAACTTGTTGCGTATATCATTTTTGTCAAAAGTTTGATCATTTTTATCAATGAAATTTATAGTTCTTGTAAGTGCAGCCTTCGCTCTGAAGCGAAGCACTGTAGCCGTTTCGGCATCCATTAATTGATAAAACGAAATATGGACGGAATGAATCAGTAAGAGAAACCAAAGTCAAACGTTGAATGAAAATATAAAATAGTACTTATCTCTTGTTTCTCTGAATCGTTGACGAGTCTCGTCGGTGCCTCCAAATGGTGCCGTTGGTTGAATTCGAATAACAGCCAGAGATGGAGATAGTACTTATGTTTATATTACAAGAAAATAAATATTTACAGTTAAAGTTTACACTAAAAGGTAATAATGCGGTTAAATGAAAATTACACCCTTGAAGGTGCTGCGGATTGATGCGGACAAGACCCTGCGTCTGTCAGTTGCGTTTCAGTTTACAGAATTTCACGGTACGGGGTTCCAAAAAGTTTCCGTTGGGGTAGGAAAGCGAGAAAGTCTCGCGCACTCAGTTACAGTTAAGTGAGGA
>BMAU01001736.1:0-333832 GCA_019973935.1 Trichonephila clavipes
TCCCAAGGACTCTAAGGCGCGTAACTGTGCCTCAATCTTGTCATACAGCGAAGACAAATTGACTTTCTTAACTTCTGTATTCTGTATAGGACAAGCTTTAAAAGTTCTCTCACATAAACTTGAATCAAGACATCCTCTTGTCCGAACCGCATTCTCATGTATTCAAAAGCCTTTCTGTAGTTTTCAGGTGTCGCCTGAAAACTTTCAACTATATCCCTGGCCCGGGATTTTGGAGTTGTTGCCTGGATAAGGTACTGGAACTTGTCTCCATCATCAATGCTCTCATCTTCATGAATTCTCTTGAACTGGTTGTGGAATTGCAGCCAACCCGTCAATTCTCCAGAAAACTGCTGGAACTGAATCTTAGGAAGACGCAGAGATGAAGACGAAGATGTGATCAGGCTGTGGTTGTCCTTCTGTCCCAAAGCATCTGTTTTCATGATATTTTTCACACGGACTTTGCCAGGCAATCATTTTTTCAGTATAGCCTTCTATGGCTTCAAATTCAATATTGTACGCTTCTTGCGTACAGTTTGTCTCGATCATTAATTCTAAAATGTCCTCGTCGATTTTCTTCAGCTTAACGGATTTTGCATCAAGCATTTCAAAAGCCGTTTCTACGGCATTCTTATCAACAGGATCGTTTTCAGCCAACTTCCTGAAGATGATTTACAGCCTTCGTGAAGGCTGTCCTCAACGGCGTGCGTCTCAATTTTAAAGCATCCATGTTCCACTTTCTTATATTCAAAAATGTTTTTCTAACACTCGTAGCCCACCCGAGGGCGCCAGAAAATGTTCAATTCTCACAACTTATTTAAAAATCTCTAAACTAAGTGCGAAATAAATGATGTGGCTACGAGTGTTTTTCAATTTAAATAAAACATTTATTAAGTATTTACAAGGATGCATAAAAAAGGTTAAATATTATCGCGCACGCTCATAGCCATCCGCTTCCTCCAAACGCATCTAGCGGAATCCCCTTTCGGAGTGCTTTTCCTCCCCCTGCTGCCACTCAAGAGAAGAGAAACTAGCCGGCGCTCACCACTCTTCGGTCAACCACCTCTTCGCTCTTTGGTGCTTTCACAACAGAAACATTTGCAAATTTCAGCAAGCCTACGGAGACAGTGCTTTGTCAAGGACCCAGAGTTTTCGGTGGTTTAAGGCATTTTCAGAAGGAAGAGAGTCAATTGAAGATGAACCTCGCAGCGGAAGGCCCTCAGTTTCAAAAACCGCTGAAAATGTCGTTAGAGTCCGGGATCTTGTGCGCTCAGATCGTCGCTTGACAGTCAGAATGATTGGGGAAGAGTTGAATTTGAATCACACCACCGTTCATCAGATTTTCACCAATGAATTGAAGATGAGAAAGATCTACGCCAAAATGATTCCGAAAAACCTTTCTCAGTGAACCGTTTCTTGGCCAGTTAGAACATTCCTGTTGCTCCTCAGCCCCCCTTATTCACCTGACTTGAGTCTTTGTGACTTTTTCCTTTCCGAAATTGAAAAATCACCTCAAGGGACATCCTTTTGGGACACTGGAAAACATTCAAACGGCTGTAACTCGACCAGCTGAAAGGCTATTCCAATATCCGAGTTCCACCAGTTTAGTGAGGAGTGGCTTCAGAAAGCAGTTACATTGAAGGAGACAATGTTGAATGGTAAGTTTATTGGATTAAACAAGTGAAAAAAAATCAGTCTCATTATTTAATTACACACTGTACGTCAAGAATTACTATGCAAAAAGGTTATATACATGGAGAATGTTTTGTCATATATACAAAACAGTTATAAATTTTATAATATCCTGAGAGGCTTAAATCAGCGATAATTTACAACTTCCTTAGTGAGTGAGCTTGTGCATATTTAGGTTTGCCTTACTATTCCAAGGTACATTGTTTATCTTGCACCAAGATTCTCAAACAATTCTGGGATTTAAAAGTATGTCAGTTTTTAAAACTAAAAATCAAGGTATAAGCCTCTTTTCCGATCCAATATGATTGCAAGATTTATCTTTTATGATTGACATAACCAAACACTTAACCTATTAAAACTCATCGTTACAAGGAAAATATCAGATCATTAAGAACATGTTTGACGTAACTAAAGAATTCAATGTAAGCTAGTGCTTTGAAAAAGCAACTGAAAAATGAAAACTTAACGCACTTCCCGACATGCAACATGAAAAAAAAAAATCAAGTTTAGATAATACTCCATCGTACAAAAAATACGCAGAAAAATTTCAAATCTCAGAACTGAATTTGAAACAAGATTTAAATATTTTAATTCTTTTGGAAGACAAATATTTTTATTTTCTTCAACCTTCTCAATAAATATAGACTCAGAACCCAACCATACGTAAATAGAGATAACCGAGATTCAGTGTGACTCAAATTTGAAAGCAAAATTCATTGAAGAGGGAACTGTCTGAATTTTACAAATATGTACCAGCCAGGTTTAAAAACACTTCAAAATTCGCATTTGAAATTATTCCCATGTTTTGAAATACTTATCGGGACGAGCAGTGGTTTTCAGTTATGAAAGGAAATGTCCCCTGTTCAAATAGTACTAATGACACTCACCTTGGGTCAGTTTGAAAGTAATCACTGCGAACTAAATTCCTCCCGAAATAAGACGATAGCAAGAGAAGCGATGCCATGTGTGTGTCAGTACGTAAACATTAAATTCGCCTTGTTCTGGGATATATATGTTTATAATAATGTGTATTACTCGAAATAAACATACTGTTACGTTGATCGGGGTGGGTTCGACGATTTTATGCAAATCAGTCGCAAAGAATAAGACAGTTCTTTAAGAGAGTGATGATAATTTTTATTATCTAAAATCCAATCCTTGAAATACAGGATTCAGCAGCAATATACGTAGAATAAATCTCAGAAGGTCTTCACACCTTCAACAGCACTCGGACATAATTATTAGTGTTTAAAACACACGTATGTAAAAGATTATTCACAAGCACCGCTCGTCTGAGCTAATCGGTAATCACGGCCAAGAAAAGTCTACTAAGCGCTAGTCAATATCAGCCTGACTCAATTCGGCGAGCGTCTCCCCTATTTATAGTTCTAACAGACTTTTCGAGAAAAAATCTGCTTGCGTCATAGATCGTGGAATTAGTGTATTTCTCCACTTATTTTCAGAAGAATCCCGACGGACCCAAACTCGCCAACACGATCGTCAAGTCGTCCACTTGATCACAGAAAATGACAAATCTTGGCTCAATTGCCAAGTTCTTTGAATCGCCACTATAATGTAAGGGAACGGCGTTGCTTGTGAATATTATAATTTTTGACTTAAATTAAATATAATTTAGAGTAATATAAAGGCATTACACATCCAAACACAAATTGTTTATGCTATTTTACACAAAATTCGTAACAATACGTTTAAATAATTTTATTTTTCAGCATACCTTAAGTTAAATTTTCGTTTGTCTTAACCAATATATACTTTGACAAACTTGTCGTAGAAGATCCAGTTGCTACAATTTTTTTCTAACGTAAGTCTTCCCTTTTTTTCTTATTGCTCTTATTGTGACTTCAGAATAAAATTTAGCAACGTTTGTTACTTTTCTTTTCATTAAACAGACGATCCAAAATTTTGATTTTTATTTATGTAACTTTTTTATTTTTACTATTTTTTTTAAAAAAATTCTTTTGACATAGTACAACACTTAAAATTTTGATACATTTTGAAAAAAATGCTACAAAAATTATATAATTGTTTATCCCTAAACGGTAATAGGAAGATTGCAAAAAATTCCGAATAGCAAAACACAAAGGATCTGCATCTTTCACCGCTAAAAATTTACTGCTTTTAATTTTATGAATAGAAAGTTTGATTGTACTACCTAAAGTACGGAAAAAGCTCCATTTTAGATTGGTATAAATGAATTCAGAACGGTAGCGCACACAGGAATTTTCGAGGGGGGTCCGGGGTTGAAAGTTCACCATTCTTGTATCATTGTATCATGCTGCTTTTGATTTTGTCAATTTTCGGGAACAAAACACAGTAAAAAACTGATTTTTGAATAAATAATTAGCATTAATTAATTAAATTAATAATTAATAACAAGTTATTAATTAAATTTTACGTACTATATACTTAGAATTATAATCAATCGGAAAAAAATCAAGGGCTTTGGAGAGGGTCCGGACCCCAGGACCTCCCCTTGTGTGCGCCACTGATTCAGAATAAAATGGAATTTAAAAAATGACCGGAAATATAAACGCCAATGTTACTAAGAACAGAATTATAAAATAATTACAGATTTTTTTTTTAATTCCAAAATTTAAAAAAAGTGTAAAAGGGAAATCGTGTAAGAAAGTATAAATCGGGGATAAAGCAGGGGCGTAGCTACCACCGTATCAATGATACGGGGCCCCAATATATGTAAGCAAGAAAATCGTAATATAATATGTTGAGGGATTCCAAAATAGGACGTCCAAGAAATTTTGATGCGGGGCCCACTCAGGACTAGCTACGCCATTGGATAGAAGTATTTTATATATTGGAACATTCATGTAAAAAAAATGATTTTCAGAGAATGGAAATTTTGATATGTTTTTAAAAAATATACGGGGTGATTCGCTACCAGCCTTGCATGGTGTGTATAGGACACAGAGATTACTCAAAATTACATAGGTATGCAGGATAGCAAATGCCGTAGTTGCTAGCTATAGTGCAAAGAAGCAGACAGTGCCGGCTTAAGCTGATTTCGGACCCTGGGGGCAGAAGATCTACTGGTCCCGACACTGAAGGATCGAAATTTATAACAAGAAAATTTGGTTAAGTCCAACTTATCTGGGCGCCTCCAGGCTCCGAACCCCTGGGCCCAATGGATAAACCGGCACTGGAAGCAGAGAAAAATAATACAAAAAAACAACACATTGATGTTCCATAAAACATTTTGTTGAGGGATTTACTACAACAGGTGTTTGAAATAACGATCAGAAGCCGTCTGACATTGGCGCTGAATGGAGAATTCATCACGTTCTGGAAGATTCATCCAGGCAGTCTTGTGGTAGATGACGCTGAACATAAAGATTCGTGAACACCGATTCTGCTGGAAGTCGTCATTGGTGACTTCTGGCCATACCAGGCCTGCCAGACGACTTCTGGACGTAATTTTGAACTCATGTTATAGTACAATCTTTCAATAAAATATTTTCTGATCCCTTAATGTGTTGCTGTTTCACTTATTTTTCTGTTTTTTTGCACCATAGCTCGCAACTGTAGCATTTGTGGCCCTGCATTCTTATGCGATTCTGAGTCATCTCTGTACCCCCTAACACCCTGCAAGTTTGTCGGTCAGGTAACAAATCCTCGTGTTTATTATAGGAGAAAGGGAGAAAAGATATAGAAAAAATATATATAGTTCACACATATAAAACATTGAAACACTATTTATTTAGAAACAAGTAGGTAAAATATTTGTTCAAAAGAATTACTGTTTTGCACAAAAGAATATTTTGTGTTCAGCTTGAATAAATAAGTCTTATTTTTTTAAAAAAAAAACGACGGGGATTTTTTTCTTTTACTACAGTGCAATTTTTAGAACGGCCCGACTCATTGCCATCGCACTTTCGCCGTTCAAGGACAGCGCAGGTAGACTCTACAGTGTAATTCATGGCAGCTGTAATCAAATTTTAGGCTGTGTGTGAGCTTTTTTCTCTCTTCTCTCCAAAAAAATTAACTTTTGCTTTTTTTAAAATTTTTTATTAAGAAGTCTTTTACATGAATGATTGAAGCTAAAAAGTAACACATATTGGAATAGTGAAACGAAAAACAGGGAATGATGTTTTCAGCCTACTTGGTTTCCAATATTCTTGTGCTTAAAATTTATGTTTCAAAAATACGTGGTATATCGTTTGTCAAGTAAAACCTTGAATCAGCCGGAATTATGCATCTGGACACGTTTATATTTGCGCCGATATGTAAAGAAATTATTTATTCGGATCATCGGATATAACATTTTTGTTTTATTTTGATAAGTAACTTCTAAATTTGAAGAATTATTCCATCTCCCCCGCTTCAAACAGAGATTGCATTTGAGTCTTCTTAACAGTGCCGATTTAAGCTCGTTTCGGGCCCTGGACGCAGAAGATTTATAGGTACCCTTGGCACTATTGGATCGAAATTTATAAAAAGGGAATCTGGTTAAGTCTATCTTATCCAGACCCTTCCGGCCGCCCAATGCATAAACCGGCACTGCTTCTTAAAGATACCGCTGATGATTTGTCTTGTTTCTTTTACCCTTCATTAGAAGAGTAAAAGAGAAAATGGATCATCTACAGCTACATTCTTCCCATAGATATCAGGTGAGTGCGAAAGTTCTACCCGTTTTTGGATATCCAAATTTGCAATGCATTTGCGCCCCCACATGACGTTGTAATGACTGAAATTGTCAGAGAATCAAACGTGTGGATGTTTAACTTATAAATGCATTGCGTCTCACACAGTTGATCCTCTAAAAAAAATCTCAGAGGGTGTAAAGGGAAAGCAAAAAAGAACATGCGAGACATTGTTTGTAATACGAGTTCGATAAAAAGAGTACAGCAACCACTGCATGTCGCAGTGTCTGTCAAGTTTATGGGGAAGGTGTAATAGAGACGAAAACGCGTCGTCGATGGTTTGGTAAATAGAGGGAAAGAGACAGAACCTGCCAAGATCAGGCTGGGAGTGGACGGCCATCACACGTTAGAGAAGACGATATTGACCAAACGATAAAGAACAATCCAAACCCAATCATGCAAGAATTAGTAGAGACCTTCAACGTACTTCGGACAACTCTCGAGAGACGGCTGGTTGTTGTTGTCGTGTGTTTTTATACTGGTATACATACGAAATACGAGTGAAAGAACAGAAACATGCAATACAAACAGAAGAATATAGACATTTATTACAAACGATGATCGCTGCATATAACACAAAGGGTGCACTGCTTTCCATTACAGGCGAAAGTTCCGACTTCTTTTCCTGAAGGTACGACCATGCCTTACTCGGGATTCAAACCCTAACCCACTTGGCTTCAAGTAGAGGGTCAAATCCACCATACTGGCTGGGCGAAAGACGGCTGGTTAATTTGGGTTTTAAGAGAAAATGCGATTGTTGGGTTCCACATAGCCTGGCAGCTAAGCAACGGAATGACCGAATCTTGTGTTTCCTTGCTTTCCCGGTACAAAAACGACCCATTCTTGACACGAATTGTGACAGAGAAGCGGGTTATGTACCGTAACTTACAGCGTCGTAGGACTGTGTGTCGCCCTTCTAATCCGCCTGCATCGACTTCGAAAGCTGGATTTCATCGAAAGATGTTATTGAGTGTTTGCGGGAATATTGGGGGAATAATTCCCTGGAAGGTCTTGCCACTTAACCAAACCGTCAATGCTGCCTTCTACTGTCTACCTTCTACTGCAGCGAGGAGATAGCATATGGGAAGCGATGAACCTGAAACCGACATATGTTCTTTATTTGTTCGTTGCCACGCCATCGTGGGACATGACATCAACGCGAAAACCCAAAACCTACAGAAACGCGGGAGGGTGTTTCAGTAGCCAATACCATGCTATCGTGGGAAGAACTGATCATCTGCAGCTATTCTTCCCCTTCAGTTGATGTTTTGGGAAAAATTCACTTAAGCAGCTGGCATTGCAGTGATCACTTTTTCCACCTACAACGGCAGTGAACGTGTTAAATGTCATGGTACGGTTACAATGAAGGCACATACAGTGGTACAAACAATTGAGGATACACATTACTTTTACTTGATAAATCCAACTTTCAATCGAAATAACACATTAACTAGAAGTGCAAACGTGTTTTAATTTTCACATGTAACAAAAGGGTTAATTTACAGTAAAAATAACGAAAATCAACAAAAAATATCTAAAATTAAAAATTTCACAAGTATTTGAAATAAACATAGGCAGATCTTTACCTCAAAAAATTGAGGATACACCAATGAAATGTTTGTTTAACTACCACTAGAGTTTTTTTCTGCTAGCTTCTACAATAGCCTAAGTTTGGCCAATTTTATCTTAAACTTTTTTCAACTGCTACTTTTGTCTTTTTGAAGTTGGTTATGTGAATTTAAAGTAGCAATTTTAAATGGAAAATGGGTCCTCGGAGAGAGACCAGTATTGATGTAAGAAAATTTATATTAAGGCACCCGACTAGGTTCGAAGACCAATTTTTCAAAATTGATTATCAGAAGAATTTTATTTTAAAGAACATAAATAGGCCTAAAGAGTTATAATTATGAAATAAATACCATGCATCACCTCTGTTTCTGAAAAAAGATATTTTAATAAAAATTTTTTTAAAAATTTCAATTTCAGGAAAAACAGCGTAAAAAATATATATTGACATAATGTAATTTTAATTGCATTGATATATTTATTTATCCACCTGAAGTGTCGCAAACCGCAGGTTAAAAAATATTTTCAAAAATAAATATTTAATAAGCATTCGAACTTCACGTTAATGATTTTTCGTCAAAATTACTCTTTATTCTATGCTAAAAGGACTATAAAATGTTATCAAGTGTAAGTATCTTAAAAACTGCGGTTTGCTACAAACTCTCAAGGGCTTATAACATAAGTGTTGCAAATTTCATTGAATTTTATATAATTGTTCTGGAGATATCCCAGTTTTCGTGCAAAAATTATCGTGAAAATTTCATTTTTCAAAAACACATTTAAAAAAATATACTTATAAGTTACATAAAGTAAATATTAAAAACAACTTAAAATTCTCCAGTTTTATAGGTAATTCCTTCTTCCTCAATTTTTTTATATTTCTTTTTTTCGAATGGCCCTAAGTTTTCTTCTGCAGGTTTTTGCTGTTGGCAGTGAGTGATGTTTGAGTCTGCAATACGCTCATTATCGAAGATTTTTTGTCCCCGTATAGTATAATACCCCAAAACAATACCCATTTCATTTAATATGGATATTAATCCCTGAAAGCCATTATTAAACTGCACAACAGCAATATATGCTCCTAAACGCAATGTTTGATGCTCAACGAAAACTTCTTTTGGTAATATCTGCCACAAAATTGCATTAAAACTTTCGTTCGGATTCTGAGTTTTCCGTGTAAACATTTTTTTTAAAAGATTTTTGTCTCTCTCACACAAACCATATAAACAGGCTTTATCGTGTTAACAATATTTTGTGGCAGACCCAAAGATTTATCCTGGTACACAATTTGAAGCTTTAGCCCGTTGAAATTTACACCAACTTTCATCTCCGACAGGGCACTGTCCATGTTTTGGCTGATGTTTTGATGAGCAACAATGAAAGAAGGCAGCAATAACAGCAGACTGCATTTTGTCCAAATTCCCAATATTGCTTCGAATAGCAATCCCATAGTAATTTTGTAACTTATTAATTAAACCATCAGTTAATTTACCTTCCCCTGAGTCCCTTTATTTCTGCTTTTCAATTTTCGAAGCCTTGTTCCAACTCTTTTTTGAATATGCCCTATACATTCTAGCTTCGTAACAGAATCTTTCCCGTAAATGTCCTTCACGGCATCAAAAGCTTTGGAATCCCCATCCTCATAATAGTCAGTGTATCGTAACATTCTATGATCTTCCGACCTTTCAAAAATACGATAAGCCCCAACCGGTTCCATGCTGATGAAGATCCTTTATGATGATTACACTGCAATTTCACATTTTCTTGTTCCGTCTTTGAATTACATTTTCTACAAAACTGAGATACCGTTTCGGTAAACTCCTAGAGAGCCCCCACCCTTGGCGCCAAACCGGAAAAAGCGCCAAGAGAAAACGAAATTGCGCCAAGCAAACCCGACAACGGTGACAAGTAAATATAGCAGTATAAGATGGATGCGCAATGAAAAATATATGTAAACAATACAGAAATTTAACATTTAACATAAAAATATAACAGCACTTACTTTCTTATTGTTGATCCTTCCCAAGTGGAGGGTAAAGTGTAACTGCTTTAAAAAATTCTGAAAGTCTCGTCGCTGAGTGAGTGATCGCGAAATGAGAAACAAAACTGAGATAACGTTTCAAAGTCAATAATTTTCCCAGTATCAACAGATATTGCACTAACACAACCATTTAGCGAAGAAAAACCACGACGCTGCCAGGTACCATCCACCGAAACACCACAATTTACAGTACCATGTATAGATTTTTTTAATTGCCTAATACCTTTTGGTGCGTCATTCATTATTTTTCCTCCAATGGAAATAGCAGCACTGAGGAGTTTTTTTCTTGTTGGCGGAATGCAAGCTTTGAGAGAAAGGGAGGTAGATTCAAAACAGCACAAAGTTTTCTTCCTGCTGAAATACCTCTACCAATCAATCTTAATCCATAAAGAAAACGAGTATTGAGTTCATTCATTTTGTCTAACTTTTAGAAGTACAAAATGCCGATATGAAACTGCAATTTTTGCAGTGCAAAGAAAAAGTTTGAAGATAATCCAAACCTTGAATCTTCTACAAGATAAAGGCTTCCTGCTGTACACATTTTTGTTGGGCAACACAATAAGGAAAAATACCAATTATAAAAATTACAGATCAATCAATCTGTTTCCAGTTAAATATTCTGAAATGTTACCTCATTACTTACCTCATTACATTGCTGCAGCTTCAGTGAACTGGCGATTATAATTTCATTAGATGAAGCTATTCCAGTGCTTGTATTTTGGTTTCCATGAAACTTTCTTTTACGGGGACGATATGAGCGACATTTACCCATGATTTCAGGTAAAATAAATTAAAAATTAAATTGAAATAATTTAAATTCTAAAAAATAAAGCAAAATAGAGAAAAAAAAGAATTAAAATAGGCGTGGTAAATCTAACGTCAAATGTAAACAAACACGGAATAGCGATAGTCTTAAAATGCCGTTGCCAATCGTTTGCAACAAAATTATTTGAAATAATTATTAGCAAACTGTGGCTTAGTAAGCAGATAATTAAAATTTGGTTTTGAAACTTCATTTTAGGGAAATAATAATTAAACACTGCATATGTAGCTCACTTCCGGTCCAGATTACACTACTTCCGGTTTGTTTTTTTTCAACTACTATGACTTATTTAAATTGCTATAATTAGAGTTCTAATTTACGTAAAATTAAAAAAAAGACTGTTTTGGAATCTTAAAGGCTGGGGCTTGATTTTACAATCATAAAAAAATTGACCTTTTTGTCAAAAAACACTTTTCAACCTAGTCGGATACCTTAAGGTTATTTAAGAGAGGAAAATCTTATCGTGAAATAGCTAAAATTGTCGGTAGAAGCCACTGTGTGTCCAGAAAATCATTGGAAGATTTAAAAGTGTTGGATTAATTGAAAATAAAAGTGGAAGAGGAAGGAAAAGTATTCTGAGTGATGTAGCCAAAAGGAAAGTTTTGAAAGATATCAAGATTGATCCTAAACTAAGTGCAATCAAACTAGCTGCAGAAACTTCTCGAATAATGGGCTGAAGTGTAAGTGCTGAAACTGTGAGAAATGTGATTAGACATGCTGGATATAGCAGTCGAGTAGCTAGAAAGAAACCTTTCATAAGCTTACAAAATCAGAAAGAGCGTTTGGAGTTTGCAAAAACTCATCAAATGAAGACAGATAACTTTTGGAAGAAAGTTATATTTAGTGACGAAAGTAAATTCAACATTTTTGGAAGTGATGGCCGTCGCACCGTTTGGAGAAAGCCGAACACCGCTTTGGATCCAAAAAATTTACATCCTACAGTTAAACATGGTGGTGTCTCCGTCATGGTTTGGGGTCGTATGGCTTCAAATGGGGTAGGAAATTTAGTTTTTATAGACGGCATAATGGATCATAAGCTTTATATAGATATACGCAACAACAATCTTAAAGAAAGTGCAAAAAAATTGGGTTTAGATGGAAATTTTATTTTCCAGCAAGACAACGCGACTCCAAACATACGGCACGTAATGTCAAAATGTGGTGTCTTTTTCATTGTAAACAGCAATTTCACAGCCCCCCACAGTCCCCATGACATCAATGTCATAGAAAATTTGTGGGCCACACTCGAAATAGCGGTCCAAAAACACCAAATTAGGAACAAAGCCCATTTAAAGCAAGTGTTACAAGAATGGGATAAAATATCACCAGATATCACCAAAAAATTGGTCGAATCGGTACCAGGACGTTTGGAGGACATTATAAAACCCAAAGGACATGCAACCAAATATTGACACTGTCTTTGTATGTGATATGTCACAAACATTTCATTGGTGTATCCTCAATTTATTGAGGTAAAGATCTGCCTATGTTTATTTCAAATACTTGTGAAATTTTTAATTTTAGATATTTTTTTGTTGATTTTCGTTATTTTTACTGTAAATTAACCCTTTTGTTACGTGTGAAAATTAAATCACGTTTGTACCTCTAGTTAACGTGTTATTTAGATTGAAAGTTGGATTTATCAAGTAAAAGTAAGGTGTATCCTCAATTGTTTGTGCCACTGTATGTCGTCTACACATTTAAAGAGCCATTTGCTTGAGTAAACAGTCACATCGATTGCAAAAAGCCGATTCTCCATTCTAGCTGGCGTCTGTGGTAAGTAAATCTGCTTCTTTTAGTATGCGCGTCTTAGGTCTTAGTAAAAGCGGTCATCCCAAAATGTCTTGGCGGCCCCTCAATCGATCGCGATCAATTTAATGCCCATCCCTGTTCTAAAGCATTGCTTTTTGATTGCAGCTTGGTATTATACAAGTACAATTGAATACTGAGCAATTAAAATTTGTTTTCTAAGGTTAACATCTTGTGGAACAACACTGCTTTTTTCCCAATAGATAACACTAAATGCGACTAGAGCAATAACATTTGGAACTGGTAAACGCTTAGAAATAAGGTATGATGAAGAAATAATTGACAAAGTTTGTCAATGTTTGCTGCTAATTTAAATTTAAAACGAAAGTCATACTGTAAATGGTGAAACATTTTATTTTCATCTATATTTTGCATATAGAAATTATATAATCTTGTTTAGAATAATTTATTTATGATTTCCTTGCAATTTAAATGAAAGTAAGAGTTTGTACAGAATTTGGGGGATATTAATCTATAAGTTTTTTCTTGCAGAATGAAAATTTATCGTTTTGCTTACTTAACAATATGTGACGATAAAAACTATATTTTTAAATATTAATTATTGATTTTCTAAGAAGTTTTAGTTTTGAATTTCTTTATTATTTGAATAGATACAATATACTCAACACAGTATTCTTCACTGGCACGACCTTATTAAAATGCCGGTACTTTCTCTGCGTTATTATTTTTTTCATACACTTTATCAATAATTATATTTTCCTTAGCAAATTCTTAAAAAGGGTTTATAGAATGCAATTCTTTTTTTTAAGTTATGAAACACCAATTTCCATTGCCTTCAAATGAAATATATCAAAAATAGATAAGTTTGGCGATACATTTATAGACGATATGCATTTTAAAATAAATGTATTATGTTATGAAACACCATTCAATTTTAATTTTTTTAACAAGTCAATTTTTTTTGAATAATTTGGTGTAATAACTTAAGTATATTATTTTAGTTTCACCTCACCGATTAATGTAGAAGAGTGGTCTTCAAACTTTTTCAACTCACGGAACCCCTAGAACTTGAAGAGGTTTTCGTGCAGCCCCTAGAACTAGTAAGTGTTTTCGTCGAACCCTATTCCACACACATACTTCAAAGAATATATCTCAAAATAATTTTTAAAGTAGATCAACATGTGTTATGGGTTCTTTATGTAAAGGCAATTAAAAGAAGTACTGTTTTTTATTAAAAAATTCTAATCTAATTTTTAATATGATGATTCAAGTGTCATTTACCCGTGCATTATATTTAGTAACTGGGATATGAGCTTGCATTCTTTCACAAAAATTGTCGAAGTCCACTTCTATTGAAATTATCTGCAGTCGCATTTCATATTTTGCATTTGATTATTTTTATACTTTGTTTTTGCAGCCACTTACGTTTAGAAATATATTTCACTTACACACAATACTTTAAATGTTTACAGCTGTGTGAGAAATACTGTGTATTTTTCATGAACTTGCAACATAAAATTTAGGAGCTATTCTTGCTTAAATATAGATTTTTACATAGATTTTTTTTCGTTGATAAGTTTTTTTATTCCTCTCCTTTATTATAGGTGTTCCCAAGATAGTAAACAACAGAATATTTACAATCTAGTAGAAAGCATATATATAAAGATAAAACACATTTTAATAATCTTTTATTATATTATAACAAAAGTTTAAAAAGTGTTGAAATATAAAGTTTATTATATATAAACAAAACTTTCAGTTTTAACGAATAGGATGAGTTTTAGATTTTCGTACTTATACAAACTTCATAGAAATAATAATTTTGCATACACACATATAAGTTTCTTTTCGACTTTTTTGTGACTCGTGGAACCCCTGGGCATGCCTTGTGGAACCCCAGGGTTCCGTAGAACTCAATTTGAAGACCACTGATGTAGAACATTCAAATAAAGAAAACTGTAGTGATCTTTCTGGTATATAGAAGTATCGAGCAAACTTGCATCGCTATGAAAATGTCGAAATACCTGGAGGTTTCATGTTAAGTTTTTATTCAAAATTTTAAATTATGAATATTTTAACATGAAATCTCCTAGATTTCTTCTTTTCATGTAGTTTCATATGTTAGAAAAACAAAACATATATTTTTTATTTTATTTTATGTTCATGTGAACACATTTTTATCTTATTTTATTTATTATACAAAAAACACGTAATCACAACGCTTTGTTCAGTGGCGTAACGGAGAATATTAGCACCCCCTCCCCCGCAAAATCATGCCGGAACTTACAGAGGGTATATACTTGGAATCCGTCTGGTTTTTGGCCCCCCCTTCCCCACGATGCGGGGTCTCGGGGCTGTAAGTTACGCCGCTAGCTTTGTGTGTGTCTAATAGTACTTAATTAGAATGTGAGAATTTTAGAAATTATGCATAAATTCAAAAAGTAAATTAATTAAATTTACAATAAATTCATTTAAAATAAAATCCAGAATTGAAAAATTGGAAGTTTTAAATTTAAAAAATATTCCAATTCTAATGTTTGAATTAATACAAGTCATTTAATGATTATTACGTTTAAAGCAATAAATTATAAAAAGTAGTTTCTTTTTGGAAATTGCGAAATTTCATTTCATCTCTGTAATTGTTCTGAAATTTCACAGTTTACAAATGGGAAACGGGAAAATATAATCACACTTTTTTTAGTTGGTTTGTTTTAACAAACTTATAATATTTATAACCGCTAACAATGCGAACAACGAAATATTCTTATTTGACATCAATATATTTACAGATTTAAAAAATAAAAATAAAAATGCTGTCTAGTTTTAAAGAACGGTTCCTTAGAGAAAGAATAATCCATTTAATAAACAGCATAACGGATATTTAGAGGTGCTAAGACTCAAACTCATGACACGCCAACCACAAGTTCAAAGCTGTGACCACTGGGCTGCCGGGGTCACAGCGCTGCTGCAATTGCGATAAGATACGGAACAAAATGCGATATATCACACATAAATAGCCAGTTAAAAATATATACAGCTATATATATCAAAAGTAAAAAAGAATCTCCAGTGGTTTGGGTGTGAATGATGTTTTCTTACCTTTCTATCGAAATTCTCAGCTTTGCCTATTTCGTGGGATTTGGATTCGTGTATAAGGAATCGGATGTAAAATCCTATATATCGGACTCGTTCCAAGTTTTTTTTTTTTATTCTGCAGAACAATACAGTTACACTTAATATTTTTGTGTGAGATATGGAGCGACGAAGGCTATTATCCCATTGTAGACTAACAGGTATTAACCTGTTAAATTATATCAAAATATTTCATCTTCTGAATACAAAATTTGAACGTTGATCTGTTTGATATAGCTTTCTCCAAAAGTTCTTTGAAAGTGGTATTGCAATGAAGATCAATTTTGAGAAATAATTTTAGATGTTTTCGAGGGTCAGTGTATCTATTACAGCTTAATAAGATATGATCCAAGTCATTTATACAATTACAAGATCTACAGATTGCATTATCAGATAAATTAAATTTGTGAAGAAGCCCTGGAGTGATGATCATTTTGCTAAAGATACGAGTGCATAGAATTTCTTCTCTTCTAGTATTGGTCCACTCAGAGATGATGCTAATACTTGAAATATTGCCCAAATTTTCAAAATATTTGCTTGAAAAAAATTATCATTTGCTTTTTTTAAATCTTTCCTGATATATTTTTTTATTGATGTCTTCTGAAGCAATCCATTCGATATAAACGTCAGACTCTGTGACAGATCTTGCGAGATAATCCGCCTGCTCATTCCATGGTATTTTAGAGTGTCCCGGAGTCCAAAGTAGAATCAACTGATTGGTATATTTTGATTGTATGTAGATCTTGCTAGCTAGTCTGTGAATAACACTATGTGACTTGATTGAATAATTTTGGAGGGCATAGAGAACAGATAGACTATCAGATAATATTAGCAGATTTTTATTTGAAACTGCCAGATCATCTATAGCTTGACAAATAGCCAAAGCCTCTGCAGTAAAAATAGAGTTATGATTAATTCTATAAGCAAATGAGAGATTTTCTGTAACACCTGCAATAGATGTTATATATTCATTTTTAGAGTCATCAGTAGCTATTATATAGAAATCCTGAAAATCATGCTTAATTGTTTCATCAAATAAACCCCTTATAGTTTGAATTGGTAAATTTTTATCCTGAAATTTGAAGTTATTGACATATATTTTACATGGTAGAACTGAAAAAGATGTTATTCTGGGGATTGTGACAATATGATTATAATCAGCATTTAAAGTATATACTATTCTATCAATATTATTTTTATCTTTCATAATTTTTAGATTAAGAGAACCAGGGTTATTACTATATAATGGGAAAAATGTTTGATTGGATATTTGAGAGAGGAAAAATTTATTTGCCAGTCTTCTGATTTTTTCTGAGACGATTTCTTGTCCAGCCAATTTCATGAGTACAATATTTGGAGTCCATTGTGGAAGACCTAGTGCAATTCGGAGAGCTTTGGTTTGTATAACATTAAAAGGTTTTAATTGATGGTCAGACCATTTATTTATTATGTGACATGTGTAAAAAAAGGTACTACAAATGCTATTATAGATTAGCTGGATAAAATTTTCAGCTCTCGGACCATAATGCTTGTAAGCCATGCCTTTGAGAGCCTTGAACTTTTTCAGTGCTTTATTTTTCATTTGTTGCATAATATAGGTATTTTGATTTCGTTTAGAGAAATACCCCCAAACATTTAATAGAAGATTGCCATGGAAGAGGGGTCCCAGCTAATAATGTATTAGGAAATGAGTGGATCCTTTTGTTCGAGAGTTCAGCAATAGTGCTTTTATCTGGGCTTAAGCTTAATTTCCAATATTTACACCATTGGTTGATTCTTTCTAAAGTATTTTGTAATTTATGACTAACAGTATCAAGTGATTGGTGTGAGCAATAGATAAATATGTCATCCGCGTAAATTGAACATTCAACTCCAGTTTCTAATGTTTCAAAAAAGTCATACATATAAATGGTGTATAAAATCGGAGACAATACACTGCCTTGGGGGAGATCTTTGAGGATTGTTTTTTCTGATGAGAGACATCCTCTCCATCGAATTTGCAACGATCTATATGACAAAAATTCATGTATCCAAAGCGCTATTTTCCCTGTAATGCCAATCTGTAAACATTTGTAGATTAGACCATCTATATATACTGAATCATAAGCACTTTTTATATCTAAGCTAATCCCCACAAAATATTTCTTATCCAACTTTGTGTCTGTTATTGCTTTGTATATTATATATGTTGCTGTTCTGTTATCTTTAAAAGGGACAAATCCATAATGTTGTTGATGAAGTTTTCGTTCTGTTATTAGAAGATGGGCAATTCTTTCAAAAGTTTTGTAGAAAACCGAAGTTAACGCTATTGGTCTATAAGAGGAGATTTTTGTCTTGTCCTTGCATGGTTTGGGAATTGGAAGAATTATGGCATGCTTCCATGCTTTTGGGACAATTGAGTTATCAAATATTTGCTGAAAGAATTTTAAAATTATCGAGCGTTCACTATGGTTCAGTAGTTTCAGAAATTTAGCCGGGAGCTGGTCTGCACCTGGAGTAGTGTTCTTAGCATATTTTATTGCTCTATTCAATTCAGATATATGAAAGTGATTGTTAATTAAACTATTATCTTGGGCAAAATAATCCAAAGGAAGTGGTTCATGATTAATATTATTGGATGCAAAATTCTCTGCAAAAAGTTCTGCTTGAATCTGGATTATATATGATTCTATTATGCATTTGAAGAAAATTCTGTGTTGTGACTCAGGATTATTTTTCATTGAAAGTTTTTTGAGAATATAAAAGATTCTCGGGTTAGAAATGTTATTACAGATTGTATCCCAGTACGCTTTTTTTTTTGCCTTTTTAATACTGAATCGGAGCCGGCTTGAATATTGTTTATATCGGATCCACAATTTTGGAGAGATTTCTCGAATGGCTTTCTTCTGGAAGCATTTTTTTAGTTTATACAGGTTGTGGCATATGGTATTCCACCAAGGAGGGAAGGTTTTATTAGAGATTTTTATCTTTTGAGTATTATTTGAAATTATTTTAGCAATATTGTCAGAGAGATTGTGATCATCTATCCCAAAGGCTGTTAATTTTACTTGTTCTGTTACTGAGCGCCAATCTACTTTATTGATGGTACGTTTAATCGGGTTATGAAAATTAAAATCTGTGATAACTGGGCACTGGTCACTATTGTAGGAACTGTCTGAAACAAAAGTATTACTGTATCCAATGAGATTTGAAGAGCAAAGGGTAAAATCCAGAAGAACACCGGAGCCAACATTGCTTCTATGGGTAGGAACATAAGTATTTAGAAGAATAAAATTTGAGTTCGTTAGCCATTCCACAAAAATTTCGCTGTATGGAGAAGTATGATTGGAGCCCCACATAGGATGATGTAAATTAAAATCACCAAAGATGAATACTGGATCCGATAAGGATTCAAGAAAGGAATTAAGTAATGTGATATTGAGACCTCAAGATGCATATAAATTTATAAGATGAAAAGTATTATTAATTACAATTTGTAATATTAAAATTTTGTATTCTGATAGCTGCGTATTATGAAAGGAAATTTGTCTGGCAGATATGTTAGCTGGAACTGCTATCAGCAGTCCTCCTCCTGGTCTGTCTTTTCTGAAAATTACTTTTCCTGGGATTTGAAAATGATATTTAGGTTTTAAAAAAGTTTCTTGAAAAACCCAGATGTCTGATTGGGAAAAGGGAGGAATATTTAACCAAATTAGTTTGTTTTTTATACTTCTACAATTCCATTGCAGAAAACGCATAAGATTTAAAAGAAAATTAATAGATATATAAAAAAGAAACTTTTTTCCTCCGCTTGAGAAAATGAAATACAATTATTATAGATAAGTTATCTATTTTAAAGGAAAATAAAAATTCACGATTAAGGCTTCAATTTTGATTTTCAAAGTTATCCAATATCGATGTTATTATATGAATTGTCCTTATCGTGAGATAAACTTGGAACAGCTATGTCAAACTTTTGTTGCGGTAAATTTGCCTTTTTTTCCCTGTTGGGTGAGGATGGTTGTTTGCTTATTTCTATGATATTAACCAAGTGTTTGAACATAGATTCTAGAATAGTTTGGACAGAGTTCATGATGGCTGTAGTTTGCTTTTCTAAAGCTGTTTGAAAATTTGCTACAATATTTTCTAGTTTTTTTTTCAAATTCTTGCATGTTGGGCACTGGGCCTGCTGTTTTTAATACTGTAGAATAATTTGCAGAGCGTGTTTCTTTGCATTTACGCCGTGCCTCTCCCAAAGTTAGATGATGGTTACATTTGAATTCCAGTATCTTTTTTTCTTGATAAAATTTGGACAATTGGGGGAATTTGCTGGATGATCTCCTTTACAATTTATGCAATTTGAGGAATTAATACACTGTTCAGCGTGGGATTCTCCACAGTTAATGCATCTTATAGGGCTAGAACAGAAGCGGGATAAGTGAGTGTAACTAAAGCATTTACTGCATTGCCGAGGTTTATCTATGAATAATTGTATTCTATGATTAAAGAACCATAGATTTACGCATTCTGGTGTATTTCTACCAAGAATTGTAATTAAAACTAGTGATGCCTCTTGACGACTGTTGGGTTTGACGAATTTTCTAATTTCAACAATGTCTAGATCATTTGAGTTTTTTAATTCTATTGCCCCGTCTGCCAGGTGTACATTAGTTGGAATATCAAAAAGCAGAAATCGTGAAGTGAATCCTTCCCATATTATGTTGGCCTTTACTGGAGTGTTTAAGATTTGGTCAATAGCTGTTATTTGAACAGCGCATACAGGATCCGAGGAGCTGATTTTTATTTTTCCACTTCTAGTGAAATACATATGCGTTATATTGTCATGCCTAGGAATTTTGTTTTTTAGTTCGGCATGTAGTAGATGCGGGGTCGATTTAGGGATGCTACCTGCTTTTTCTGTATGTTCAAGTAAAATAGTAATATCATTAAATTTTTTATTACCAGTTCGCACGTTTTTATAATATTTATAGCCTGCAGGTTCCGTCATATTTTCTAATGCTAAGTAGCTTGGATCATTTGAGTCTATAACCCGGAATGAGGAGTGACTCAGCTTGAGTCCTCGTTAGAAAAAATAAATATGGAAAAAGAAATTGGTAAACTTACCAAAGTCCAAATAAAAGAAAAGAACAATTCAAACCCTCTTCCTGCCGTGCAGTTGTAATGAACGATTGGAAAAACAGATATCGTAAAATAAATAAAAATTTCCGAAGTTCAGCAATACCACGTATATCAACACATCGACCACCTCCCAATTTGTTTCAAATAGTCAACTTCCAATGTTAACCTTCCGCAAACGCTGTGCAAAGTCAACCCCTGCAGAACAATGCACGAACATCAAACGCATCAGGTTAAAGAGAGAACAAATTTCAAGCTGCTCTCACGTACAAAGGAAAAGTTTGCTTCTCATTGGTAGATGTGTAAAACATGGTTTTTCTGGGTTGCCTGTTTCGGCATTGTAGCATCTTTTTTTCTTTTGCCTTAAGGACTTACTTATATATAAGAATTTATCCCCATTTAGAACTAATTCGGATTGAGAATTTTACAATTTTACACACACAATTTTTCCTTTCATATATTGAGTGTAAATGCTTATTTCTCTCACGCATTTGATTTTTGTTATAAAAATAACAAAAATGAATTATTCTAATTTTAACTAATAAATAACTGTCCTAATATTTTTTTCCTTTCCACTAAAATCTAAATATTTTCATGGATTAAATTTTGTAGAAGAAACACTTATTTGAGCTAAGTAGATAAGGAACTAAATTATAAATAAAAAACTCAATCATTCTGCAATACTTCTGCTGGCTGAAAATTTATTTTTCAGTCTGGCGTCTGCTATTTAATTACTTCTTTGCTGCTGAATTACTTCAACTGAATTCTCCATTATGGTTCGGAAGAAGACAAAAATTTTTCCCGAACGGCGACGCTCAAAAAATGCATCGACTACCATTCGCGACGGAAGCGAATCTGCTGCCTCGGAAGAGCCACCCGGAGTGGCCGGCATGGAGCTACCCCTTCCCGCATCACCTCAAGCCTCACGACCCGGAACGCCAGAGAAGGCTGGCCCCACTCAATCGCACTGCAAGAGACTACTGGACTTGGCCCACCTCATCGAAGTTATCTCCGTGACCATTGAGACCTCTCAAACTCTTCTGCAAGGAGCCATCGACAAAGGAATCACAGATCCAAACCACCCCATAATCAGGATGGAAACAAGTTATTTGGAACTTAACAACTCAAGACTGCAAAAAGCGGTAAGTGAGTACGCCTCTCTTCCCCCCTGTGACACTCCCAACTGTACGCGACATAACACAAATGACACCCCGGCTAAAACTAACTCACCCGACCCATCTCCCCCACCTACACCGATTCCGACAAAACGAAAAGAAAACTCCGAAGGTTTTACTTCTCCCCTTCCCGTAAACTATCTAAATCCACCCTCTCCAATTCTAACACAGACTTAAACTTTAAGATCAATCTAACCAACACATTCAGTGCACTAGATAACACCGCTTCCGAAGCACCAATAGAAACCCCAGTTACAACCCATAAATCACCCGTAACCCCCCCTCACAAAACTAACCAGTCTATTCAATCAACGAAATTGCCTTCCCCCCATCATGTTACTGATAACGGATGACTTCCGATCACACATAAAAACTCTTACTAGAAAAATGCCCGCTTTACGTATTAAAACTGCCGGTAAATACGTAAAACTTTACACGGACACACACCCACAACACAACACGCTTAAACAAATACTCGAAGTGCTGAAATTCCCCTTCTACACATTCACACCCAAGCACGAGCGACCCATTAAAGTCGTGATCAAGGGCCTTTCCCGCTCAACCAAAATGGCAGAAATTCAATCCGACCTTCTTGATTTGGGCTACACTATCAATAAGGTCACTCAACTAACAGGAAATATAACTAAACAACTCTTACCGGTCTTTACAATTTCACTACCAAGAAACACTTTTAACGAAAATATCTTCAAACTTAAAACTCTAGGTTACTTATCAATAACTGTCGAAGGCTTTGAAAGCAGAGGAGTAATCCAATGCTTTCAATGCAATCAATTTAACCACACGGCAGAACACTGCCACTTGACGCCCAAATGCCTAAAATGCGGTGAGAAACACCAAACCAGGGACTGCCAGATCTAGAGGTTGGATACCCCTTTCTGCGTTAACTGCCAGGTTCACGGCCACATGGCCAATTACAGCAAATGTCCCCTCTTCCCCAAACCACGTAAAGGCACTAACATCAAATCAAACCCTCTCATATCGAATAACTTTATCAGGCCCAATATATCATATGCTCAAGTCACCCAACAAACTATTCATTCCGACACAACACTACAGATGGCACCACTCGTGACTGCCCCAATCGACACACCAACTTCTAAGGAAATACCCACCCCCACTATTGTACCAACTCAAATTCCTAACACACAAACAGAGATTGCCTTAGTTTAATCACTCAAACGCTCCAACAAACAATTCATGCACTTTCAACACTAGTTCAACATATAAGTCAACTAACATCACCACAAACAGCTTCCGTACAACCAACGCCCGGCCCCAACAAAAGCACTTCAAAGACACCACTCACAAAGTCGCAAATTATTGCGCAAATTAATAATCTCCTCAATCATTACGATGGAGCGAGCGACTAAGATTTTTCTTAGTCTTACTTTATTAAATTTCATTGTTTAACTTCGATCTAACCCTAGCATTCTTACCCCTCCCCCTTACAACGATCGCGGCACCTTGCAAAACCAATAGAGAGGTTTACTCACTTCCCTTCTAGACCAATAACAGTGCTTCTTCTACCCTGACGACGGGAATTTACTACTTCTGGACTCTTGGATTCTTCACCTCGATGACGTCACCTCCTCTGCACCCCATCAATCATCATGAACAGAGCCACCGGTTAAGTGTCGCACGGCTCCCAGTGAACTGTCGCGTGCATCACTAATGGACTTTGCCAACTACAACTGTATGTGAAAAACTGTGATACTTTAAGGGACTTTCTATTACAGCCAAAGACTAATTACTTTGTGTGTTTCCATATTTATTTGTATTTTATATTTAAAATGTTTTATGTGCATATCAATAACTCCCATAACCACTCTAAGGAAACATATATCTTTATGACATGGGACGGAGGGTTATCTTATAACCCAGTTTCCCAATGACCCCCCAGCTTTTCGATCTAAGTGGGGCTCCTCCCCCGCCACCTCTTCTTACTGAAATGAATGCAGGATTCGTTTTAATCCTAGTTGAAGCATGAAAATGAAATGTCATATTTTTAAACACACACACAAGTAATATGAAAAAAAAATTAAGTCAATTTCTACTTAGATGAACAAAGAAAAATTTTATTTCAGCTACTTTTTATTAAATAGTTACAATTAATATACATATGACAGAATCACAACATTAAATGGTAATTAATTTTTATTAATCATCATTAAAGTATCGTACTGTCATCCATAACAACCGTGTATATAAAATTTCAGTTTAACTGAATGCTTTAAAACGTGAGAAAAAAATCTCTTAAAGTTTTGACCCAAGTTGCTAAAAAGGGAACCACCGTGGCTTTATCTGTAATTCATTAAATAATTAGTTTCAGGGAATTAATTTTAATTAATTATAATTAAATTATCGCATTTTTACCAAAAACAATAGTGTATAGAAAATTTCAGCTCAAATGAGCGGTTTAAAATGTGAGAAAGAAACCTTTTCAAGTTTTGACACACGTCGCCAAAAGGGTCGCTAAGTCGCTAAAAATGATGCCAACGTGGCTGTATTTATAATTCTTTGAATAATTAGTTTTAATCAATTAATTTTTATTAATTATAATTAAATGAGTGTATGGTTATCCAAAATAATCGTGTATATAAAATTTCAGTTCAATTGAGAGCTTTAAAATACATTTTATTAACGATTGAAAATTCCACCGATATAAAAGTATAAAGAGTTTGAGCTAATAGTGTGTGAGTAGGAATAGAAAAATATTCTTAGAGAGAAAGAGAAATTCTACACTAAAATTAAACATAAAATGTAGAAAAAGGATACATTTTTATAGAACTAAGTAAATAGTATAATTACCATAAGCAATATTGCAGTGATCTTAAGAATAAAAATCTATTTTTGTAAGCGAATCGGAATAGCAATGAACAAATGGTTCTATTAATCACATTACTTAAATATACTTTGAGTCTAAAAAGAAAATTATAAAACAATTAAAAAATTAAAATAATAAAATTAAGTATACAGGTATTAAGAAAAAGTTACATTAAATAATTTAAATACAAGAAAACAAAATATATAATTAAGAAGACTTTCCTTGCATCAGCACCGGATATATTTGTACAAAACTGCCATACAATGACAAAAGAGCTAGTATAAGCCAGAGATTAGGTGATATAAATCTTCTGATTAAATCCCCTTTTAAAGGTTTTGACCCAGATTCCTCTCTTTCCAATCAACTACCTGTCTTACTATCCCTTTGCTTAAATTGATTCATGGATAGAATTGAATATTGTTAAATTACAACCAAAATTCACAAAGCCAGATCGGGTCTTCTGAACAAATTACCTATGATTTAAGTGGAAATTTTAAAATAGATTTTTCAAAAGACAAATCAAAACTTTTAGTTGATTTTTAAAATTAAAATTCAATTTAATTACGTCAAATGATTCTAATGAAGCACAAGGAAGTATGGAACAACGCTGGACGAAGTTTTTTTTTTTAGATATTTAAATAAAATTTTGAATCTAAAGGATTTATATTCTATTTCAGCTGCCATAAACCTATTGTTTCCTTCTTAGAATACAATTAATTCCCAAATATGATTCTATATTTCACACAAAAATATTACTTTATGAGTACAGTTATATGAATAGTTTTAATTTTTTATAGGACAATACTAATATCCCCTTGTTTTTTATTCACCAAACTAATCCCTGAAAAATTGCTTTACAAACTTTAAAGTTATCACTTCTATCGTGTGCTCATAAGCATACACACTTTTTATTCATTTATTTTTTGTGTGTGCATTTTTAAGGTTTTTCTCTTCAACAAGTGATAAATGATTACTGTTCCAGTCATAAAAGAAGCAATTGGTCTGCAAAAAATATCGATTTCGTTCAATGTAAGAAAAAATAAGCCATTGAGAGAGAGAGAGAGAGAGAGAGAAGCAAAAGATCTCCCCACTTCTCCCTCTTTTTCATATTTGAATAATCGGGCCATCTGATAAATTTCAATCACCAATCACACTATGAGAGGCGAGTGAAAGTTATATTAACGTCACACTAAAGCTGCAACAGGGCTTTTGGCTACGGACCTCATGGTCAAGTGACGAAGATAACACCTGAGTTGATACACTTCCTTCTCCTAACTTCCACACCATACCAATGGGAGGACGTTTGAGCTTCAACAGATTTAACGTGCATCGGACCCCTCCACACGGCGAGTTTTCAGCGGTACTGCTCGAACTCTCATAACGAGCCAGCATGAGTCCGTGACCTTGACCACTAGGCTACCGCGGATACCGACTAAGAGAGGCGCACACACAAGGAATAGGCTTATATTATTGAGAACTGGACATTCCATATCTACATCTATCAATTATTATTCATGATTGTATCACATCTATGACTTCATTGCGTCATTTTTTTCCTAAAACCGATGTTTCATATTTCTATCTTTTTTAGTCCTACCCCCACCCCCCTTTATCCCAGCAAAGTGCAAGTTGGTTCATTTAAATTTTTATTCAAAATTTGTATTCTCCCCCCTATTTTTGCATGAGATCTTTTGAATTTAAATTCAAGATCCCCTTTGCTCGGGTCGTTTATTTTCGGATCGACCCAATCCATTTCCACGCCCACTTCTCTGCGAGCAACGGCCTCGGCCAATCAGATCGCAGGAAAGTGGTGCGACTGTTCCTTCGGCCGACAGATTCACTCTGTCGCCGTTCCAGCAGAATTGTTCTGCCCATTTCTATTATATCCTTTAAATTTAATTTTAAGTAAATTCATTAATCCGGCTCTTTATTCTAAAATTCTGATGAGGAGGTACGTCCCGTTCCGGGACAGGCACTCCGTAAGTTACATGCCACTTGCCACACAAGGAATAGGGGTTCCAGCAGTGGCGTTACTCCAAATATTAGCCCCCCTGCAAAGTCAGGTTTTGGGTCCCCTAGAATCCTGCCCCCTCGATGTGGGGGTTGCGGGGATGTACATTAAGCCCCTGTGTTCAAGCCGTTCCCATTGACCAGCGTTTCTGTAACTAGGGGTTGCCAAACATTTTAGGATTTTTGATATATATTTTTGTATAAAATAACATGTTCGCCATTAAAAAATAGTTTAACACAATGTATCTTACATAATCAAAATAGGAAATACGTACAAAGAAGAACTTTTTTGCTTGAATTATAATAAAATCTTTTATTATGCTTATGGGGACGCACAAAACGTTTGTACAAATAATGAAGTAGCCAGTAAATTTTATAGTATATTTTAGATATGGGATAAGTGAAAGAATTAAAGTGACGATTGGTGATTAATTAGTGATACAATAATTTGGAAAGTAGATTCGATCTAGAATTAAGTGGGTCGATATTTAGTCTTCTCATACTTTGCGTATCTCGTTATTTATACACATATTGCTTAGATTGGTGCATCTCTTCTTTAAAATTATTTGAATTGCGTTGCTAATTGTGTGATCAATAAATAGATTGTTTTTGGATGTAGCTAGTCTTCCTTCCCTTCCTTCCACATATCTAGGTGAGAATGAGAGAGAACCTCCCATTCCTCACAGGATGGACGGTGAAAGTAGCTTAGATAATCAAAATTAAAATTTGGCAATTGAGTATATCAAGTTTTTTAGGAAACCCACAATTTATAATTAAACAAGTATTTGAGCACTTTCTGTTCCAAATCGTACAATTACATTAACTTTAAAAAAAAAAGGTTGACAAAATATGTTATTTAATTTTATTTAAAATGAATTTGTAGCATGTATTTAATTTTATTATTTTTAAAGATGGTGTCACCTTTTTTTATCCAATATTGTTTCGATAAGAATCCGAACACGCACGCCGAGTTCACATCCACAGAGAAATTAATCGTTTAGCATCGGATTCGAAGCAAGAGCGCTGATATTGGAAAGAAAATGGTTTAGCTTTGTAACCCTGCAGAATTTCTCATCCGCCTCTCTCCTCCTCTAGGAAAATTGTCCTCTTTTTAGCGATTTAATCGAAGCCTGGTACGGCGTGTGTAGCACATTTCTCGCAATCCAGTTTGCAATGAACGTTTAACCCGGAATGAGAAAATAAATTTTGATATTTATGAAAAAATAAAGGAATACTTTTTTAAAACAGGGATAATAACCTTTGGAGCATCTGACAAGTGAAAAGTTAAGGATTATTCAAATATCAAGTAATTATTTCTTTGTTTTGCACAAAATGTCAGATCCAGATAGAGACGCTGAACTGGAATTGTTGGCTGAATCTTTATTAAACAAGGTAATAACCATAATTAAGTTTAATTATACGTACAAGTCCATGTTCTTTATAGGAGACAAAATATGTAATTTTTATTCTTTTTTATTTAAGCTATGTAAACATGTCAAAAAGGATATATTAAAAAAAAAACTAAGTAATGAATGAGTTGTGTCATTCTACATATTTTTAAAGGCACTTACGTACTAGCGTCACCGCAGCCAAAAGGGCGCATCGAGAATCGTTTTTCTTCAAATAAAATAAGTAAGAATCTTAGTTATTTTGATATCATGGCGCGATTCGCGTGTTGCAAATTTTGCTGCGGTGACGCTAATACGTAAGTACCTTTTTAAAACTTCTTGAAGGTAAAGGTAATGAAGTGAAAAAATGGATTAAATCCTATTTTATACCCTAACACTGGATGATCAAAACAAATGGTAACTATTGTGCCATGTCATGTTAAAGAATAGAAGAAACAGTCACTTTTGTAAGAATATCTTAACATAATTTATTGCCTTGTGTGAGTACTAAATATAATCCAATGTAATAATCTACCTGCTGTTATCTAGAATTTTTTCCCCATGTTTTGTGTGCCTTATTCGAAAAGTAAAATTAGTCCAGGAGCTTATTTATACATTCCTCTGTGAGAATGTAAAGGATTTTGTTTTTAAAAAGGTAATTTATATATATTACTTGATGCACACACCTAAACCACATCCTTTTTGTCATCCATCTTGTGTAATGAAAATTATCTGTATACCAATTGTCATATAAAGAGTCATCTGTTAAGAGAGTTTATTTTTATAGACAAAATGGTTGAAATATAATTTTAAAGTTTAGCTATAATAGAACTGTGAATTTTTGTTGAGAAATTATTTTTTCATGCATGAGTTGTGATCAGTGTAATGTTTAAGCATGAGATATGTTTTGGGCTGTTCTTTTTAAATAAATGGCTGTAACTTGGACAAAAGTATTGTGTATTCTTTCTCCCAAAAAGTAAATAAAATAAACTTGTTCCCAGGGGAAATTTTTGTGCAAATTTATGCACCAATTCTTTAACAAATTTTCTCTATGAATTTACTTGATCTTATAAATCCACATTTCTGTATTCCCTGAAATTTTTTTGGGGGGGGGGGGGATAAAATAAACTTATTTTGTTTCTTATCTTCAGGCATTTTATTACGCTACAGAAAAATGCCATATGGAGGATAATTTTTTGTATCATTAATGTTTTAAAGTTGATGTACAGATCACTTTGGAAAAAATGCTTAATTTAGTATTGCAATACTATTTTGTAATATAGAAATAGTTCTTTGGAACTACAAAAAATTCTTTGAAGCTATGAAATGATTCGGTGAAATCCTAGCACAGCCCTCTGCTGTATTTGACGACAAAAAGTTGGCACCAAGTAAAAACTGCGTTTTTCAAAATGGAGTCAGAGACGAAAACAAGAGGGAAAAACGTGGTTTTCAAAGTGGCATCAAGAAATGAAAAATGTCGTAAAAACATGGTTTTTACAATGGACAACATAGGAAACATCAAATCAAAAATAAGAAATTAAATGCAAATTCTTTCCAAATTTCAAACATCCATATCAAGATTCTATCAATCCTTCATTCATACAAAAAAAATCATTACTTTCTTACCTTTTATTCGGAAGAAAATCCATTCGTCGTGTTTTTACAAAAAAAACGTGGTTTCTAAAACTGCTTCTACAAGAAAAACTGAAAAATCGTCATTCCTAAAACGCAACAGTGGGGGAAAAAATCCAATATGAATGCTTTAGGCTGATGAAATAACAATCTCCATTTTTCTCAAACAAAATTATTTTCATATTTCGAACATCCATACTAAAATATTTTCAATTGCTCACTCATTCACAAAGCAATCATATTTCTTTCTTACCTTTTTCATTCAAAAGAAAAAAATATCCATTTGTCGAGCTTCAAAAAAGAAAAATATGGTTTCAAAAATGGCTTCAAGAAGAAAACAGAAAAATCGTTGCTTCTAAGATGCAATAGTGAGAAAACATCCTCCAAATTGAATTTTTCAACACATCTCTCTTTCTCTCTAACAAACATTCTTTCCGCAGTTGTTTCTTTAAAAAAAAAATTCCACTCATTCTTCACTTTCAGCTTTCTAGAAAAATCTTACACAACTGTCTAAGGTGACCATAAAAAAAAAGACCACACTGACCGAATCCTGAAAATCTAAAAAAAAAAAAATCCAGTCCAAGTGGGGTTACTCTTTATTAATTTTTGTAGGGTTGCCATATTGTAAACTTTATCGCCAAAAGTTTGGCGAAATAAGTGGGTCTTACAAGGATTCAAATTCTTTAAAACAAATCATAGCAACTATGTTGACAAATCAGACTAGCAACACCAGAGTTGCCATAGACTCCTAAAACCAAAAGGATATATCGGCTGCTGTCACAACAATACCAAAATCACCCTCTTGCATTGGTGGGGAAAACCTGATTGGTGACCAGGTGTATAAGTGCATCTGTACCATTATTTTATTATTCAGTGTTAAATTACTTTAAAAGCAATATTTATAACATTATATAAAATTGATCTTTTTAAAACAATAATTTTAATTCTTATATAATTTGTTTCATTGGCTGTTTTGATATTTTTCATTGTGATGTATTTCAGCTCCACCGTATTGGATTTGTAAAAGAATTCATTAAGAAACCATGTGAAGACAATCCAGATTACTTGGATGAATTTGAATCTGCCATTGTAGAATTATATGAAAAATTCACTGCTATTGTAGTAAGTAAGAATTGCTTCATTCTTATATTATTTCCTCATGGGTATTCCTAAAGTGTAAAGATTTTTCAATTTGGTAAGTTTTGGGCAAGATTTTCTTGAAATTCTGGCTACCCTTCTTCCTTGGAAAGAAATGGTAGCTTTTTTTTTCAACAACATTACTTAATTCAATAAGAGAATACTGAATGAGTTGCATAAACCTTTCTCTGGATTCTAGATCCTTCTTCCACTCTTGGATTTTTAGTTTTGAGGCTTTTCTGTGCCATATTTCAGGTTGAGAATTTTTAGAATTTATTTTTTCATATTTATTATCGTCATCAATTGTAAAGAGTGTTTTTTTTCCAGGTATAGAAGTTTAAGTTGGCATGGGTCGATTTCATTCCATTTGGCCAGGGCTTCACAGATAAAAATTCGATCCATCATGTTTTCTGGAGTTATTTGGTGTGGCACCCAAACATCGAGCTTCTTTTTGAATCCAACTTTGCTCAAATAACAAGTGTTTTATGGTCCATCTTTAGCTCCTGGGCGATGCTACGACTACTAACATGCCGGTCAACTTCGATTATTTCTGTGATTTTATTGACATTTTCGATGACGGGCGCGGGGCAACTTTAACATCAGAAATGCCTGAAGGGAATCGACAAAACCAAAATTGTACATAATTAACTGTTACAGTATCGGCACCATTCACAATTTCAGCTGCCTGGCTTGCATTTTCTCCTTTATCAAAGAAAAACTGTAAAATGTACCGAATTCTCTCTTTGTTGACTTCTATTTTTTACACCCTGTAACTCACAATTGAATGGACCAAACAAAAAACAGCAAAATAATTTTTTTAGTGTAAAATGTCTCCTTGACAACGAGCATAAATTTGAAATTGTTTGATTGATACTTCACGAGATATCGACACTACAGTCATGTACCGAAAAAACAATGGATTTCTTTTTCCCCAACCTAATATATATATATTTATATATCTTGTTAAGTTTTCAATCATTAATAAAATATTTTTTATTCATCCATTTAAGTTCAAATACATTTTTTTTAAAACTTGTAGTGGATGACACTTCATGTTGAAACAGTTTTTTTAAATATTAATTCATCAATTAAATTTAATTAACTAAAATAAAATTTTTCTTTGTTGACGTAAGTTGGAATAGACATTAAAAAATTATATTACTTTTTAATTATTAATACTATCGCTGTATTATTAAAATATTCACAGATTTTCACAAAATGTGAAAATCAAAGGATTCAATGATTAAAAGAAAATATAAGAATTTAAAAAATAAATATAGTATAGATAAAGCTACATTTTTAATGTTAGGGCTAATTGATGAAGTTATTTTTACAGCTATGCTTTTGTAAACTTAGAAAAACCACAATTAGTCAAGGATAGCTAAAATTGTTGTAAAAGTTTTTATTCATAGGTGTCGGTGTGAAGTATCTTACCAACATTTTTTCTAATTGATCTGTCTTATTTTTCTAGAAGTCTGCTAAAAAGAGAGTTGAAGATTCATCTCAGAATTTACGGGAAGTTTCTGACATGAATCCAAATCAAGAAGAAAACAAGAATTTTAATTCATATACAGCAGATAATGTACAAATACGAGTGAGCTCAGAAGAAGTAATTATTTTTTTATTAATGAGTTATATAAAATTTTATTTCAGTATTTCTAATTGTGTAAGGTTGTTGGATATTTAATTATCAATTCGTATTATAATAATTACAAATATTTCTTAAACCTTTAAAAATAAGAATACTTATACAAAATAGAGATTTATTTTAAACGTCATGCTGATAAATTATGTTTTTTAAAAATACAGTAGTACCTCAATTTACGTGAACCAGAGTTATGCGGTTTCCAAATCTCGTGTGTCTTTGATTTGAGTGCTACACAACTCAATTACTCACTCCCCACTTCCTGTTTAGTATCCTGTCCTCTATGGCACAGAATTGACGCTTAGCCATAATAATTTATTTTATATTTATTTCTTATCTACGGAGTGTATGTTTGTTGTTACATGTTATATTTGATATTTCGTCTTTCTTATATATGTAACATCTGCTCAGATTTGAGAGATGGCTATGTAATCCAAATGAAGTAGGACTGATTCTTCTGCACCAAACAAAAAAAGAAAATCTTTATCTTTGGAATGTAAGCTTGACATGGAATGTAAATCATTGAGCTGACAGACGACTTTGTAAGATTTTATGAAACCTTTTACTTCAGTTTTGTGTTTGTGTTGCTTAAAATTTTATTAAATGTTTTTTTTCATAATTATTATTTTCTTTCGTCACCAGCCCCAAGTAAAAATAATTTATATGTATTATATATGTAGGATTTTCCCTTTGAAACATTTTGTTAAAAGGTTGAGTCATATCCTTTTCAGAGGACTATTAATGTCAATTTTTTTTATTACCGCATTCCGAAGCAGCGCCGGCTTGAATAATTTTTTGGCAGAGGCCTACTAACCACCGCCGGTTCAACACGTCACGTTTTTTCTCGCATTTCGCGCCCAGTGCAGTCTCAGTCCAACCATGAAAAAGGTAATTAATTTCCCCATCTTCTAAAGGTGTAACTCAACTTTCAATTAATCTAATTTCTGCATGTCTCTTTCTCATTGTAAATATTTCCCTTTAACTTGAACTAAATTCTTTTTTACTTAAATGAAGTATCTGCGTTTAAATGACTTTGATTCAATTAATTCATCACTCACCCTTAAATACTTACCCCTAGACAACCACCTCGCCAATCTAAAATCCCGCCTTCTGAAGAGTCTGATTTTTATTCGAAGATTTTATTCGGACTCCCACATATATATGCGAGATTATATCCCAACTTGCACAGTTATAGCCAGTCCACCCACCTATTGCATAAGCTTGGGGTATTACTGTATATCTTTATTACTTGTGTTATGCCAGTCATTATAAATGCCAGCACTGAAAGGGAGTGCGAAATTGGAATGCATGAACGGGGTCGCTATAGAAAAACTAACACATGCACAGTTTGCAATGAAAGAGCTCACAATAGTGAAAAGTTGAGAAACTCTACAGAGTATCCTCCCAGAGTGCAGGTGAATGATAAACAATTACAGAATAAAATTACACACACAAAACAAATGTTACATAAGAAAAACAAAATACAAACATTAAATACCTGAAAATGGAAAAATAATTTGTAAGAGTTGAAAATCTACATGAAAGTAATGTATGTTGTACTGTAATAATAAAATAAATATATGTGCAATTATCATGATCTACATAATACAATAAAAACAATGGTTTACACAAAACAATAAGATAAGATTTTAAAAATATGTACATTTAGAAATTGTACCATATATGAATTGACATACTGCTGTCTATGAAAATAGCAATATAGGTTTCAATAGTAATAAACATAGGAATTCAAGGTATATATTGCAGATCATTTGCATGTAGTATTATTTAACTATGCATATTAAATGAAGATTGTGCTCTAAAATTAATTTCACAATGACAATTGAAATGTTACATTATTAATTCAGTAGCAGGATAAATTCTTTGGTTTGTGAAATTAAAGAATCAAAACACACACACACATAATCCTATGTAAACAAACACTTGGGATTCTTACTTAGATTAGGAATAATAACACAACAGTTCATTATTTAAATATAAGCAATCAAAATGTACCATTAATAGCCTCATAAAAGTCATAGGAATTGATATTTCCAAAACTGGTTGAACACTGGCAATTTCCATATTGCCAACAACACTTATCTACACAAAATGTTTTATTTCTCACAAGTATTTTACAAATTCAAAATAACCTTAATTTCTAAGAGTTAACTTCTCGCACACTTACATATGGGAAATAAAACTATTAATAAAGACGTATTATTAGTATCAGTAATAAAGTAATTAAGAAGTAAAATTTTGTACATACATATGTATAACACTAGTTCAGAATATAAATTTTTCTACTATCAATCACAATTAAAAAAAAATCTAAGATATACAATGTTGATTTGTTTGAAACACAAGTGAGTTTTGATGCATAATGTACAGTTTCTTTTTAAAATTTGGTAGAAAAAAAATTAATTGGATGAATATTATTATTGATATATCATTTATCAAAAGCAATTTGTAACATTAAATCATGTACTATTAATTGTAGTCTTCTGATATGATCATTTATAGTTTTAAATTTATAAACCCAGAAATAAACATTTGAAAAAGATTAAAATGATTGAAAATATATAATTCACCTGTTAATATCATATGAAACTTTAATATAAATAAATACCAGTTAATATCAAATAAATACCTTTTAAGTGTTTGAAATTTATGCTAAAAGCAATTTAACTGTAAAGAAAAAAAATATTATGTTATATATTGTTCCAAATCATTGGAAAATCTGACATGTCTTCCACTTCTAGCTTTTTGAACAGTTTTCTCATTTGATTGAGATTCAGTTTTATTTACATGAGACATAGTTTTGTCTGTTGAATGTGGATCAGTTTCATCAACTTGTTGTTTTGATATTGCAGTAAGAGGAATATCATTTGTGTCGTCCCAGACGTAAGCTGGTTTTACACGATCATTCGAAACTTTTCTTTTTTCCATTCATGAGGATGGTGAACACTTTCAGTACGATGGATTACTCCACAAGGTCCTGTATAATTTTGTTAGAGTGGTGGCTGGACACTATCAATTCTACAGAAAACATGTGAACAACTCTTTAAATTAGTTGGCACAAACATAGAGCTTTTTGTGTGAGCAGATGTAGGTATTGGTTGTAGTGCTCTCATTTTCTCAAGTAAAAATTAGACATAGGTTTGATTGCAGGTAGTGGTAATCTTCTCTGTGGAGAAAAGATTAGATGGCAATCTGAGAGTAGTTCTTTAGACAAGTTTTGCACAAGTGGCATTGATATCCTTTTTAACAGCAGAACATATGCCAAGGAGTACAATTGGAATGATTTCACTCCACTTTGAATTCTTGTGTGCTTTGATGGCACTCTTGAGATGGCGATGCAGTCTTTCAACAAGACTATTCGCTTTCGGATGATAGGCACAGCATCGTATTCTGCTTGTGCCAAGAAGATTGCTCTACTCTCTGAAAAGGCTTGATTTGAAGGTTGTACCTTGGTCTGTTGTTATAATAGCAGGGGCAACCAAAGCATGATATCCAAACAGATAGCAAAGCTCTACATACGGTTTCTTCAGTCATATCAGCAGTTGTAATCACTTCCATCCATCTCGTAAAGCGGTCAACTGTTGTCAGGCAATAACTTTCACCATTAGAAGGTGGAAAGGAACCAATGAAATCTATGTGAATTTGGGAAAATCTGGCATCGGGTAAAGCAAAGGTACCGATTGGTGCTTTAGTGTGCCTATGGATCTTGGATCTTTGGCAAGGATGATAAGAGCTTAATATTCCCATGCTGACACATGCTTTAATATATCGCCTAATATTTGGCCACACAAAATGTTGAGTTACTATTTTGGTAGAGGCAGTAATTCCAGGATGTGAAAGACCTTGCAGGTGTTGGAAAACAATTCTGTGGTAATCTTTGGGAATGAAAGGTTGAGAAACATTGGTGGAAACATCACAAGTAAGAGTAATATCTTTCAGAGGAAAATATTGTTGCTTTGATGTTGAGTTGGATTCAAGGAGTTGTTTAAGTTCCTCATCTACCAACTGGGCTGCAGCAATGTTCTTTTAATCAAGATAACTTGCTTTGGAAATGGAATCAATTTCAATCCTAGATCATTCTGCTACTAAATTCTGGGTTCCAGGAGCATGCTGTATGTTTGTAAAGAACTGGGATATAAAATCCAGGTGTGTCTAAGTTGATGTGGACTACATTTGTCAGCTTTCTGTTGAAATGCATAAGTGAGGGGTTTCCGATCAGTGTAAATCACAAACTCTCTTCCTTCCAACATGTGATGAAACCTTTTGACCATTGTGTATATGGCCTGGAGTTCTCAATCGTATGTAGACCAGTTCTTTTGGGATGCAGACAATTTCATGGATAAGAAAGCAAGTGGTTGCCAGACATTTTCATGATATTGAGCTAATGCACCACCAACAGCAAAATCTGGAGCATCGACCCAAATGCTAAGAAGTGCATTTGGCATGGGGTGATGTAATAAAGTAGCATGTGCTAGGGCTTGCTTCACCAGTTCAAAAGTTGTAGTAGCTTTGTCCGTCCATTCTAGAACTTCTTCAGGCTTGATTTTGACATTTCGTTTTGGACGTTTTTTATTTCTGATGCCTTTTAAAAAATTTATTTAAGGGGCAAAGATATGGGCAGCGTGTCTAATAAAACATCTGTAGTAATTAAGTATACCAAGAAAACAGTGTAATTAAGTGATGGTGGTTGGTTGAGGAAATTTTAAAATTGCTTCTACTCTATCCTCTAAAGGTTTATTCCAGAACTGCAAACTTGAAATCCAAGGAAATTTAAGGGGGTTACTCCAAAAGTACATTTAGAAAGGTTTATAGGAAGTCCATATTGATCTAAACTTTCAAAAAGCAAACAAAGGTGTTGGATATGCTCGGCTTCTAATGATGATGCTACTAAAATGTCATCAGTAAAAGCATAAACAAAATTTAACCTTCTTAAAACCTCATCAACAAACCCTTGAAAGCTAGAAGCAGCATTACAAAGACTGAATTGCATTCAATCCAAATACATTCTGAATGTGGTTATGATTGCAGTTTTATGAATATCTTCATTTATGGGAATTTGGTGGTAAGCCTTAACTAAATCTATGTCCGAAAAAATAGTTTTGCCTTGTAGCTCTTAAGTAAAATCTAAAATGTTGGGAATGGAATATTTATCTTTTTCATTTTGGGCATTTAATGCATGATAGTCACCCACTGGTCTCCAATCATTAGAAACTTTTTTAGGTACAAAGTGAAGAGGTGATGCGTAATTACTCTTAGATGGTCTAATATGGCCTAAATTTAATGTTTGCTGGAATTCAGATTTGTCAATTTTTAAATGATCAGGAGCTAAACGTTTTGCCTTAGCGAAAACGGGTGAACCAGATGTCTCGATAAAATGCTTAATATTATGTTTTACCTCTTGTGAGAAAGAAGGTGGTTTAACAGTTTCTGGAAATTCCCTCAAAACATCATGAAAAATGCTCTCACCAGAAACTAGTTTAATGGAATGAACTTCAAAAAAAGAAACAAGTTTATAATTTGTACTAAGTTTGTTTGCATTATCAATCAATTTTCTATTGCGAAGGTCAGGTGAAATATTAAAGTGATACAAAAAATCACCTCCAATGATTGGCACAGAAACAGATGCTATTAAGAAAGGCCATCTAAATATTCTTCTTAGATTTAAATGGAGAGTTAAAAGTCTCTTACCGTAAACACTGATAGGAGATGTATTAGCAGCTGATAATTGTTGTATACCATTTCCTTTCCTTCTCTCAGATATCGAAGCTGCAAGAACACTGACGTCAGATCCTGTATCAATGAGAAAAGCAATGTTAGATGATCTATCTTTAATGAAAAGGCAATGTGAAATATGCGACTGCGAGAAGGTAGTCGCATTTACTCCTTGCTGGGTTCGTTTTTTTATAGCTGCATAGTGAAATGCATTTCTTGCCACTTTCTTGAAATTTTCTATGGTACCAACAAAAACCAGATTCCCTGGAACGTGAAAATGACCGATTTTGAGGGTGAGAATTACTTCTCTCTAGATTCCTTTGATGCATTGTAAGATCATCGATCCTCTTGTTCAGTCTCTCGATTTCTCTTGAAAGATACGGTTTTCACTTGATGAAGCGATGCCATTTGGCAAAAGTGAAACATTGTAAGTGCTCACTTTGAGGATTCTGTCGGTGACTTCTGCGGCTTTTTTGACAGTTATTGGCGTAATGGATGCCAAGATAGTTGGAACTGTTGTTGGTAGCTGCTGAAGGAAAGTTCTAACATGAGTTCTTTCGGGATGTTATGTGAAGCTGCATGCCAATTCATTGTCCTGAAGAGTTCTGAAGGCTTCCTGTCTCCTAGTTCTTCACCCGTTAACAGCTTCCGAATTTCTTGCTGGATCAGTTGAGCTTTAATGGTGCTGTAGGGATCCGTTTCATCCATGTCATCCGTTTGTCTGACAATTGCGGCGGCTTCTGGTGGCAGGTGTGAAACAATATAATTAAACTTTGTACCTGTGTCCGTAATTGGCTTCGATACTCCGAGGGCAAGAGTTTGCTCACACATGGAGAATCAGAGTTGAGGATCAATGAAGTTGTACAGAGGTATTTTAATTGCGGTGACTTTAACCATTTTTCCAGTAAAATAAAATGGTAGCAGGTAAAATCAAGGTTGTTATTCGTAAGTTGTTTGGGTCACCAATGTGGGAGATTGTAGGTTTATATATATATATATAAAGTACAAGACGATGTTCTCAGATTGTTTTTATGTTCATCAGGTTCCTGCTCTCGTAGGGACGCGTGCACTGGAAGGGAGTGTGAAATTGAGATGAATGAACTGGGTCGCTTTAGTTGAAGAGCTAATGCATGCTCAGATTGCAATGACAGAGCTCATGAGAGTGAGGAGTTGAGAAACTCTACAGTATAATGCACTTGGGTACTTATTTCTGTGTATTTATTAACATTATGTAACACACTCATAGATATATGTGACATTTTCTGGTATTTATCTTAAAGATAATTTTATATACAAAGCAAAATAATAAAATATTTGTAAAAAATTATCTTAATGAAATTAATTGTATCAATTTTTAAAGTGATTACTTATTATAAATAATTACAAAATTAGAAAACAATAAAAAGAAAGGAAAAGGGAAAATAATTTAATTAAAAATTTAGTTATATTGTAGTGCTAAAATTAGATTTATATTACTTTATTCTTGTAATATACTACTGTAAACTAAACTAATAACCTACTTCTTGAAATTAGATGGGTTGAAATTTATCTAAATTAAAATATTTTATTTATCAAATGCTTGACCATTGACCATCAGGTCATTAGGCAACGAGCTCTCCAATATTTTTTTACAATAAATTCCTAAATTCTTGAGTGCAGAGCATGCATCCAAATAAACAGCACAAATTTTAAAATTTTATAAATTAATTTACAGTTAAAAAATACTCTGATATTTATTATGCACAGTTATTTTTTAGAATTTGAAGTGAAAGATTGCATGCATATAATTATCTAATTTTGGTTTCTGACAGATGAAGCGACGAATAGAAGCATTTAAACTTGGAAGAAGAAGACTAAAAGATGAAAGAAATGTTCAAGAATATTGTGGACGTCCTTATATTGAGGAACTTCATCCTTTGTGGGGTAAATATGATTATTCTTGTGTTTTAGAGTGTTATCTTAATGCATGAGTTGGCAAATTGCAGCTTGCAAACTGCATATGGATCTTCACACTTTTATTTATATGTGTAAAAAATAATTTATGTATATGTATTAAATAACTTATATCTACTAAAAAAATCATTGTGTGTTATCCCTTTTTCTTTTAAAATTATCCATTGACCTGTATTTACATATACATTTGAATATTTAACTTCTTAAATATTCACTTTTGTATTACATTGTTTTTCATGAACAAAGTTTACTGATATTAGATGAAATTATTATAATTAGTGCTAAATCAATAAGTCCAATTTTTTTTATTGCTAAAAAGGCCACCCGTAGGAACAGACTTCTTAAAGTGCCTTTAAGGAATCTCTTCCTTTATTTATTTGCAAACATAAGTGAAAGCAGCTATGATTGTTCAGGAGATACACAAGCCCCCAACAAAAGTGAGAAAAAGACATTCCATATTTTTTAACATGCTTAAAAAAAAATTAAAATGGCTTTTATATGCAAGAACAAAGAAAGTCAATTTTAATTATTGGTATAAATGGGAAATTCCTGAATAAAACACTTATTGATTAATTGTAGGGAATTTTTTTAGGAAGCTTGAAAATTTAATTTTCAACATTATTATATTTTGACATTGGTTTTTGAAGGAATGGAAAATGTTAGTTTGTGCAAAATTTTATGTAAATATTATAAAAATAATTAGAGCACAACAGTCCGTATTGCACCCTCAACCAGATTTTCCTTCCCCTTCTGAGTGTTTGCATATGTATGCACACATATAGCTCTTTAATAACTGTTTTTTTTCTCTTTTACAATTTAGCTCTTTCTCCTTGAAAGTTTGCAGATCCTTATCTTAATGGTATAGTTTGGTTAACCTTTTTTGCATTTTTAAGGAGTTTTTGTCATTGATATTTCAGTATAAGTATTGAACATTGCATCGAATCCAATATATTATTTTAATATTAAGTTCTTAGACTAGATGAATTATTTATTTGAGACTGAAAAAGAGTTTCATGTAGTGCTTGAGATATTTAAAATAAGTTCAATATGATGCAATCAGTTTTAAAAAACAGTAGTTACAGTCGACTCTCACTAATTCAAACTTATGATAATATGAACCTCTTAAAGGGGGCATGGTACGATTTACTCAAAAAATTTTAATTTAAGGATTTTTAAAATTTTTTTGGTGGCCTCCCCTATGTATACTATGTTAAACAGATTATGTGCTCAAAATTTCATAAACAGTTAGCCATGTAATTTTTTAAGGAAAAAACTTAAAATTTTTGAAGTGATTTTAAATTTACTCCTGCAAAAATTGACATACATAATTGAAATTTGATTTACAAGGACGTGAAACTATCTATAGTAAAAGTTGGTATGGGTTTTGCGTTAACGGGATTGGTATTCATACAATACTTCTTTTTATCAATGTTTATTGAAAATTTCTTAAAAATTGTATAAATTCTGAGTTCAAATATTTTAAAAAAAAATATTGTTTTGATTCAAAAATGCACACCAACTTTTGTTACATGTACTATTAGCAATAAGTAAAAAAAATTTCAAAGCATTAGGCACAATATAAAAAAAGCCTTAGCATTTTTTAAATGAAGACAAACTAGTTATTTTATCTTTCTGAGATAAGTCAGTTTAAAGTTTTGATTTGCTGTGATTTGCGTGAATAAAAACGAACGTGAAAGCTATCATAATTCTGCGTTTTTTAAGTTTAGAGCTTTCAAATTTTGTGAGGTTATAGAAAAGTATACAAAGAAAAATTTAGGCTAAAAAAATTAAATTTGATTTTTTTACCAATTTTGGCCAATTGAATCATACTGTGTCCTCTTAACCCATTTTATCCCACTGCCCTATTTAAAGGACTGCTGAAAAATATCGTGTGAAAATCATTATTTGTATGTTACAAATATTTTGACAGTTGGAACACCTAGGGATATGTATTAGCTTCTTCTAGCTTAAGTTATGTGTTTCTCCCCCTCCTCTTCCTTCCTCTTTTTCATATTCATTGCATTAGTGGGCATGATTTCTATAGTCTCTTTGCAGTTGCAGAATTCTTTTTTAGTTTACTTTTTATGTGATGGTACTCCTTCATTATCATCCCGGTGGTTAATTAAAGCTATATTGTTCTTAGGTAATTTTTAGCGCATTATTTTTTAACTGTCTTCTAAATAGGACAGTGGTACAATATGCATGCAATTGATGCGTTATTTCTCTCTTTATAACTAAGAGCAAATAAATAATAATTTCACTTCTAGTGTTTCACCCGTGCTGAGTTATATCAGTGCAAAAGTTTCTGAAATTAGAGGAAGCATTAGAATTATTAAATAGTTTAGATTCAGATGAAATTGACTTTGAAATTGATGCGTTACCACCAGATGCCCGTGAACTAACTGACAAAGATGAAGGTAAATTCTCGTGAGATAACTGAAAACGATGTTCCTGAGTCTCTGGTTGTTAGAACTTGAGAAAGTTTCCAGCCTGAACAGAGCTTTAGTATTTCAACAGCAAAGAGCAGAAAAAGGATAAATGACATCAGTCATCTGGGATAAAGAATAAATCACTGCAATATGGAAAATAGGGACCACAGGCTAAATCAACTACAAAAGACTTGCTGAAGCAAATGGACATTGCATTGAGAGTAAAACTCCATCATAGCATTTTGAGCAGTTTTATTCCAGTGAAATTTATGATCTCATTGTAAAAGAACTGTGCAAATATGCAAAAGATGTAAAAAAATGAACACAAGATTTCTTGATCACTGCAAACGAAATACATGTTTTCATAGGAATTTTGCTTTTAACTGGTTATCATTTAAATACCTGTAAATGTGATTACATGTAAGATTCTGAATACCTTTGCATTACCCTCGGGAAAAATGACATGTCATGAAATCTTTTGCAAAAAGTGAAATCTTATTTACACTTTGTGGACACACAAGGGAACTGTAAGTCATCATGCCCAGGATCAATCCTTCAAAGTAAAACCTTTGCTTGCCATACTTAGTAATCATTTTATGAAATTTGGAGATGAGTATGAGGACACAGATATAGTTAACATGAAGAAGCGAATTTTATAAATTCTTAAAACAAACATGTGGGCGATGTGCATCACCACTACTGGTTGGCTGGACTTGATTCCTTTAAAATTTGTGGGAACAAAACTAGCCCCTTTTTATACGTTCACTGGATATGGCTATGGTAAACGCCTGGATAATTCACAAAATTCTCAACAAAGATGAAGTCCTAAACTTGAAGAAGTACTGAAGAGTTGTAACGATAGTTTATCTAAAAGAACTGTGATAAGAACAAGAGGTAGGACCTAGAATCTCAACTGTACCTTCTGGTGCAAAATAAAACAACTGTAAAGACTGTAATGGTAATTTTTTACTAAATCGAGAAAAGCAGATTCTTTTGTCAAAGAGAGAGCAGCAAATGGAAACCAAAAGCATACTGCGGCATATGTGATAAAACACTTTGTTAGGCTTGCTTTCAACTTTTCCATCAAGAGTAGAGGGAAATTCAATTGAAAAGTGAACTATATCTTGTAAAAAAGTTGGTACTATTCAAATAAAGTAAAATTCTGTGCTCAGAAATCACTTTTCATCGTTGAAAAAAACACTAAAACATGTAAGTGTAGATTTTATCCCCTTTATCTCAGTGTCCTATTTAGAGGACGGGTCAGATTTCTTATATAAAATATAAAAAATTCTCAAATTTTGTTATATTTAGGTTTAATTAAGTGCAGAAAATATGATTCTTCTCAAATCTGAACAAAATAAATAGGGACAAAACGGGTTAATAACTGGAAGCATATGCTCAATCGCTGGAAAGACTTTCGATACTTTGAAATAAGACAATACAAATTGATACACTTAATAATTCAAAGTAAGTTTCGTCGTTCTTGTTGTTGTTGTGATTAATGCCACCTGCCCGACGAAGTCAGATCGAGGTCCGTGAAATTCATCGCGGTTAAGGACTAGAATTTTTACACCTATCGTTAGCCTTAGCTTTGAGTACCATGACAGTATGATCTTGCTCGGTTCCACCCCAATTTAGAGGGAGAAAACCCTGGGGGTGGCCAGGAGCCTCCAGCCTCTCTTCCACTTCCACCAACCACACGAGAGGATTTGCAGCTCGACGGCTATTTAGAGTATCCCTATGCCGCAAAGGCACTATACACTTACAAACATCCATGTCTTCTCTGGGATTCGAACCCAGTCCCTACGGCACTGCAGTCAGCATCGCTAACCACTATACCAGTTGGGCGACAGTAAGTATTGTGGCTGGCCAAAGTGCAGTATTCGAACTTATCTGATAGAACTCTTGACAATTTGAACATTTGCTATCCTGTAGTATGTTATAGGGAACATGTTGGAGCTAATATATTTTGTACTGTAGTGTCTATGAATGTCTACAGTATGCCTTATCAAATGATAGTAATAAATGTCTAATTTTAGATGATAGTAAGTAATGTCTAATTTTTAAAAAGTGTAAATGCTTGACTATTTCTGAAAAGCAATAAGTGATAAAAGTAGTAAAAAAAGGTGAGAGGAAGATTGATATCCCACTGAGCTTGCTCTCCACTATACTAAAAAGTAAGAAGAAAATCATTAATCCATCTTCGGATGAAGTGACGAAATGCATTTATAAAGGCGAGTTTCTATGTCTTGAAAGTATTTAGTTTAAATGGGCAAGACATTGTCGAAGACAGAGCATTCTGGTTGGTGGCTTTTTATTGCAGGAAAAGGCTAAAGCATTCATCAAAGAATTGGGAAACAAGTTTTCAGCTAGCAAGGGGATGGCTTACAAATTTTAAGAAGGAATAGGATAGTCTTCAAAAATGTGTGCAGGGAAACCTTGTGTGTTGACAGTAGTGTTTGTTCCAAGTGGTAAAACTCCCTTTTAGATTTAATAAAAGAGTTTGATCCACATAACATTTTCAACAAGGAGGAAACCAAATTTTTTTTCAAGTGTGTGCCAGGAAAAACATTTACATTCATAGCTATGAAGATGAATTGGAGGAGAGTTAACACCAATGACTCTGACTGAAGCAAAATGTTACTGAACAAACTATGCAATTTCACCCTTCAAAATCAGGCTGGTGAAGATGTTTTTTAAGCTTTATTTATTTTAGAAAAATCTATTGAGACAAAGTTAAATTCAATGTCATAAAACAACAGCAAAAAAAAAAAATGATTTTTCATTAAAAAGGACTAATTATATACAGTATGTATATATAATTATTTGTTTCTTATTACATAATTGTACTTTAATGCAGTACTTTAATTGTGCACAATATTTATACTGTGTAATATTTATTTAAGTACTTTTTAAAATAATTTTATTATATATATATATATACACACACACAATTGTTGTTTTGTTACATAGTTTCAAATTAAATTTGTTTGAAAAAATTTCTGTTTATGTATTCTAGTTTTTTTTACCCCTCTTGATAATTCAGTGTTTGTCATTGGTTCCCCCCGACTTTGAATTATTTAGTGTCGACTATTTCGTAAAATATGGTTCAATGATGATTGTTTAGCTTTATAATTTCAAATACAATGATTTAATTGCAGTTATTAGTAATACTTAATTTTTAATTTTCTTTTGTAGCCATATAATATTTACTGATTGTCTGAGGTCTATATTTAGAAAGTTTTCTTATAAGTATTATAAAAGCTAATAAAAAAAGCCTTGATGAAAATTATATTAAATGACTGTAGTTTTTATCATTGTATATGAAATTCAATAGATTTTGAAATCAGAATAGTGGAGTGTTATAACTGCTAAGTTTTTAAATAAATGTTCTTTGTATAGAAGAAGGGATTCTTTTTAACATATAATAATTCATTATGTGGAAAATATCTTTGAACTTACCAGATTTAATATTCTATTACTCAAAAAGCAAGCATTTGTAAAATGAACACATTTTTTAAAAATTTTCATTTGATTCATTGAGCCAAGTTTTAGACAATTTTCTTTTTATTTGTCCTAATAAAATATCTTTTCGGTGTGATGTATTTAAATACATTATTGTTTTGTAGTTGTTACTTCATATTTCTGTTTCTTGCTTATTATATTTTTTTCTTTGAAATGAAAATTGCATGTTTTGCAGTTAGTCCAGAGGTCATGAACTGGGTCTCTGCAATTTGAATGAGTCTGTGTTCTTTCACAGTTTCTGGACAATAAATGGAAATTTATGAATTTCTTCCATTGTAGACATTGATATTCATTAATTGTTCAAATTGTGAACATCTTATGTTTATTTTCATACGTATCTTAGAAATAAATATTCCATATTTGAAAGAAAGCATTACTGAAAAATATTTATCAAATATATTATGTCTAATATAAAGGGATATATCGTATTTATTCAAATTCTTAGCTGTATCTCAAATTCTTAGCCGTTCCTCAACTTCTCAACATGTTTTGTGAAAAAATAAAATTAAGTTTAAAATGGTTAATCAATATCCAATATTTACAAAATTAAAAATTTTTGTTACCTGTATTAAATTTTTTTTAAATACATACATGAACATGTAATTGCTCCAGTTGTCAGTATCATGTTCTGTTTCCCTCATCCCACTGAATTTTTCCATCTTCGATTCTAAGCTGCACCCGATTTTCAGTAGCATTAACTTAGGGAAAAAAGTGGGGCTTAGATTTAAATTAATATGGTATATCTCTATTTATTTAAATAGATGGTTAAATTGACATTTAAAAAATATTATGTATGTATATGTAAGGATAATTAATTTGCATCTAAAACAAAATTTCTATTTTTACCATCTTTTCCATAACATATTAAACAGTTATTCATTTCTCAGAAAGATGCACCAAACATAAGATTCCAATACCAGCCAATTAATTTTTATGGTCTTCACATATACATTCCCATGCTTTATTCTTCAATCAAAACATAAAGTAAAAAGTAATGATTTAGAAGTCCTAGAATTAAAATCTAGGGCACTTTTGCATGGGTTTGTCTCACTGCTAAGATGTGTCAATCGATGACTAAATAAAACTTTTTTTCAGAAAAGTTCTCCATGCTTACTTCAAAGCATTATATATATATATACATATATATACATATACATAAATATAAACAAAAATATAAATATAAACAGATAGTTATAAACCTAAGATAACTAAAATTAGAAAGAAGGCACAGTAGTATAATGACAAACTCCTGGCCTTAGGAACGAGGATTGCAATAATATATATATGTAAAATACAATTTTTTTGTTGCTAATACAAATTTATTTTTTTAAGAAGTATAATATGTAAATGCTTGCTTTTTTGTTCTTTGATTTTGTTTTCTTTGTTCATGTGTTGAATTCGGTTTTGAAATTTTCTCTCGCCAAACTCAAGGATTAATCTGGTTTTATTTAACTTAAAAGTGGATATAATGTTTTTGATGAATTAATGAAAGCTGAAGTAGCTTAAAAGCTAATTAATTCAGAAGAAAGCTTAATTATTTCATATGCAAGTTGAATGTGCAGGCTTATGTGATCACTTGATTAAGAAACTTCCAATTAATATTTCTCCTCCTTTTGTTTTAGGTGAGATAAATACTTGTGCCCGTGTTGATGCAGTTTTGATACCTAGATATGATGGTAAAAGCCGTGTTAAAGGTAGGACTTGTGTGTAAAAGAGAAATTTTGTAGTCTAGATTGTTCTCAATAATTAGGTCTTAAGAACTTTATTCTTTACCTTTAAAAAGTACTATTTCATTGTGATGCTATTAAAAAAAGGTTTTTGATGTATTTTTTTAGTATTGAGTTTTGTGTGTTTTAATATGAACATTTTATGAAAAAATTTTAATTAAATTCTCGTTGTGAAAATTAGTACAAGTATAAAACACATTGTTATGTTAATTATTTAAAATTACACTTCATATATATTATGAATTTTGTGTAAAATAGTGCAAATTGTAGTGTATTTGGATGTGTAATGCCTTTATCTTACTCTAAATTAGATTTAATTTGCGTTAAAATTGTAATATTCACAATGCGTGCCTTACGTTATAATGGTGATTCAATGGGAACTTGGTGACCATTTCGGTGACTTGGTAATCATGTTGGCAACCATTTTTGGTGAGTTCGGGACCGTCTGGATTCCTCTAGAAATTAGTAGAGAAATCCACTAATTTCAAGAACTATGATGCAAGCAGGTCTTTCTCGAATTATCCGCAAGGGATATATATAGAGAGAGAAACTTCTCAAAAGTCGGTTAGTATTGCTCTGATTGTTGAAGCGATTAGTGATTATTTTGGCTGTTGAATGAGTGATTGCTTGTGAATAATCTTTTATATACATGTATTTTAGACACAAATAATTGTGTCTGAGTGCTATTGAAGGTGTGAAGACCTGAGATTTATTTTGTGAATATTGCTGCTGAATCCTGTATTTAAAGGATTCGACTTTCTACAACAAAGTCTTATAGCTCTTAAAGAACTGTCTTGTTCTTTGTGACTGATTTGCATAAAATCTTCAGACCCCAATCAACGTAACAATATATAAGGCACATCTAAAATGATTGTTTGAATGCAGCCAGGAAACAAATTGCTTCAGACTAGCTTCAAATTATCAAGCTTGGTTATTGTCTTGTTTTCTGAAAGAGCATATACATATATGATATGAAACAAAAATCAGTATGAGGGAGATTTAAAATTTATAAAGTGTAGGAATAAATATCATATTTTGAATGCTTTATCATCAATATTCATTCAAAAATGTAAGAAACAAGTAGTACAAAGTGAACTGTTGTGAAGTGAATCTTTTCATTTGTGTGAGTATTTTGACAAATTATAGTACTCTATTATGTCTGAGTCTAAGAAATAGAACCAAATGTATATAACTTAAGTTTGCAATTTCTGTCAGCTTTTAACAATAATGGAACTCAATATTAACAAACTTTTAAAAATGTACCAGTCTGATCCTTCTCATTAATTTTTTAAAATCTGTTTGCCTTGTAAGTTGAAAATAAACAACTTTCTAGTGTATTTGAAGGTGGTTAACGCCTTAACTGCTGAGGAAAATTTAAGAAATTACCCCCCCCTCCCCCAGTGCCACCATTTTTCTTACAGGTACAGGCTGTTGCGCGGTTTATTGAGGGGGGGGGAGAAAAGACATGTTTTTTCACCTAAAAATTATTTACTTTCACTTTAAAAAAGAAAGAAAAGAAAAGGATAAAATAATAAATTGAAAATAAAAAATTTAATCTCTAGAGTTACAACGTAATAAAAAATAAATTATAACTTATCTGTTCTATATAATATGTCCTGAAACATGGTTGAACACATAAACCAGTATCACATTCAGTGCATTCATACAAAAAATTAAAAAGTTTCTTTTTCACATGGAAAGTGAAAATGATTGTAAATGAAAAATAGAAAAGAGCACACTCAAACGAAAAATTAAGAAAAACTGCTTAGCAATGAATTTTATTGTTCCTGGAATATACCTTTTCAAATTTCTTCCCCACCTCTTCTCCAAAGTAAGTAAATTCTTTAGAGAAGCACTGTCAATGTTTATGTTATTATATTCCAAAGCCATGGGACTAGTTTTAAACAGAGCAGCACAATACAAAAAGTCCTCCTTTGGAAGGACGAGTATACACACACACACATGTCCAGGGCACTAAAGGCACCAGCTCAGTAGGACTTGTATACATGCCTGCAACACTTAAGGAGTTAAATAATTACACATTGATGTTATCTAAGTCAGGGGTGTCCAACCAAAAACCTTGCAGGCCACTTCAGAAAAACATTATAATCTTGCCGCACATAAAAATATGTACCTTTATATCAGATTTGGAAACAAAAAAAAAACATGTATTGGAGTGAAAATTTAAAACAGAATGAATTATTATTATTGTTTTCATTATTTTTCATGTATACCCCAGACATAGATAATATAATAATGTTTATAATGTTGCTGCTTAGGTCATTTAAGTGTAACAGCATATTCTTTACATGAGCTATGCACATTTAAAATCATATAGAACAGTAATTTTTTCAAGATGAAGTATGTACAGGACACTCATAATTTAGTGGCAAATACTGTAATGTGTCAATAGATGCTATTTATACAAAAAAATATCATACAGCTTAAGGATGGGAAACATGTGGAGATGAAATATTAAAGTATTTTTATCTTGCTAAGTGGGCAGTAGTCAGAAAAAATTTGACAGCCTATGAATGAGAGAAAAGTAGCTATATAAGAATTTAAAATTAATCTATAAATGTAGTTCTGTAGGCCTGGAAAGTGGCATCCTCACACAATATGTACAATAATTTTGAACTTCATTCGATGGAAGACACAGAAATTTTGCAGCATAATATCTTGACTTATTTATCAAGCAAAAGAAAGATAATGTATACTTTTTAACTGTGGCCTTCAAAACTTAAAAATATAAATATTGGTCTTGTAATTTTTTTCTCTTGTAAATTAACTTGCACCTGATAAAAATACTTTTTATTATTTTTGAGCATGATTGTACTTGTTATCCATAAAGATTTATCAAACTATTTTTTTCCGGTCAATTTAAAATTGTCAGCGTGTTGACAGCTTTTTCTAAAAATGTAGATAGACATCCAACTTATTTACCTTGCTTTGTTTTTCAAAAGTATAATTTTTTAATACTTTTGTCAAATGCAGGCATTAAAAGTGAGGTGTTAATTTAAAGTTATAAAATCTTGTAACTTGATATTTCTTTTTTGTCTTACATAAAATTTGTTTACTTGATTTTCAGTAGTATATTTATGTTTATGATTTGAGTAGTAAATTTAAATTTGCATAACGTAACTGAATTATTTGTAATAATTGTACTTTATTTAAAAACTTTTTTACTTTCAGTTTCCAGAGTAAGAAATGTTTGGGGTCCACAAACTCGAGCTGTGGTGGAAGAAGCTAAACAAACTGATAATGAAAGTAATAAATTAGAACACATGACTACTGATTATATAGCTATAGAAGAGCGATTGTCGAGTATGGAAGTACATTTAAAATTAAAGGGTAATTTTATTGATTATGATGCATGTCCAAATCTTATGTTGTTTACTTTGTTATATTACATTTTCTATAGCGTTTGTAAACACTCCACTGGGCAAATTATTATGCATGCCTTTATATTTTGTTAGGACAACACTATATCTACAAGCACTGTCTTAAAGTTTCTGATAAAAATTTTTCCCACACATAGTAGTAATGCTTGGATGGTGCCATTTTGCTCAGCGGAAGAAGGCAACTTGATGTACATACTTCTCCACATTAAAGTGTGTCAATTGTTGCTTGCTAACCACCTCACTTGATGGTCAGCAGGTGAAGGAGTTGAGCAAAGATCTTGTATAAATTTTATTAAAAATCATTGTGATTCTCAAAGCAAAATAATTTGTGAGATTCAGCAGGTGTTTGTAGTCATAACATGGAAATAACATAAATGATGGAATTGTTCAGGCATTTAAAATGTTCGCACCTTAGTAGAGAGTGACCAGCTGTTTGGAAGGCCACAAATTGTGTTTATAATATAGCTATTGTCGAGATGATGAAAAATATAGTGAAAGGATATTGCTTGACTGTACAACATATTTATGAAGAGGTTGTTATCAGAAAAGATTCTACTTACACAGTTCTGCATGATTTAAATATGCACAGAAGGGCTTCAAAATTTGCACTAGTGTTTCTGTCAGCAGAGCACAGTACAAGATTAACTCCCTTTTTTTGGCAAAATGTAGAATTTTAGTAATTCCCCAACTCCTTATTTGAAATGGATCCATGACATTTGATTGTTTTCATAATTGAAAATGTCATCGAAAGGATTTCATTTTGACAAGAGATGATATGGAACTGGACTGTAGAGATGAATATCATTTCAAAAGAAGCCTTCTAGATGTGTTTTGAGCAGTAGAAATATCAGCAGTCTAAGTGTAGGGAGGCTCAATTATCTTTTTAAGCAGGCCTTGTGTTTATTGATATCTCCATACTCATAACACAAATTATTTTTTAGAATGTTTGTAGGTGATGTTAGATATTAAGGATTAGTTTGTATGTGTCTGTAATTATTTCTCTTCTGTAATGTTAATTTAATTATGGAAATATGGATTTTAATTCGTGTCTTTGTGGTTGATATTTATTTACTCTGAAATTAGGATGTAACTTGAATTATCTTTTCATTGCCTTAAAGAAATCTCTTTCAAACTGGCAATGTGTGTGTGTTTAAAATTTCTATTTAAGATGTTTAGATACCTGTAATTCTTTTGTTATGAAGTTTCTTTGATAACTACTTATGTTCAAATTATCTTACATACAGTAATGCCCCGAACTTATGCGATGAGTGGGACTGAGTGATAACTGATAATAGTCAAATTCGTGTAAGTCGGGGTATGATTTTGCATATAAATATACATGAATTATTTTTAGTTGGGGCCGGAAATGAAAGAAAATAAAAATTTTAAAAAAAGGTTAATAAATTGTTAAGTAACACATACAAAATCGCAAAGCAAAGTTATTTTGTTGTAGAAGGTTTCATGAAATGTGTAACAAGGAAGTCTATCGACTCAAAAGATTTTTTTTCTTCCACAAAATTTCCTCCTAGTATGTTAATAATTTTTCTTATTCCTTGTTTTGTTGAACAAAATACTCTCATCATTGAAGTTTATAATTCCTAAATTTTGCAATTCTTTTTTTAATTAAACTGAGGCCTTCAGCCAAATTTCCAACTGTCATTCAAACTTCTGATTGAACTGGGTCCACAGACTCAAGCTCTTCAACATCTTGCTTTAAAAGGCTTATCATACATACATGTATTTGAGGCAATTTTTCTTTCAACCAACCATTTTGAGCAATTTTTACTCAGTTGCTATAGCAACGGCTTCGATCAACTTCTTGCTAGTGAGCTGAAAAAAATGTTCGAAATTAAAATTGCTCAAAATTTCAGCCAATAGTGTTTGTCTCCTATGTGAAAACAAGATGGCAGAATTGTCTTCGTCAAGTGCAGTATCAGAAATGTACGTATTAAAATGCGATGAAATGATGGAGAGCACTTTGATTGATGAAGTTGAAAAATTTCCATACCTATGGAATCCTAAAAACCCCATTTTGCAAAAATATTTTTTAAAAAATTAACCAGCATACAGCGTTGAGTAATTTTTCAATGTGGAGATAGAGCACTGCTGATGTCAGATTATGTCATTTTTTTTACGGTATCCCTTCACTCTCAACTACTTAAAAAATTTGGACGAAATGGCCGCTCGAAAAATGCGTGTGTGATAAAGCATTTACTCATGCATTTTTATGAGTTTATCAATTGTCGGCTCTTGATTGTGGGAATCCAACGGTTCTTGCAAGTCACTACTATCCACTTTTGAATTTGTTTGCCTAGCAAGATGGACAACTTCAATCAAATTACGAATTTCATTAGGCTCTGGCAATGATTCCGCCTAAGCTTTAATGATGGGGGAGGAAAAAAAAAGATAAATCAACGAGGTTTGAAAATTGCATAACTCCGAATTTGTGTAAGTCAAGGTATTACTGTACTTAATTTGCATAGTAGAGAAAAATATTCCAACATTACACTTTTTGGATACCTTTTGCTACAGACTTTAATTTTTAGTACTTGCAATGTCATTATCCATCAGGTCAGCATCATGCATTTTTTTTATTATCACATGGCAGTTGGTGTTTTTCTTTGTCATCATTGAAAATACAAGCGATTGGCTATCTGGACCTTGATAATTTTTCTTTGTGGTATTTTAGGAGTTATATGCAAAACTTGAATTCCCTCCTCCCTCTTTTTTGTTCTTCAAAATAGAATAAATCTACATTTAAATTTTAATTAGAATTTTATGAGTATTTCTCAGAGTGTTATTGACATGTTATGTAATTTGTTTTTCAAAATATGCAGAAATTATCTCTTCACAAGATGGTATTAAATTTTAAATCAGATTCAAAAAGTGATGTTAATAATGTGCAATTGAATTTAATGGATGATCAAATCTTTCTGCTAACAATGAAATTTTGTTGATAGTAATCATATAAAGCTTATAAAATTCCTTTCGTATGCCACTTTTGCCTATCCCCATTTTAAACATAATCTATATTATCAGTTCATAGAATTTCTTTGGATTATTACAGTTGTTAAATTTAATTTCCTAATTTACTTCTTTTTTATTAGTTTTATTGTTAAAGGTAAATTTGGTTTAAATATTAGTTTGTAGCACTCTCGGTAATGAAACATTTTTGATTGCAGTAGGAAAAATATATTTTTAAGAATCAATTGTAATGAGAAATGTGCTATTTATTCAATTATAAACTCCTTCCTAATTTTAGGAGTTTTTCTTGTTGTAGAAGGAGGATGGATATCTCTTTTATTTGAATCTTAATGAACTTTTAATTGAAATCAAATTTTGATTTATATTTTTACCTTAATGTTTTTTGATTGATTCTTTATTTGAAATATATTATATATGATGCTTTTATACATTTTAGAGAGTACAGTTAAGAAAAATATTTTTCAGAGAATAAAAGAATTGGAAGATAGGATTTTGTATTTAGAAGGAACAACTCCTGAGTTATTAATTTCACCGGTAAGTTGACTTGGGCTTTTTCAGGTTTAAAAACTGTATACAGGGGTGGCTCATGGGCTGGATGAAATGGACCCCTGCCTGGGGCGGGAAATTTTAAGGGGGAATTCGGATCTGATTTGAGAAATGTTTTTTTTTTTTTGGTGCAAATTTTTTTTTATATATTTTCTGATATATTGTTGGGTGGGGATTTGGTATTTTATTTAATGTATCTTATTTCCTTATTTTGTACTCTGTATGTTTAATGCCAGTTTTCTTTTCCGTTGAAACTTGAAGGGTTCGAGGCGGGAGTACATGGTTAAATCATGATATTGGATATGTTAATACATTTTTCATAGTAACTTTCTCCCCAGCCTGGAGTAGAGTCATAATGGACATTGCTTTCACCCATACAATGTTTGGTTTCAGTTATCCAAAAGGGGACAGGGGTAATTCAGAGTTTTTGGTAAATAGAGCTTGTGAAAGCTTGTTTGAAAAACATAAAAACTCCAGTTCAAAATTTAATATTTTAATAAATTACTAATTCATTTATAAATGTTTAATATATTTTGCTACAAATATTAAAGTAATTCATTGCTTTAAGAAAAATTTCAGATGAATATTATATGGAATGTAATTGTCCTTTTCAGAATCTTTAATAATTCCCCACATAGCCTATGAACTGTAGCTTAAAGTAAAAGAAATTTTGCGTTAATTTTTTTTTTTTACATAAAATCAAGTCAGAAATTTTATGAATATTCAGTGTATGAGGCTATAATATCCTTTAAATGTGTTAGGAAACTATTAATGCATTTTCAAAATAATGTTGCTTTAGAATTGTGTAAAGACACTCTAGCAACTTATTTTAAAATCGTATCTGAATCCCTCTATATTTTGTGGATTTGCTTTTGCAAAATTTGGGAATTTCTTATTAGAATTAATTCTCAGATTGCATAAACTTACGTAATTGGCATTTGTAATGTGATTAAAGTATGTAGGATTGATTAATAAGTGCATCATCAAAGTTTTTATTTCATTCATAATTCCATTTATGTATTGCTTTTGGGAAACATCAGTTATCCAGGTAAATAGAAGGAAATAATATAATAAATTAATATTTACATAAAATTCGAATCTTATTTATTTATAATATCTAAATCACAATTATGAATACCCTATTTCAAAAACGCTAATCTAATTTCATTCAGGATGAAAACCTATATTTTGACAAATTTATTTGTGATTCCTCATTAAAAGGATTAGACCTTGAGTTTTTGACTGATTTACTGGGAATTCCTAGTAAAATAATATTTTAATTGCTTACATGTATCTTACTGAGCAGCTGAAACTTTCCTTAAAATACTTATGTAATTTCTATAAGTAACTTATATACATGATACCTGATTATAACTTATACACATGAACACAGGATTGTTTTTTTCCTGTCATATTTTTTGTTGTATTTAAGTGTAGAAGACAGATAATTCCTGCTGTTGCTTGCCTCGTACTTGAGCATAGAAGATGTACACTTTTTTCATCTGATATTAAAATAAAAGACAATATAATCAATATTCCGATATTTATGTAATTGCCACTATTACCGTTCACAGAATGAATACTTTGTTACATTACACCCACACATATTTATATAATTTTTATTTAATCATTTATGAGTAATGGTTTTTTAACTCTTTTATTTGAAGAGTACTAGTAATGAATCGCCACCACCAAAGAAGCAGAATACCGATAAGTACGCTGTAAAAAGAGAAGCAGAGACGGATAAGTATGATGTAAGTTTAATTATACTGATATATATATATTATCTGATTAAATGAAATAAATGTTCTATTTATAAATTATTACTTGCTTTATTTTTAGAACTGGAGTATTGATGATGTACAAAGAAGAATAGATTTCTTAACAGAATCATTGAAATCTAAGTACCCTGCAGCGAAGAATCTTTAATTTTGATACAGCAAAATATTTGTTTATGTTAATCTTGGTACACATGGGAATTCATGCATTTTGTTAATATTTTTTAAGTGCTAACAGATTTATTGTAACATATAAAGCAAATTCATTCATTACTCTGTTGTCAATTATTTTTTTTAATAATTCTTTTTTGATCCAATGAGCTGTAGATTGGTATTTTAACAAATATTATTTGAGTCACTAAAAATGAAATTTGATCTTTAAAAACTTTTGCTTATTATTTATTGTAGGCAGTGAATAAGTTCTCAGGAATTCATTTTTAATTTACAAAAGAAATGACAAATTATTATAAAAATAAGCTGTTGGCTTACTATATATATGTATGCATTCTTTGTTTATAATTTATAGGGTTATTGTATTGCATGTGTAGATAAACCAGTGTTATTTGAATTAAAAAATCAGTTTTTGTTTTTATTACATGTTGGATTTCATTTCGATTTAATGAAATAGATTTCAAAATTGTGAAAATTTAATGAGTAAATTTTTTATTGTTGACTATCTCTGTTATCTATAATTTTTGTGAGGATTATTTAAAGTCATGATTTTGCAAACTAGACAAATAAAAATATAGAATGATTTCTACTATTTTTATTATTGATGCAAATTGTTAAAAATATTAAGTATTTTATATTATTTTTAGAATCCCTTTTTTTCGATCTGTTAATTATTTTAATGTTTTAGTATAGAAAACAACAAATATGCTTGTTTTTTTTTATAAAAATAAAATTAAAAAAACATAAAAGAAATCAATTTAGCAATAATTTTGAATATCTCAACCAAATCTAAAAACCTATGCCAGAGGTTTTCAATTATTAATAGTGAAACATTACTTAAATTTTTGCTGGACTTGTGATACTTTCAGGTACAATCAAAATGAACTCTTTTATAGAATAAAAGTACTATTCTGATATAAGATTGATATAGGAATAGTATATACTATATTGCTTATCATTAGCCATTCTTTAATTTGATCCTGCTTAAAAACATTTACTACCAATCATTTAAATGGAAGTATTATATTCTGATTGAAGCAAGTACTTTTTAAAACTACTTGATATTTTCCTTTTAGTGCCTTTTTTGCATCGTAGCAACTAGTGAATTGAAGTTTTTAAAGTCTATTGCACACCACAAAGTGATGGGTACCAATTTAGGATACTTAGTTCATATGCCTGTTGGCAATAGAAATTATAAATCCCAATGGTATTATATAATAAAATGTTTTATAATCATTATTCTGAAATGCATTAAAATTCTTAATCAATATTCTTAACTGCCGCTGTATATATTATCTCACTAAACCAGTGTGTTAAGGGCTCCAGATGGATAGATCTGTCTTTTTCTGAAATAAATCCTTTCCTTTGTGCTGTTATCAATAAAACTATTCTGAAGGTTTTGGAATGCATTTTGATGACCTTGGTAGTGTTTGTGAAGGATTTACTTATTTCAAAAAAAAAAAAAAATCTGTATTTGTGCCTTTTCTTTTCCACAATACACTGTACATAGACGCCTTAGTGAAAAACAGTGGCAGTAAGGTGCAAATTGCATAACTTTTAATCAGCAATTTAGGGGTTAATAGTTGAGGTTTTATTAAGCTATGACCTAAAAGGGAGGGGAGGGGGTTCAGTCCCTTACACTATAAAGCAAAATATTTTTAATTTTTACCACAAAGGGTTCCCATTGAAACTTATATCTGTGTTTTTCAGAGTGTAAACACAGAACAGGGGTCTGTGTATGCCACTGGAATTAAGTATTCCCCTATTTAAAATCATAATACTTAAACAAGTAAGTACACATTTCACTTTAATTAGCATATAGCTTTTAGGCATGTAATTTGATATCTTGCAGTCAGAATACATATTAGATTTCATTAAAAAGCAGGATGCAAGATAAAGCTGTTATTGAAATTCATTTTGGCTAGTGTGTTGAAGCAATTTTTTATCCTTGAGAAGACAGGACTGCTTACTAATTACATACAATGGTTTTATACAATAATGTATCTGAGATTTGGAAAAAATCATTTTTATTTTGTATAAAATGTATTAAAAAATATACAAAGGTTTTGATAAAAATGAGTAATGATTGTGACTCATGAATATAGACGATTATAAATAACAAATACAAATACAAATGTTGAAAAAATATCACTTAATACAGTAAATGTTTGTACAAAAATTCGTCACTTATATAAGTACATGAAAAATGGCACTACTACATTTTTGTATAATAAAATAGATAAAATAATAACAATCCTAGCCCCTTTTTTTGTTCATTTATTTTTTTAAAAAAATAAATTATGAAATATTTGACAATATAAGTGCAGCTTAAACAACTATTTATATTGCAATAACTAAATCAAAAATTTAAAGGAATGTATTTATTTAATATTTATTGCTACTTGTACATAATCATAATTTATTTTAGAACTGTATGCCATTATAAAGAGCAATGCAAAATTTAAATTTAAAAGAATTTATGACAAAATTGATGATAAAAAATAATTCAGATTTAGAAAAAGTTAGTGGAAAGAGCCACATTTTTGGACAATTTCAAAATGGTTCGGCCGTGGTAGCCGAGTGGTATACGTATCGGACCGTGGCTTGCCTTGTCACGAGTTCGAGCCCAGTACCACTAAAGACCCGTCGTGTAGGGCAGCGATGCACGTTAAATCTGTCGAGAGCTGAAACGTCCTCTCGTTGGTGTGGTGTGGTAGTTAGGAGAGGGGGGTGCCAGCTCAGGTGTCGTCCACGTCACTTGACCATGGTTAAAAATTACGTGGTCCATCGCCACAAAAGCCCTCATGTAGCTGAACAGTGCAACGTTAATATTCAATCAATCAATTCAAAATGGTTCCGTTATATTCAGACTTTTTCAATTTTTTGAATGAAATTTATTCTAATTCTATAATTGACAAGAGTATCTGTATATCTATAACAGTTTTAAAGGAAAAATGTTTTTAATTAAATTACAAGTAATTATTTAAAGATATATTGTTTTATTCAACATTTTGAAAGTAAACTACATTTTTTGTAATATGAATAATTATTTTAAACATTTATAGCAGTGATTCTCAACCACTGGGGCACACCGCTTTCGTGTGCCACCAAATTTTTTTAAATTATAATTTTTACGTCCAAATATAAACGAATTCATCAAGCTCTAATTTTGCATTAAATGTATTCTTATAATTAATTTGTAATTATATATATATATAAACACTCAAGTATTTTTAAAATTTTTGTCGTACATAGTATTTTATTTAACATTGAAAAAATGATTATCATGAATTATTTTACATAGTGTATTATAGATAAATAAAATTCTTTTAAACTTATTTTATTGTTAGCAGGCCACCAGATTTTAAAATTGTTATAAGTGTACTGCAACACAAAAACAGGTTGAGAATCACAGATTTATGGATAAAAATAAAACTATCATAATCAATTTATGATTCTTCCTTTTCCATTCCATTGCATTTTAATCATTTTTCTTATTACATTTTGTATATCAGACGTATATGTACTTTTTGTTGGGAATTTATTTTATTTAAAGAAGGTAAAAACTCTCTTTGTCAAAGATAGTGTTATGCTTAAAAATAAGCAATATTTCCAAAGATTCTTAACCCGTGATGCCTTTTCCAGTAATTTATTTTTATACTGTAATGAATTATATACACAGAAAGATATATTATAAATTTTAAAAACTCTCAAGATGTCTTTTTTTTTCCTTCTGAGAAATAAAATCATTCATTACTTAATAAAAGTTAAGAAATATATTCCATACATTTCAGTTTTTATAGTGGTAAATTCTTTCATTGTTACATTCCAAATGTCTTTCTGTGGTGCTCAGTTCTTATAGTTGAAGTAACACTATACTTTTTATGAAAGTTTTTAAGCATTGCCATGTTTTGTTCAAGAGCATGCTGTATTAAAAAAATTACCTGCCTAAAAATTTTTTTCTCTTTACTAATGTTAACATATATTACTCATTCTTATCTTCTTCATTCTGTCCTCGAATAAATTTCCGATGCTGCTTCAACACTTCTGGTTCGTAATTGAACATCTTTAGTTTAACACAATCAGGATCTACGATTCTTTGTCCCTTGTGTTTCAGGCATTGCTTTGCACACCTAGGTCCATTGTAAAGTCCTGGTTCCCAATGTTCCACGCACATTGCACAGCTATTAATGCACAAATAAAGTTTTGCTTTGTTCTCAGTTGCGGGTGTTGGAGTTCCTCCAAACGTATGAAGAGTGACAAGAATTAAAAATGCACCAAGGAAGAAAGTTAGAGTTGGGGACATCATTCAGATCTTATTTCCTGAAAAAGTAAATTCAATTATTAGTTATACACAAAAGGTATACAAAACATTTTGATGGATAAAGAACATTATAAAAAAAAGAAGAAAACTTTTGAATTATTGTACAGTACTACCTCGAACTTACGTGATAGTTGAGACTGAAGGATAACCGGGTGTCGAATTCGCGAAAGTCGGGGTATAAATTCACATATAAATACATGTACATTATTTTAGTTGGGACCGGAGACGAAATAAAATAATAATTTAGAGCAAAAAAAGTTTAATAAAATCCCAGGGAACACAAATACAAAGGTTTCATAAAATCTAACAAAGTAGTCTGCCTGTTCAAAGCCTTTTTTTTTTCCTCCCTCAAAATTTTCTCGTAGTATACTAATAATTTTTTTATTCCTTGTTTTGTTGAAAAAATATTCTCTTCGCTCGAGTACGTATTTTCTAAAATTTTGTAGCCCTTTTTCAATTAAACTGAGGTCTTCTGTCAAATTGCCAATCGTCATTTGATCTTCTGATTGAAATAGGTCTATAGACTCAAATTCTTCAATGTCTTGCTCTTGCTGATGCATTTCAATGAGCTCATCAATTGTCAGCGCCTGAATGTGGGAATCCGACAGCTCTTGAACGTCATCACTATCCACTTGTAAATTTATTTGCCTGGGGAGATTGACAACTTCCTCAATCAAATTACATTTTTGACCAGGCTCTGGCACTGAATTCGCCTAAATTTCAGTGTTGGGGAAGAAGAAGAAAAAAAAAGACGAATCGACGAGATTTGAAAATTGCGTAACTCAGAATTCGTATAAGTCGTGGTAGCGTAAGTCGAGGTACTACTATATTTAATTTTTTTTAAAGAATGAGGAAATTGTACGAAAATATTGTTTAAGGAGAAACGGTTTTTTGAATGATTTTCGAAATCATTTTGTGGGTTAATTCAATTTTTTCTGTAATAGTATCGCATTGGAGTAGGTTTTATTCAATTAATATCACAATCTGTCCTTTGCCCTCTCGACCATTTTAAAAGAGGTGAAAAAGAAATTGAAGTTCAATCTGTTGAATTGCCAATAATTGAACAAATTCTTGATTAAATTTTAATTGTAGAACACATAATCTTCTATTCAATTAAAAAATATCTACTGGTAAAAATTTTTAATTTTGTTTTTTTTTTAAATATAGTACGTTAAGTATAACATTTTTAAAAATGTTCTAAAATTTTAATTTTACATTTCTCATTTCATATTTTTCTCTGTTTCCTGTGTTATTATTTTTTTTTATAAATCTCAAAAGCAATTCTTTTACTCATATTCTTAACAGAACTTCAATTCACTTTATATTATCCAGTATTAGGTCTGCGCATTAGAGTAGATCAATTTTTTTTTTCCAAGAAAACTTTAAAGTCTACCTATTGGGAAAAGATTTTCCCTGGCATACAAATAAAGGGGAAAATAAACTAAAAAATTAATTTTTATGTTAGGTACTACCCCAATAGGAATGAAATTTAGGTGTTTGAGCTTTTTTTTATGGTAAAAGGTCAAAAGTAATTTTTTTGTTAAGGAAAATCAACTATGTTAGAACTTTTTAACGTTCATTGCGATGAGAGGCCACTTACTCAATAGTTCCAAAAAAAGGCATCTGGTACATTTAACGGTTCCTTTGTATTAAATTTTTTTAAAAACCTGTCGAAATTACAGTGCATGATAAAGCGAAAAATAAAAAAAAGTTTGGATCGGAATTATTTGACGGAGGGGGGGGGGAGACTTGTGTTATACGAAATGCTGCAATATATATTTTATTATTCACTACTCAGTATTCACTTATCAATAATCAGCGCTCTTTGTTATTTATATTGTAGAAAAAGAATTTTATTTGAGTCTAAAATCACATTTCACCCAAATTAAGTCTTTTCCTTTTTTTTCAAAAATTTAATCCCTTTGTGGCCATATTAAACTTTCAATTATTTGAAAAAAGTTCTCTCCATGTAGCCGCGATCTACCCTATAGCGTATTCTTTAAAAAGCTAAACAATATAATTTTCTAAAATTTTTTCATAAGGATCTCGAGTAGCCAAGCTCAATAGTTTACTTCATTATAAAATTAATAGAAGTAAAAAATTAAGTTGTGTTTTAATTTTCTGTCGTATTTGCTCTTATGGTTCCATCATTCACACCAGTGACTTCTTGGGGACGTGGTCCCCTACGCAAAAGCTGGCCCTTACACAAATGTAGGCCCCACCTATGACCCTTAAACGTAGACAGAGCATAGCTTACGTTGTCAAATATTCTTACAAACAAAAACCCGAAACGTATAAATGTGCATGATTTACAATAGCACAGACCGGCTCGACTGATTGAGTAATGATGGTGTATGGGGGTAGGCCTAGGCCTGTACATGAACGACGGTTATCACATATAACCAGTTGACACATTGTCCGAATTTCCCAGTTTTTTGGAGAATTCAATCTGAAACAGCATTTAACCGTTGCAATTACAGTAGAACGTCGTTTATCCGAATCAATTGGGACCGGACACGGTTCGGATAACCGAATGCGATCCTTGCAGTATATGAAATCGGACACTATACGAATATTGAAAATCATCACATGCGGGAAATTTGCTTGAAGAAAAAGCAAAATGTCGCAATTTTGAATTCGAAGCAATAGCAGTTCACAACTCAACAAAAGAGCACGTATACAGACCCACTCACTTGTAAACCTAGCTTGCACTGTCCTAATATTTCACACAGATGTTTATCAAATCACACAACTGAAATTCCCACAATATCCCTGACCTTGGGTTTATCCGTCACTTTTGGCCTCACGCGAAACAACTGTTGACCATTGCACTGTTCGAAAACGTATTCATATACAGTACATGTGATTGACAAAAAAAAATGATCCGGACGTTCGGATAAACGACGTTCTACTGTATTCGAATTATGATCTTAAAAAGATTGCGTCGAAAACGAGACGAGGCCTCCGAGGCTCTGGACCTGGGTCCAGTTGGCCCATGCCTTAAGTCGTCTCTGGTCACGCATGTTCTATGTGTGTATTCTTAGTCACTACACATTTTGAGCCAGTTATCCATTTCCACCCAAATACGTATTAAGGTATTTGAATCACGTCCAGCGATAGCGGCTTTGATATTGTCACGGAGTTCGAAAGAAGTACACAGTTCAATTAAACAAACAATTAGATTTATTCTAACGCTTGAGCTCGATACAACACTGGACTGAGAACATGCCCAACTGGCGATGAACTCTGCTTTTATACACTTCGGAATATTCGAGAAATAACCAGTATGCACTCTAAAGAATGATCTGGATTCATCTAGAACCTGAGAAACAATACATTAAAAACGGAAACAAAATTCCAGTCTTTGGATAAATCTGCCGGGGCCGGGATTCGAACCCGAGACCTGAGGAAGTTCAGTTCAACGCTCTGCCAACTCGGCTATCGGGACTTGTAGCAAATTATGCGTATTGCTCCCCTCGAAAAAAAGAAGACAGCGCCCCGCTGTCATTTTGTTCAAGGGTCTTTATTCTGGAACGAGTGATGGGTCCTTTGTATGATTCTTTGGGAGGAATATCCTCGGCTTCGATTTGCTCGGCGGGATCATGGTACGGTTTCATACGCAGTACATGGACAACTTCTCTTAGTTTTCTTTTTCGTGAAGCAGGATCAAAATCTTGTACTTCGTAAGTCACGGCTGATAAACGGCGTAGCACCTGATACGGTCCGAAATACCTTCTTAAGAGTTTTCGGAGAGACCGACTTTTCTCACTGGAGTATAAACCCAACGAGATCTCCGGGAGCGTAAGATACCATTTGGTGTTTGGAATCGTAACGTCGACGATCTTTGTCTTGAGCTCTCAGAGTGTGCACTCGGGCTAGCTGTCGTGATTCTTCGGCTCTGGCTGCTATCTTGGTGATGTTATTGTCATCAAAATCGTTAGGACAGAATGGTAGCATTGTATCTAGTGTCGTTTCCGCTTCACGACCATGAAGTAAATAGAACGGCGTAAAACCTGTGGTCTCTTGTTTAGCAGTATTATAAGCGAAGGTTACAAATGGTAGAATTTCATCCCAATTTTTCTGCTCTACATCCACATACATTGACAACATGTCGGCCAAGGTCTTATTGAAGCGCTCCGTCAGTCCATTTGTTTGGGGATGATACGCCGTTGTGAAACGATGATCAATGTTACACAAGTCGACGAGAGAGGAAACAAGTCTGGATCGAAAGACGGCTCCACGATCTGTGATAATTACTCGAGGAGCTCCATGCCTGAGGACAATTTCTTCAAGTAAGAACTTCGCTATTTCGTCGACTTCGGCTGTCGGCAAGGCTTTTGTTATTGCATATCGTGACGAGTAATCCGTGCAGACTATTATCCATTTGTTTCCATGAGCAGACTTTGGAAATCTCCCAAGGAGATCAACAATGCGATGGAAAGGAGCTATAGCTGGAGGGATGGGAACTAAACGTCCAGGTGGTCGTTGAGGAACGGACTTTCTCCTTTGGCACTCCCGACAATGCATGACATACCGAACGACATTTCGGTACATTCCCGGCCAGTAAAATCTCTTGCGTATCCTGTCATAAGTTTTCGCGAAACCAAGGTGTCCTGCGGTGGGGGCGTCATGAAAGTGCCTTAGTATGTCTGCTCGTAGATGTTTAGGAATGACTGGCAACCACAACTTTCCATCTGATCAAAATTCTTCCTGCAAAGGATACCGTCGATAAATCTGAATTCTTCGTTTTTGGATGAGTTGCTCAAAAGTTTTAATTTCGCAAGGTCTTGATCCTTTTTCTGTTCCATCGCAAGGTTCATACTCGTCGTGACTGCTAAAAATTTGTCTGATGTTTCCGTTTCCTCTTCCACTGGATTTCTCGAAAGAGCGTCGGCGTCACTATGCTTCTTACCGGTTTTATATTTTACGTCAAAATCATGCTCTTTGAAGTCGGAGGGCCCATCTGGCAAGCCTTCCTGAAGGATCCTTTAAATTCATAAGCCAGCACAAGGAATGATGGTCAGTTACAACAGTAAAGTGTTTTCCGAATATGTACGGCCGAAATTTGTTGGTAGCCCATACGATGGCAAGACATTCCCTTTCTGTGGTGGAATAATTCTTTTCGGCTTTTGTCAGAGTTCTAGAAGCGTATGCTATAACTTTCTCGACATTATTCTGAATTTGTACTAGACAGCCGATACCGTACCCGCTTGCATCAGTATGGATTTCTGTGAGCTCTTTCGTCGTACATCCCCAATACTGGATAGTAAGTGCTTTCTTAAGACTGTTGAATGCTTCCACCTCTTCAGGACCCCAATGAAACTCCACGCCACTTTTCAGCAACGACTGCAAAGGTTCGGCGAGATAACAGAAACCTTTAATAAATCTTCTAAAGTATGAACAAAGGCCAAGAAAAACTTCGTATGTCATGTATATTCTTTGGAGTGGAAAATTTCTTACGGCTTTTATTTTGTCGGGATCGGGACGAACGCCATTACTAGATACAAGATGGCCCAGAATCTTTACTTCTTGGGCAGCAAAAAGACACTTCTTTGAATTTAATTTAAGACCAGCTTCCTGAAGACATTTTAGAACAAGTCTTAATCGTATAAGATGGTCTTCAAAAGTTTCTGAGAACACTATTATGTCATCTAGGTAACAAAGACACATAGTTCATTTAAAATGGCGTAGCAAATTGTCCATCATTCTCTCGAAGGTCGCAGTGCATTACAGAGACCAAACGGCATGACTTTAAACTCGTATAAGCCTTCGGGGTAATAAATGCCGTCTTTTCACGATCCGCTTCGTCTATTTCTATTTGCCAATAACCAGATCGGAGATCCATGGAAGAAAAGAACATGGCACCTTTCAGACAGTCAAGCGTATCGTCAATACGAGGCAGAGGATAAACGTCTTTTTTTCGTGACGCTATTCAGCTTGCGATAATCGACGCAAAAACGCCAACTACCGTCTTTTTTCTTACGAGCACAATGGGTGATGACCAAGGACTTTCAGAGGGTTGGACGATACCTTCATCAAGCATTTTCTGAACCTCTTCATGAATGATGCGTCTTTCAGTCGGCGAGACTCTGTAGGCTCGTTGGTTGATTGAGCATGATCACCAGTAAAAATCCTGTGTTTCACATTCGTCTTCGCGGCTGTCGACTTGTCGGTCTTCGTGAAAAGCCCAGAAAATTTCCGGAGTAGTTCGGATAGCTTGTTTCTCTGTTCGTCACTTAACTCGGGTGACATCATTAACGAACAATTCATCTGTGACTCCGAAGTTTCTTGCTGGTCATCCAAGCAACCCGATGTGTCGGAAATAACACATAGATGCCCTTCATTTAGTGGTTCAGCTTGGCCTATGCACATTCCTCTAGGGATGATTTGGTTTCGGAACTGCAGGTTGGTAACCCAGACATCACTTTTCCGTTACGATATGTGGATACCATGGACGGTGTAGCAATATTTTTCTCGAAGAGCAAATGTTTGCTGCCGTCTAGAACTACATTTATGTCTCCTCGGGTTTGATATCCTGATACTGTTATTCTAGTTAAAGAATGCGGCTTAAGTGTATAGTCCCCTGGTGGCATACAAATTCCAGGCGTCAGGTGCTGTGGAGTCTCGACAGATGTCTTCTAGAACAAGTTCATTTTGTCCACAGTCTATAACGGCTTGAGACGCCTCTAAAAAGTCCCATCCTAGGATGACGTCATGGCTACAATGTGATAAAACAATAAATTCAAAAGGCAGTTCTCGATTGTTTATACGGACACGTAAAACACATTTCCTATCGGCCGAACAAAATTTCCATCCGCAACTTTCAGCATAACGCTCTTGGCATCAGCAAACAGAACTTTCTTTAAAAATCGGCGATACTTATCGGATATGACAGAAAACGATGCCCCAGAATCTACTAGAGCACGTATCGGCTTCTTATCTATTATTACGTCTAGTTGGTTACCAGTCATCTTGGCGGTCGACGGAGGATTTCCAGTACACGCGGCCTCACCTCCTTGGAAGGTCGCTCTCCTTAGTTTTCCTCGCTCCACGGCCTGGCGACTGACTGGATCGGCGATATGGCGACGGGGATCTGTAACGACGTATTGGGGATCGGCCTCTCGTGGGACTTGGCGTAAAACGGCGAGAAGAGTTTGGTCGGCGTATTTCTTCTTCAGTGCCAACGTCGTCGAAGTTCCGTCGGCGGTTTCGAGGGAGTTGTCAAAGACAGCCTTTCTCTCTCTCGGCAGTAGCGCATTACATGTCCAGGACGTCCGCAGTGGAAACAAACAGGTCTGTTGTCAGCCGTTCTCCACACATCTGTTTTTCTTGGTTCAGGTGGGAATTTCTGAACAGGAGCTCTGTATTTCCTGGTTACAGCGGCGTATGTTGGTCGTGGTCTAGTTTCTGTAGGTTTTGTTGACACTGGGGCCAAAACCCTTTCAACTTCGTCTTGAACGATCTCTTCTAAGGATTGGGGATCGGAGTCCAAAGATTCTTGCGTCTGGTTAACTAGTCGATGGACTTCTTCTCGTACGATTGTGCGAATAAGAGAGACCAAATCAGTCTCATCCGTCAGGGATGCAACCGGTACGACGTTTGGAAGCCTTTCAAATCTCGGTCGACCAACTCTCTTCTGCTTCATATCTTCGATATAGTTGCACCATTTGATAAAACTTGCTGTGTCGTTGATTTCTCTCGTCAACAGGGCCTGATAAATATCCTCAGCAACACCTTTCATTAGGTGTGACACTTTTTTGTCTTCTTTCATCAGAGGATTTACCTCTTGGCAAAGTCCTAATACACTTTGTATGTAGGACTGTGTACTCGCCTGAACGCTGGGCTCGGCATTTTAGTTGTTCTTCTGCCCTTCTGGTATATTTTTGACGGTCACCGAAAAGTCCACTTAGTCCATTTTTAAACGCTTCCCAGGAGGCGTCTTCGTTGTTGACATACCACTGTCTCGCAGTATCGTCAAGAAAGAAATAAACGTTAGCCAGGCATCATGTCATCCCACTTGTTAAAGTTGGCTACTCGATCGTACTCTTTAAGCCATTTGAGAGGTCTTCCCCAGGCGCTCCTCGGAAGGTCGATGGGCTCTCCATTGTAACGAAGGTGTTACTACAGCGGGCTTGGCTTCTTGCTCGGTCGGCATTTTTGTCCTCTTCCTACTATTTTTTAACAGTCCGAATTCGGGGATAATTTAACCGGAGGCTCCTGCGAAGGTTGTCACTATTATCCACGTTTGACGTAATTGTACCCCCGCGCCTCCACCAAACTTGTCACGGAGTTCAAAGTACACAGTTCAATTAAACAAACAATTAGATTTATTCTAACGCTTGAGCTCGATACAACACTGGACTGAGAACATGCCCAACTGGCGATGAACTCTGCTTTTATACACTTCGGAATATTCGAGAAATAACCAGTATGCACTCTAAAGGATCTGGATTCATCTAGAACCTAGAGAAACAATACATTAAAAACGGAAACAAAATTCCAGTCTTTGGATAAATCTGCCGGGGCCGGGATTCGAACCCGAGACCTGAGGAAGTTCAGTTCAACGCTCTGCCAACTCGGCTATCGGGACTTGTAGCAAATTATGCGTGTGGCAATATAACGACGGTCATCACATGTAGCCAGTTGACATATTGTCCGAGATTCACAGTTTTTAGGAGAATACAACCGGAAAAAACATTTGACCGTTGAAATTATTCGAATCATGATCTTATTAAAGCCGAATCGAGAACGAGACTAGGCTCCCATTGTGGCTGAGGCCCCGGGTTCAGTTGCTTAAAACGTCCCTGATTCACAACTCTGTGTGTCAAAAATGCTTTGCAATAAGATTCAAATAACTGTTTTCTCATTGCAAAGTAGAGTTGGTTGCGATTTTTTTGTTTTTGTTTTCAGGTAGTGAACATGTCGAAAAAGAATGGTATCATGGTTTTTAGGAAAGCAATAATTTTTTAGAGATCAAAACATTTTCATGTCCTTAAAGATTTTTCGACAGTATCTCTTTAAGGGCACATATTTAATAGCACAAAACATTTTGGGACACAATTTCGATTGAAGCTGATACTGAAAAATTTTCTGGTTTAGTTCTTTTTGACATTACTGAAGATCATAATGGCCTATTAAGCGAAATGAAATCATCACAAAGAGCAAAAGCATAGAATTTTTTTAATCTGATTATATGATAGAAAAGAAATGTATGGGAATATATACTGAGATTATACAAGATCTTAAGAAAATACTTTAACTGAAACAAACTTGTTTTATAAATAGATCAAAAGAAACGAGTGCTTTTATTTAGTAATCTTAACATATTAGTTTTAAATTAAATTTCGATTTTGTATTTGCTCTTGAATTTTGTCCAATAAATAATTTAAATTCTGGATTTTATTGTATAATGTAATTAATTATAGTCAGTTACTTCATTCTCAACTAAAAAAACAACTGAAGAATGGAATTTTATTTGCAGTATTTTGTTTCATAAAAATCAAAGGAACGAAAAAGAACGAAGCATAGATTGATATTAGCTAATTTAAAAAAAATTAAAGTCTCATGCAAGAGTATTGAAAATGAGACACACATAAAACTTATTTATGAACATTCTTCTTGGAATCATCAAAATACATTATATCCAGAATAGGACCGTCTGTCTTATTAATTAAACTAATCTTGCGTTTGATCTAATTGTATCGCTTGTTAATTAGTTACTTTAACAAAATGAAAAGATCGTTTCAGCTGATACTTTTCAAAATCCCCTCCCCCAAAAGAAAATCATATATTTTTGAGTATAAGCCGAAAGTTCGTTTCTTTTCCTCACAAATTAACCCGAAATTCGATGCCGAATTGAAGAAAAATTCATATAATTTTCTGTAATGTCACGATGAGGATGAAACATCTTCCAATCAAATTGCTGTAAAGTAAAACGCTAGACGCCCACGACGATAGTTTTATTTCCAGTAACCCTATCTGAAGTTAATACATTTTTTTCCTTTTTTTTTTGTTATCCTGTGCATTGTTCTAGTCAAACTTTCTGAGCCATTTCTTTTTCAATTCCTACTATTAACTCACACTCTCTCTCTCTATTTATTTATCTTGGTGGAGAATTTTCAATCGTTAATAAAATACATTTTAAAGCGCTCAATTGAGCTGAAATTTTATATACATGATTATTTTGGATGACAATACAATAATTTAATTATAATTAATAAAAATTAATTGATTAAAACTAATTATTTAAAGAATTACCAATGCAGCCACGATGGTGACTTAGCGACCATTTTGGCGGGGAAAAAACTTGAAAAGGTTTTTTCCTCACGTTTTAAAGCATTCAGTCGAACTGAAATTTTATATACACGATTGTTTTGGATGACAATACGATACTTTAATGATAATTAATAAAAATTAATTACCACTTGTTTTGATTCTGTCATATGTATATACATATTTATATTAATTGTAACTATTTAAGAAAAAATAGCTAAAATAAAATTTTTCTTTGATATAAGTAGGAATTGACTTATTTTTTTTATATTACTTGTTTGTTAAGAAAATGAATGGAAAGATAAATTTGTATACGATACGTGCTTGTCGACCGATATCTCATGCTCTGGAGAAAAAACTCACTGCACGATGATTATATGCATTCAGACATCCTGGTGGAGAGTGTGAATTTTACAAACTATTCGAAAACTCGAATTCAGACATTGGCTTTGAAGGAGTAAAGATTGCATTCAAAACACCCCAAAAGTTAAAACATTAAAATCACACTTGTACATGGCTAGCGCAAAATGTTAAAAATTAAAAAGAAACCGTTTTTCACGGACTACATTTTCTTGAGATCGCGGATCCGTATATTAACCTACACCCTAACTTTTAATTTTAAAAAAGTTCCAAAATTCTCGGCTAGAAAAGAAATATATAGTGGTCATTTTCAAATAACACTTATAAACATGGGTGTAGTATCGTCGTATCAATTATACGGAGGGGCCCCTATATGTTTAATTACAGCAGCGCTATGAGGGCTTTCGTTTCTAATATAGGGCCCCGAAGGAGTTTTGATACTGAGCTCACTCAGAACAAGCTACGCCAGTGTTTATAAAGTATATTTACGATATATAGCTCAACCAAAATCCAATTTTTCTGATTTTGCTTACCATTCTTTGTGCACACCCAATATATTTCACATTTATTTAATCTATTTTTTTCAATCTGATTCAATGTTCAATATTTCAATGATTAAGAGGACATGGTACAATTTAAGCAAAAAATTTTAATTTAAGGATTTTTAAAATTGGTTTGGTTGCTTCCTATGCATGTATACTATATTAAACAGATTTTGCGCTCAAAATTTCATAAAATGCCTAGCCATGTAATTTTTTAAGGAAAAAACTTAAAATTTGTGAAGTGATTTTAAAATGCTACTCCTACAAAAATGTACGTGCATGCATGAAATAGGATTTACAAGTACGTCAAACTATGTATAATAAAAGTTTGTATGGGTTTTGCGTTAACGTGATTGGTATTCATACAATACTTCTTTTTAAGAATGTTTATTGAAAATTCCTTAAAAAATGTATAATTTCTGAGTTCAATTATTTGAAAAAAATTAAATATTGCTTTTATTCAAAAATGCATACCAACTTTTGTTACATGCACTATTCTCAATAGGTAAAAAAAAATTCAAAGCATTAGGAGCAATAGAAAAAAAGGCCTTAGCATTTTAAATGAAGACAAACTAGTTATTTTATCTTTCTGAGATAAGTCAGTTCAAAGTTTTGATTTGTCACAGAGATGTGAATAAAAATGAACGTGAAATCTTAGAGCTTTCAAATTTTGTGAGGTTATAGAAAGGTATATAAAGAATAATTTAGGCTAAAAAAATTAAATTTGATTTTTTGACTGATTGTGGTCAATTGAATCATACTGTGTCCTAAAGAAAATTTCCTTTGGGAGACATACCGATTTTAAGAAACTAATTCATTATGTTCTTTTTAAACCTTTTCATGGTATTTATGATTATTTTTAATCGGAAAATTTTTCATTGAAAACAATTTTGAGTCTCAATATTAAAATTGCATTTGAATTTGAAAACTTAACTAGATAATAAAAACATATAATAATGAAAACTTAATTATGAGTAAGAACAATCTAGAGAGGAAATCCTTTATAAAAGAAAATCACACACGAAAAAATTATTATTTATTTATATTACAATTTGATCTAAATATTAAATCTTCAGAGACTCCTATAATGCCATGGCTGACGTGACTTCATAATTATATTATTCATTCGATCTTAGAAAACAAGTCTCAACTATGTGACCTTCACAAAAATTATAATGCCATTGAGACAACTTATATCTAAACAATCATGAAGTCTAGTCTGTGAGTGAATCTATCCTTCAAAAAAGAACTTTTTTTTTAATCTAAGCTCTTGTTAGCTTACTATAATTTCTCTATCGATAAGACGAAAGAGGAAAAATTAAAATGTTCCAAAAATAAAACACACAAAGAAAAAAATAGATTTTATCAGGAAACTTAAATATTCGCGTATTGTGTTTACGAATATGAAGGTTACATATCCGCTTTTGAGAACAATGGAAATTGAAACAAATGATTCATAATTGTATTCTTTGATAGCTAAAGATGGAAGGACACACTTTTATTTACGATTACTTTTTATAGATAATATCTATTAAAATACTCAAGAGTTTTCTGAAACAGAAATAAAGTGAACTAGAAATGAATTACTTTTAATGGAATACTTAAATTTCTCTCTCTCTCTCTCTTTTGCCACTAAATGAAAGAGAAATGCATTTAAATTAGATTCGAATAATGTTGCCGGCCCAATTGGGTTTTCTCGTATGTGACGTTTGTAGAAAATGATACATGATGGAAATTATTTGATGGTCGGAACTGGGAACTATCTTACTTATAGTTTGAATTCCTACATTCTGAACTTCTAGCATCCAAAGAAATATAAATCGTAAAATTTTTAAGTTTAAAAATTTTTCTTAATAGAAAAAAATGGCGGAGGAATTCATCTGCCATCCAAATGACCGCAATAATTTAGTGGAATTTCTGATTACCTGCCTAAATTTAAATTATTGCATTTATTTAATGCAAGAAAGTGCGTAGGAAAAAAATAACAGACAGTGAGGCTCTATCTTTTTTTTTCTCTCTCTCTATTGCATTGTATTTTTAAAGATATGAAAGCTTGCAGTCGAATCATTTAAACGGAAAATAAACAAATTATATTCGTTTTAAAAATTTGTTGAGATATTTTTTTCTCTCTTAAGAAAAGAAAATCGTTTGAAAAAAAAATAGTATTTAATGTTTTCGAACCAAACGATTTTGAATTCCCAAAATGATACTGGAATATAAATTGTTAAACGAATAGAAAGTATATTTTTAATGGTGAATTTATCATGTATTCTGTACACTTATCTTTTGAACATTTATTTCTTTTATATTTTTCAAATGAGATTAGCCTTTGATAATTTTAAACTCTTTCAATAAAATAATTATCATTCCTTTCGACTTGAAATTAAACGAAAATGTCTTTTCTGAACTTCTTTACCACTCCTCTTTATATTTCAAGGAATTCTATAAAATTTGGAACGACGATTTCAATATTCATGACCAAATTATAGCAGCTTTATTTGCCAATTTAATTCTCAATATTCCTTAACCCACATAGAGTATACTAAATAAAAATCGAGGTGATAGGTAATCAGCGCCAGAAGCTGCAGTAGTTCTGATTTTATGCAATGAATTATTTGCTAATTTGAATACGCGTCAACAATAAACAGTATTCTAAGAAAAAAAGAGAATATTTTTACTTTATTTCATTCGACTACCTCCGCTTGGAACTTAATAACTTGTAATTATGCAAATTTGTTTCAGATTGGAAGTAAATTCATCAAATTACTTAATTTTGCAAGAGATTTATTTGTTTTTTGTTTTGAAAGCTTTTCTTGCATGTTTTTATTATTTTAATAAAGCTTGCTAAATTATAATGTTGCTCCAATTTTGTTTTGATGTAAAACATAAGTGCTGACACTTCGTTTGAATATATGCCTCCAGAGATTATTGATAAAAAAGATACTTTCTAAACTTCCAAAATATATCGCTCAGGATGACAAATGTTTAATGGATAAACAAAATGACCAGAATAAGAATAGCCTATTAGAATATAATGAATTTGAAGTTTTGAACTAAACCTTAACTAGATTTTAACTGAATTAAAAATATAAGCATCTAGTATATTTAAAGTAACTGAATATTTGTATTTATTTAATATTCTGAATTTATTCTTATAAATTATACTTTCAATAATAGTTACGTACTTAAGGATATGTATGATTAAAAAGTTAGTTAATTAAACGATAATTTTGTTTTCTAATTAAAACAAATTTAATCTATGTACGTATATAAAGGAAAAAAGCGACTCACTCATCTCGATATCTCCTTAACTATTAGATATGCAGATTTCAAATTTCGATAGCAATGTTCTTGTCATGGAGTAGAGGTCCGCTTCAAAATGATGTTTGCGAAAATCGATCCCTAAGTAGCGTTGCGGGGGTCACTTCTACAGACTTGAAATTTCGCAGGCCCGTTCCATTTACGGAGTAGAGTTCCTCTTTGAACAGTTTTTGCTAAAATTGACCCCCCCCGAGGGAAGTTAGGGAGCTTAAGGGGAATTATAGATAAATATTCTCGTTTTGGATTATTTGACCCACAGACTTGAAATTTGGTAAGGCGTGTTGTTTTCTCATGGAATAGAAATCCTCTAAGAACGGGTTTTGCTAAAATCAATTTCAAAGGGACGTTATAGAAAAAAAAGTCTCTTTTTCAACTGTTAGATTTACATACTTGAAATTTGGTAAGCATGTTTCTTTTGTTGAATAGAGATTCGTTAAGAATGGATTTTCCGAAAATCAACTTCTCTGGAGGGAGCAGGGAAGTACTGGGGCTTATTGATAAAAAAAATTTCTGTTTTCGAACTACTAGACCTACAATAAGGAAATATAGTATGCATGTTTCTTTTATTAAATTGAGATCCTCTAAGCTCGAGTCGTACGAAAATCGACTTTGAAAGGGGGCTACGAGGATTATCGATTGAAAAATTTCCGTTTTTGAACTATCAGATTCAGATTTTAAATTTCCCAAGCATGTTTACTTTGTTGAGAAGATATCCACTAAAAATGGGTTTTCGGAAATCCATGTTGAGGGAAGAGGTTACGGGAGCATAAAAGAAAATTCTACTTCAGTTTTAGAAATAATTATCCAGAAGTCCTATCCTTTTTAAATCAAGAGGTGAGAGATATATGAATGTTTTTTAATCTAATCAAAAGCTTAATGTTAGGAATTAGATATCAATAATTTATAAATAAATATAAACAGTATATATTTTCGTATAACATCATAAAATACACAGCTTAGCGGACGGATAACGACTAGTAGAATATATAACAGGATGAACCACGGTTATACGGTAAAAAAAAATATTAAAAAATGGAACCTATACTTATATAATAAGGAGATTAGAAGAAAAATAATTTTTAAAATATTTTTAAATTTTAATATTGCCGCAAAGGTGTTTGAGTTTTCGAAAAAATGGAAAGATTTCATTTTAGTTAGATGATTTTAAACTCAAAATAAAATTATTTTTCTACAAAACAAACAAATGAAAACTATGACTATTGATAAATGAATACTGAGTAATGTACATTGCAGCATTTTATAACCTAAGCTCTCTCCATTCTCTGTCGAATCAATCCGATCTAAGTTTTTTCCCCGTCTTCCACTTTTTCGTAACTATGATTGCTGCAGTAGGCTTTTCTGAAACTTTATTAACGAAACTATTAGATGCCCCTCATATCTCAGTAGGTGTCTTCTCGTCGCAATAAATATTAAAAAGTATTAAAATACCTATTCTTTTTAATAATAATTGCTTTGACTTTTTACTGTAAAAAAAAGCTCGAATACCTAAACTTCATCCCCTTTCTGGCCGTACTTAACATAAAAATTCATTTTTTATTTTTTTCCCTTCATCTGAACTCCAGAGAAAATTTTTCCCGCAAGGTAAATTCTGAAAAAAAAAAAAGATATCAATCCACCCTTATTTTGTAATAATCTGGATTTGTTTAAAAAAATTAATACATAAATACTCTTGAAATTTAAGAAATTTGCTTTTATTTAATTTTTTTCCATTATATATATATACGATTTTTGAACATTTGAACAATGCTAAAACTAAGCAAAATGTTTCTAAAATTTGTTTAAAAAAATCATTCTTTTTTAAAATGATGTTAAACGTGCAGTTTTCGTCCTCGAGTTATTTATAATATGATGACTGAGAAGATCAACAGAAAGATACCAAAGAAATATTTCAACTGCCAGTGATTTTAATACTTCTGCCTACCATCTTGAATTTATACAAATAATGTAATCCTATGGATTTTCTAATAATCTTCTCTATTCTAGAGACTATTGGGCTTATTTAAATGCCATGAAGAGTACTCAAACGAGTAAAATGTTAAGAAAATATAGATCAGATTGTCTTTCCGCTCTAATTTTAGAAAATACTGTATAATCCGGCGTATAACGCGTAATTTTAACATAAAAATAAGATCGAAATTTACGTGTGTGTGTTGCACACTGGGTATAATAACGATATCCTTAAAAACAAAGAAAAGATGAGCTTAGAAAAGTTAGTTTCTACGCATGCATTTGGTCTTCTTTTGCAAATGTTTTCTCACCTTCTGACATTCACATATTCCGCTGTCATTTAAATCTGCTTCTAATGGTTTATTTAAAACTCGAACTAATGTCTGAACTAATTCTGCTTGGAATGCATATATATATCTAAAGGCTGAACTAATGGCACTCATCCACCAGGAATAATTACTATGTCTGTGTTGTAAAGGGTCTTTTTTTAGAGGTATACAACTTTAAATTGCAATAAAACAACGATGTATTATTCGATTGACATGAATTTTTTTTATTCGAAAGATGATCTTGGGGCATTACATTTTAAATATGATTTCTGGCATAGGACTGCCACGGCTGGCTCGGATGTAGTCCAATCTGGACGTCCAATTTTCGATGACTTTTTCCAACATTTGTGGCCGTATATCGGCAATAACACGGCGAATGTTGTCTTGCAAATGGTCAAGCGTTTGTGGCTTATCCGCATAGACCAATGACTTTACATAGCCCCACAGAAAATAGTCTAGCGGGGTTAAATCACAAGATCTTGGAGGCCAATTCACAGGTCCAAAACGTGAAATTAGGCAGTCACCCAACGTGTCTTTCAATAAATCGATTGTGGCACGAGCTGTGGGACATGTTGCGCCGTCTTGTTGGAACCACAGCTCCTGGACATCATGATTGTTCAATTCAGGAATGAAAAAGTTAGTAATCATGGCTCTATACCGCTCACCATTGACTGTAACGTTGTGGCCTTCATCGTTTTTGAAGAAGGATTCCACCAGCCCATAAAGCGCACCAAACAGTCAGTTTTTCTGGATGTAACGGTGTTTCGACATACACTTGCGGATTAGCTTCACTCCAAATGCGGCAGTTTTGTTTGTTGACGTAGCCATTCAACCAGAAGTGCGCTTCATCGCTAAACAAAATTCGCTTATGAAAATCGGGAACAACGGCAATCCCGTTTTGGGCCCATTCGACGAATCTACGCCTTGCTTGATCATATTTAAAATGTAATGCCACAAGATTATCTTTCGAATAAAAAAAAAATTCATGTCAATAGAATAATACATCATTGTTTTATTGCAATTTAAAGTTCTATAACTCTAAAAAAACACCCTTTACATGTATAAAGTACGATTTTTTTTCATCATAACATTTTATGAAATGAAATTTTATGAACTGGAATTATGAAATTTTACCTTAGTGTACAATTAGTTTGATGTATTGGATTCAGTAGAGAACACATGTTTATCTTTATTATTATCTTTATCATGTACATTTCAGGTTTCTTCTTTTAAAAAAAGGTGCACGTTATACACCGGAATATGCGGTACTTATAATATATTTTTTTAACAATTTAAGAATAGTCTACAAATTATTAACAGAACAATTTTTCTAAAATGGAAGTAAAAAAAAAGAAACAGAAATATTTCTCTTTTTTTTTTATTTTTTCGAATACATTTTATCGTTATCTAATAAATACAATACAGGTTGAATTGATTCCAGAGCCCCTGCTTCCCGCAGGGAAATAAATACATTAGTCTAAATTTGAGAGAGAGAACGTACTTAGAAACTTTATAGGATTTACATTTTGTACACGAATTCAGAATGACTGGCAAACAGGAAATGCAAATTTCGTCGTAGCTTTGTGAATTGCAACTCGAGCCCAGATTTCGCGAAAGATCCTTGTGGGAAATTAGGAGTGCTAGCTGTATTTGAAATTCAATTGCTTTGATGCTAATATTTGGAATGAGAGCTGCTAGTTCAGGTTTCGTTCTCGTCTGTTGACGTCATCCTTATCCATTCAACAGTGTGAAGTCGATGCTTTCCACATTTACTCAGTAAACCGGTCGAGAGTTTAATTATTCGAAATATAAAGTGATGAACAATTATAATGATAGAATATTTTCTTTACCAAAATAACATATCTTGTTCTATAATTACAAAAATCATCTTTATCGATAATACTCAAATCATCGTTTCAATGAGGCAGATGTAACATACTTACCATATGCTTCTGAGTGTCAGCCGGAAATTTTTAAAACATTTTTAAAATTAAAGGGGTCGGCTTTAGGGATCCGCTAATCTCAGGGGGAAGAGGGGACTCGTAGTTTTTACTTTTTCAAACATTTTCCGTTGACTATGCGCATACGATATTAATCTTTTCATTTGTTTTGGATCTTTGAATGGAACTCTTATTCTAAAAGAAGAAAGTAAGTCACATAAATTCCTCCAAATCAGTATCAGAACCCTTGTTTCCGAATAGTTCATAAAATTCACATTTGCTCATTGGAATGTCTGACTCCATATGATCATCTCGCGGCGAGTTTTTCGCTCTATAGTAGGGGTGTCCAACACGCGGCCCGCCAGTACATAAGTTGTGGCCCGCCGACTCTTTATAAAAAAAATTTAAATATCAGGTTTTTAAAGTTTTTTCATTTTTAAATTTATTTGAGGAGAAATTTATACATAATATATATATATATATAAATCTACAATTTATTTGCCTGTTCCCTGTTCTTGTCTTAAAATAAATCCTGTTTGATAATAGAAATGTCCTTTAAATTAAAATAGATTTATATTTTATCAAACAGTTACATTTAATTTTACTATAATAAATCACTTTTTTAATTGATTCCGAATTGTATTATGCATATCCTTTATTACGGAGGGTACATGATTCTTTGTGTGTGCAACTTTCATTTCTCCTCCTCCTTTTCTGTTTGGAGTGCCCAAAAAGCAAGAGGCAGTCAGAGATGGTTTTAAAGTTTAAAAAAAGTATTCAGGATGGTTAAGATAAAGGGCAATGTATGTTTAATCGTTTGTGAATGACAGCTCTATCAAATTTCAACAATGTGTAACGAAAGATCATATCAAAAGGAACATCGTTATTTTCAAGAAAATAGCAATTGCAATATTTTAAACATTTTTTTGCTTATTGTATTATTATATTATACAAACATTATTATATTATCTATGTCTGCGTACATGAAAGATAATGAAAACAATAATAATAGTTCATTTTATTTCAAATTTTCACTCCAATAAATGTTTTTTGTTTCCAAATCTGATATAAAGGTACATATTTTTATGAGCGGCCCACGAGATTATAATGTTTTTCCGAAGGGGCCCGCAAGGTCATTTGGGTTGGACACCCCTGCCCTTTAGCATTAAACGTAGGTCAACGATCACGTGCCATATACCAGTTTCTCTTCCCGCTCATTTTCCAAACAAACAAATGGCGAAGAAGGAAAAGCATGGACATTGCACAAAAAAATAAATGAATGGAAAAAAAAATGTTTTAGTTGTTTTTTTTCAAAAAGAATGACAAGAAATAAAACTATTTATGCTTGCGTTGCACTTTATAGCGACCTTTCTTAAACTGTGGTCCGTGGCGTCCGTCTTTTTAGGGGGTCCGTAAAGATCTCTCATTTAAGATTCCCCTCGTTTACAGACTCAGAAAGACCTTGTGAAAAAATTGAAAGATGTGCCATCCTAGACTAGATCACTAAATTGCCTCCAATAATAAAAAAAAAACTATTTGAACTTGTATTTCGATCAAGAATATTAACTCAATTTTTATTGTTTGCACCTAAACATAGTTATTACTACGAGGTAATTTTCTAAATTAGATGTTTGCTGTTTTCTTAAAGGAAAAAAAAGTGCTTAAAAAGTCTGCACACAAGTACCAGAGGTAGAGTCTTAAGATTATTGAGGAGCCTTTAAATCATTCTGCCATATGTTGTGGGAATTAGAAAAGGATGTTCAAAATCTTCGGGGGTCCGCGATAACAGGTTGACACATAAAAGGGGAATCGTGGTGATCAAGAGTTTAAGAACCACTGCTTTGCAGCAATTCAATTGTAAAACATACCATCCTTTCTTATCGTTTGGCAACATTTTCACCCTCATTGGTGACATATTTGAAAATTACAGGAACTTTTTAAAAATTTCTTTTTAATTCGGCTTATGCACAGGTTTTGAATTTTGGGTAAATTTTTTACACAATTTAAATTTTCACTCTCGGCTGATATTCGAAAATATAAGGTAATTATGTCAAATTTTAGGTAGAAATGTCTGTGGGCTTCAGGTTAAGTTAAAATATCCTGTATAAATGAAATAATAATTTTTGTACAATTTGCTAAATTTTATTTGATAAGTGTTAAAAAGTAATTTTGAACATTTATGAAAGGTTTTTGGAACAAATTTTGTGCCTGATGTATAACTTTTAGTCAGAGAAAAAGTATCACTTGTAAAAATTTTTAAAAAAATTTATATCATCCTAAATCCTGAAGTTAAAGAATACTCTAAGATGCATTGAAGAAATGGGTGTTCCTCTTTCTTTAGACATAACCGTCGAATATTTGTAAAGTAGGGCGATGAATGATTTATATTTCACAGGTTCCACTAAAATAGGGCAAGAGGACACCAAATGTAGAACAAGGGGCCAAAATCTGGGAATGAATTTCAGATGCAAGTTCTAACCTTTAATTTCTAAAAGCTTACATCTTTTTGACATTGGAAAAATTTCAAAATTCCTTAATAAATATCTAAAAATATTTTTTTTTTATTAAAAAAAATTACAGAATGTTCGGTGACAAAACAAAAAATTGAGGGATTCTAAATTCCTGAAAAATTGCAAGAATATTTTAATAATGATAATTTCAGAATATTTATTAATAGAAAGCTTTTTTTCTTGCTGACAAGAGCTTTGCTTAAATATCTTTCATAAAAAAAATGGGTTTCTTAAATATTTTTTTTTGTTCTAAATTATTATTGTCTTCGGGTCTTGTTGAAATCTAAATTACAGCACACGCATTTACTTTTTTTTTCCTAGTTAAAAATAAGTTTAGTTCATATTACATAAAAATTAAGGCATGTCGTTAGGAAAGTTGGTAACATTTTTATATGTATAATTACAAAACACACTTTATTTTACCATGTATGATAACCATTATTTGCTTAAATGCAAAGAACTTTTCTGAACGAGGATTTTTTAATCTAACGTTTATAAATAAATAACCCTTAAATAAATAAATAAATAATAAAAAAAACCGGCAACAGTTGACTGAAAATGCAATTAAAGGTATCTTACTAATTTGTTAAATTCTTTTGTCTTTAAGAATGCGGTTGAATTTCTCTTATTAGTTATGATTATTATGATGAAAAATAACTTGTAAAAGTAGAAGATATACATAAAAATCGCACTGAAAAAGATAGTTTTTAATTACATTATTGATTTAGATAGAACAACTCTCCTTTTTTTTGTTGGAGTATTTTAATTTCAATATTAGTAACTTAAGTAAATGTCAAATCGAAAACAGTCAAAAAAATTTTTAAAAATTCTGTAGTTTTTTTATGAATTTAATAAATTTATTCTAAACACTTGAAATCAGTGCTCCCCAACCTTTTTATCGCTGCGGAACGGTCAACGTTTGATAATTTTACTGTGCCCCGCTGAGGATGGGACGATAATTGTTTATATTTTAGATTGTTTAGTTTAATAATTTTAATTTTAATTGTATTTAAATATGCGTTCAGAATAAAATACAATTACACATACACAAAAAGGAGTATAAAGTGATTTAACATGCAACATAAGATTTTTTCCGTGGAAAGTTGAACAAACTTGAGAGAAATGCATCACCGTAATTAAAATAGAAATAATTTAATGCTCTTTGGGTTGCCCGGTACCACACATTTGATCCATGAACCAGTCCACGGCCCAGGAGTTGGGGACCATTGCTTTAAACGACCAATACTTTTATTAAAGTTATTCATTTCATTTATAACTTTGAACATTTTTATACCTGCATAAATACAACTTAAAAATTATATTTATTTAATACATAATTGTGAAGAAAATCAAAATTTTAGTAAATTAAGAGTAGAATTTCAATGATTCACTTTTAATAAGAGTTTAAAGAAGTCACTAAGTTTAACAGTGTATTTAAAAAAATAATTTTAAACTTCTTTTACTGTTACGGCTTTCTTGGAATTAGTTTTCAATTCATGACATTTTTTATTTATTGCCTGGGAATTTATTATTTATTTTAATTTATATTGTAAATTATGCATTTTTATATTTTCTTTGATGTTTTCACGACGATTTTGTGTCAAAAAAATACAGATTTTGTGAATATCATTTCCCCCAAAGATGTCGAAATAAAGATAAATCAACAGTACACTACGCCATAAAAATAAGTCAGTCTCTATATGTATAAAAAAATGTAGTTTTTCTATAAAAGTATTTATATTGAATTGCTATCTGGTAAATTAGCAAAATATTTAGAATTTTTGAATGAATTATGTAATAAATTTATTTAATAAATTAAACCATGTCGTCATCCTACATAAGCTATTTTCATATTTTGCTTTTTAAAATAGACGAAACACATTTTCATACAAATATTACAGCAACATATTCATAACTATACTAATTTATTATTATTTATAATAATTAATTAACGTAAAATAAAATTGATGATATACATGAATAACTAGATTTTAAAAGTCAAATAAATTTAGCAAAGTTTTTTTTCCCTAATAGTTTTAAAGTTCCTGGCATATAAATTTCATTTTGGGGTAAATTTTGTATCTCTTTACAATTTCTTTATGCATATCGAATTCCCTGAATTCTTTTATTAATATCTTCTTTAGTTTATAAAGCATCATTTTTGTATGATGTAACATAATTTCAGTTATTTTTTCATTAGCAGGTATAATACCGTTTTTTTATGTTCGGTTTAAATGTCAAAGAAAAAAAATTATTAAAGTTTTCAAATATCCAATTATAATTTTCAAATAAATTTGTTTAATCTAGTTTTTTTTTAACTTTTGAAGTGTATTAATAAGTATTGCAATGTAAAGAATAAAATCTGTTGCTTTATATACAGTCGGACCCCAGTTTAACGAATTCATCGGGACCGAACATTTTGTTCGTTAATTCGGGGTTATTCGCTATATCGGGGTAAAAACAAAATACAAATATTTTTGCACTTACCTTTTAGAAATTCTATAACAAATAACTGCACAAAAAATGGCCATCGTTAGAAATTACACACTTTTTATTCAACAGCTAAAATCACTATTAGTGAATTATTAAGCATCAGTTAATTGGAAATTTTAAAATACTGGCTAAAGGATGTTTGACAATCTTTTTGATTCCCGACCCGAAAGAGTCCTTTTTCGATTTTATGCAGAGAAGAAAATACTGCGTCATTTACATCCTGTTGCATAAGGTATGTTTTCACAGCTTTTAAACAATGTAAGGCAGTAGAAAATGTAACACTTTTGATAGAAGATTCATTATCAATTCCTGCATCAGAATCGCTATTCATTGGCTCAAAGAAATCAACAATTTCCTCAACTTCATTGCACAGTTTGGTAGTCTGTCATCAAACATATCATAATCGTCGAAATCTTAAAATATCACCTGCATTTGTGGAATGAGTTGAGATAAGAAAGGGATTTCCTGTCGTATTCAAAACTCACACGATAGGTCACACTCATGACTCATCTGCACCTGTAATGGTCTGCACCTTTTCCTGTCGAAATTTGCTGCTTACAAAAAAAGTAAACACCCTTTCCGGACAAAAAGGATACGTCATTTTTAAGAAGAATATAATTTTCCCAATACAAACTAATAAAAAAAATTTTCAGCTGTTGAAATAATTTGTTAATTCGTCTATGCCTTCAAATTAATCGGGAAAGAGAAAAATTCGTTAAATCGTGAAAGTCGGTAAATAGGGGTTCGTTAAATTGGGATCCGACTGTGCATGTAAGTATAACAACAAATTTAGATACATTCTATGAATCGATTCCTTTTGGTCAAGCTCAGTGGACAAAATTCATATGACGTCATTAGTCACATGATAACGGCAACCACGTGTTTCTAGCCAATCAGTTGAAAAACTCATGTGACATCATGGTCACGATAAATGCAATTATCTATTTTAAGCTAATCAGATCATACACTTCATTCTTGCCAAATCTCGTTTTTTGCAGAAAACTTTTTTTAAAAGTAATATTTGTGTCACTTTATTTAGAAATACATATATAAAACAAGTTTTTTTTTTAAATTTAAAAAAATTTTTTGTTGAAGTTTCTTTTTACAGCAGTTGAACATCTTTACTAAATTTTGAAATTTTACCTAAGTTTTATGAATAGAATAAAAAGTACAAGTTAGTTTTATGTCAGTTTTGAATTCAATGTAGAACACGTGTTTGACTTTATCATGTGACTGTCATGAGTTTAGTACATTAAGCAGCATTTAATTCTGCTGGTAATTGAAACGAAAGAAAAGCATCTTAATGAAAAAGCAAAAAAAAAAAGTTAACTGTAATTATGTTAATGGAAATTTCTGGAACTTTCGATGGTAATATATAAGGAAAGGAAAGATTCAGTTCGTAGAATAAAGTCTTGAGTTGTGTCTAGCAAGAGATGTCATTTTATTTGAGTATCGAATTACTCTATTAATTTAATCTACGCGACAATATCATAGAAATAACACAAGATTCAACTCCAAGAACTTTATTACTGTTACAGAATTAAGTTGATACTAATTTGATGATCACTTAAAAGTTAATGATGATGGTATTTTAAAAATTGAACCTACACAATATGAAGATACGAAATCAATGAAATGTTTTGAGGTATTCATTTGAATCGAATCAATATATATTCATAAGGAAGGAATCGGTAATTTAAAACTAAACTTATATTTAACTAGAATATTTATAAAGTACCGTATTTATTCTAATCTAAGCCATCATCGATTCTAAGCTACACCCCAAATTCTCAACACATTTTTGTAAGGAAATAAAAAAAATAATGTAAATGGCTTGTATCAAAATCCGCAATATATTTACAAAATTAAAAAAAATAATTAAAAACGAGAACTAATAAGAAGTGAATAATTAGTTTATTTTACCCGTTTTAAAAACTTTTAAAAATATACATGAAAGTATAATTGCTTTAATTGTCAGTATCGTGTTCAATTTCACCCATCCAACGAATTTTTCTGCCCTCGATTCTAAACCGCACCCGATTTTCAGAAGCCTTAACATTGGGGAAAAGTACGACTTAGATTTGAATAAATACGGTAATTGTTTTTCTGTCAACAAAAATCAACAAAAGGATCTGGCTTAGTATAGTAAGCAAATCTGAATCCTTAATTTTAGAATAATTAAATAAAATCGTTAGGTTTTTAAAAAATTCTGTGATGTGAACTTTTTATATCCTGTTGTATATAGACAGAAGTTCATGTTTCTTCCGTCAAAAAAGGGAGAGGAATTATACACAGTGGCGTAATGGAAAATATTAAGAGCTCCCTGTAAAATCAGGTCATGCCTTTAATATTTTATAAATTGGTTAAATACGTATTTGGCACCTTTGGGCCCCCTAGAATCCTGCCCCACCCGTATAAATACCCCACCAAATGTATTTAAAACTTTTTAAATGTCGACTTTAAATGTCGAAAACAGAAAGCGATGTAATGTGGATAGTAGTGAGCTGTTATTACTAAGTTATTGTTAGTTAGTTACATTATTAGTACATTAGTTATATTATTATTGTAAGTAAGTTAATATAGTTAGTAAGTTATTCTTGGCATTGCATTATTTCAACAATTTGTTGTACATCTTCGTGTATAAAGCGCTTTCAATTACAAAAAGCACATTGATTTTAGATACTGAAATTTGAGAACGGAAAAAATTGGGGGTGGGGAAATTGACAGACAAGTATTTATTTGTCTATTAAATTAGTATCGAATGCTCAACTTCAGAACATAAAATCATTGAATTCAACTTCAAAAAAAATACGCGTGATACACGGGGAAATAAAGTAATTATAGAATATGTCGAACAAAGACATATCAATGTAAGCATCATCAGTTGCATAACACAAATATTTGTCATCAACTCACGAACCTAACCGTCAATTAAAAACATTTACACAAAAATTTAGAAAATTAATTAAATAGTATCGGAATTGTATTTGTACATAGTTGGTCGTCATATCAAGTATAAGTGTAACTGATGAATAGAAAATGCAGTGTAAAATCAATTTTGCACGTAAAGATTTTACAAAGAATCTTTTCATATCGGTTTCTTATATTTCCTTGCGGATAAACCAAAAATATACAACATTATGCTATACAGCAAAGTTGGGCAGGTAGCGGCAGGGCCGCTTTTCCGTTTAAGCACGCTAGGCACGTGCCCAGGGCGCAAAAAATTGGAGAGCGGAAAAAGAGAAAAAATTAAAATTACTGCGAATGTTCCACCACCACCTAGCGAATCGTGAGGGAAGCATTTCTGCCCTCAAGAGAGTTAAGACTGAAATGAGATCCATAATGGAAAATGAAAAGCTCAACCGTTTTGATGCTGCTATACACTCAAAATGATATTGCAATTGATTACAATGATGTTATTAATGATTTTCTGGAAAAAAATCACTCGTTTTTCGAAGAAAACCTTCCTTATACAAGTAAAATGACAGTGACTCAACAAAAAAAAAAAGGATATCGAAAATTAAAAGGCAGTAAAGCGATAAGCGATGAAAAAGATAATAATTAACAAGTTGAAAGCAGTTAATAAAGGGTGTTTTTTTTAGAGGTATAGAAATTTAAATTGCAATAAAACAACGATGTATTATTCGATTGACATGAATTTTTTTTATTCGAAAGATGATCTTGTGGCATTACATTTTAAATATGATTTCTGGCATAGGACTGCCACGGCTGGCTCGGATGTAGTCCAATCTGGACGTCCAATTTTCGATGACTTTTTCCAACATTTGTGGCCGTATATCGGCAATAACACGGCGAATGTTGTCTTGCAAATGGTCAAGCGTTTGTGGCTTATCCGCATAGACCAATGACTTTACATAGCCCCACAGAAAATAGTCTAGCGGGGTTAAATCACAAGATCTTGGAGGCCAATTCATAGGTCCAAAACGTGAAATTAGGCAGTCACCCAACGTGTCTTTCAATAAATCGATTGTGGCACGAGCTGTGGGACATGTTGCGCCATCTTGTTGGAACCACAGCTCCTGGACATCATGATTGTTCAATTCAGGAATGAAAAAGTTAGTAATCATGGCTCTATACCGATCACCATTGACTGTAACGTTGTGGCCTTCATCGTTTTTGAAGAAGGATTCCACCAGCCCATAAAGCGCACCAAACAGTCAGTTTTTCTGGATGTAACGGTGTTTCGACATACACTTGCGGATTAGCTTCACTCCAAATGCGGCAGTTTTGTTTGTTGACGTAGCCATTCAACGAGAAGTGCGCTTCATCGCTAAACAAAATTCGCTTATGAAAATCGGGAACAACGGCAATCTCGTTTTGGGCCCATTCGACGAATCTACGCCTTGCTTGATGATCGTTTTGATGAATTGCCAAACCAAACTGAGAATAAATCACTTGACAGCTGTTAAATCGCTCGCCATCTTGGAAAGTAATGCCAACTTAAACTTCTATACCTGGTAAAAAAACACTCTTTACAATAATGTATACTCTATACTGTAATTGCGAACGACTTCATTAATTTACAGAACTAATTTACAAAAGGGTGGGTGGTCCATGATACCGTAAAATAAGAAATGAACAAGAGTAGCCAAACCATACCACTATCCTTTCCGTACGACTGTCAGTTCATAACACGGCGGGTCCACAGGTGGTGGATAATGGAAAGACTCTCCAAACAGCAAAAACAAAGAAAGGGAAAAGAGTAAGAGATTTAAGGGAAAATACCTCCCGAACCGAAACAGGATAAGTAAGAACTGAAGGAGGAAGAGGGTGCTCTCTGGAAGTATTGGGGCGTACCTATTGAAGTGCCTAGGGCGCCGGGGAGGTTAAAAACGGCCCTGAATATCAGTCCGCAAAGAGTATTTTTGCGGTCAGCCAAAATTGTCATACGGGACATTTGTGTTATTAAACTAATTTTAAAATTAAATGTGCCTGAAACTATAAATACACTGCTCAAAATAATTAAAGGATATTGTAAGTTTTATATAAAATAAAGATATAAGCGAAATTTTTTTTTGCCGAAAACGGAAGAAGAGAATCACAAATGCAAATTTTTGTGATTTTCAAACTGTGGAGTATGCTAATTTTGAGTTCGACGTCAAAAACGTCGCTTCAACGGCAGCGAATGAAATTTGACTTTCAACTGAAATGAAGACAAGGATGATAGGCATTCAGTGACTGCTTTGTTTCGATGAGTACGATGTCTCAGCGAAGTCATTTAACCGATTAAGAAGCTTGGAGAGTTGTTTGTAGGTTAGAAGGGGGCCAAACTCAAGCCGAAGTAGCTCAAGCCATTGGAGTGTCATAAAGTGTGATTTCCAGGATCTGGAACCGTTTTTTGGAGATTGGAAGTCCGGGCCGAAGACCAGGACAAGGTCGTAGATGGGCAACAACGCCCAAAGAAGATCTTTATTTAGTGTTAATGGCTCGGAGACACCGAAATATGAACGCTACTCTTCTCCAACAACACCCTCGCTCGGCTACTGGCACCACGGTTTCAACTCAGACTGTCCGAAACAGGCTCCATGGTGTAGATCTGTATGCTCGCCGACCGATGGTATGTGTTAGACTAACATCAAGGCATCGTCGCGACCACAGGGAGTGGGCAACAGAGCATGTGAACTGGAGGAGAAATGAATGGAGCAATGTTCTTTTTTCTGACGAGTCTCGTTTTTCTGTTCATCCGGATAATAGACGTATTTTCATCTGGAGGGACCTTGGCAGTAGGAATAATCCTGCGTTCGTGCACGAAAGTGTCAGATTTGGCGGTGGGGGAGTGTTGGTGTATGGCGGCATCTCCATTGACGGGCGCACAGACCTCTACATCATTCGAGATGGACCTCTGACTGCTCACCGATATAGGGATGAGATCTTCAGACCTATTGTAGTCCCTTACGCTGCAGCAATTGGAGATGCCTTCATTTTAATGGACGATAACTGCAGGCCACATCGTGCTAACCTGGTGGAGGATTTCCTTTTCGAGGAAGGAATCGTACGAATGGAATGGCCAGCGTGTTCTCCAGACATGAATCCAATAGAGTACGTTTGGGATGCTCTAGGAAGACGAGTTGCTGGCCGCCAACCACCCCCACAAACTCTCCAAGAACTGGAAAGAGCTCTTCTGGAAGAGTGGGACAGAATACTCCACCTCGTGATTAATAACCTCATTGACTCCATGCCACAAAGGTGCTCAACGTTGCTGGCCGTCCGTGGAAACAATACCCCCTACTGAAAATGATTTCCTTTGAAGAAAACACCTTTTCTTATTCTTTTTTTCTCATATGCACAAATTGTGTTTTTTTCCTTTTGTACACAAATGCGCAATAAAATGCAGTTTTCCTGCCAAACATGTGTAATTTATTCTCATATAACCTACTACGTCTGTCGACCATGTATCAATCAGCTAAACAGTTTTCCAGCCACAAGATCCACCTAAAACCGCAATATCCTTTAATTATTTTGAGCAGTGTAATATGAAGTTTGCGTAATACAGAAATTGAATACAACTGCTACTATTTTACTTATATTTATTGGTTTAAATAATGAATGCAATGATTTCAAAAAGGTAAGACCCCCCGGCATCTTCCACTTTCACAATGTAACTATGTAATTGTACTTAAGCCGTAACAATTGCCCATTCCTTGATCTACAAAATTTATCATAAGCAGCTCAAATTGTTTACAATTTTTTATCCACACATACGCACAAAAGAACATCTACTAAACATATACAGAGAAAAGTGGCATTGACATTGACTCCGTGTTTACCTCCAAAAAAAAAGGAACCGCCTATGGGGTTTACACTTATTACCCTTCAAAATTATTTCAAGGTCATTGATGACGTACATCCAAGAGAATGTTTGTTTTTCAATATTTATAATCTTTGTAATTCAATATTACGTGACCGTTATGTAACTTTCAAATTATTATTTCACTGTCCAATACAAGCAGTGTACAGTATTTCTATTCACACTTTTATGTTTTATTTATTAGAAAAAAGATAAACTCTTTTAAAAAAAAGTCTGATTTGCTCTGAATAAATGTTTAATTACAATTTTACTCGGGTAGCTTCTTTTTTTTTTTTTACCAAATTTCAGAGTGCGATACTTTTATTATTTATACTATCTATCATCTAGAGTCGTTAAAAAAAGTCAGTAATTTATGATAAAAGATGCATTCTAAAAAATAATATATACAGAAATGATAAAAAGAAAAATTCACACACAGTTTTACCTTGGTCACTTACGGGCTCAATGCGTGACGTAGTTACTGATATGGAGTTAATGTCAACATAAGGAAAGATTAAAAGGGAAATAATTACAAAGGTCAAAAAAGTTCAAGAATATATTTTCCTTCCTTTCCGATATTTTTTAAAGTAAATTTTGTTAGAGAAGCTAATAATCCAATTTTTATCTTATTTAGTAGTTTCACTGAATAGGCTAAATTTTTAATGGAAGATTGACGGATTTATTATTTTGGATCAAAATACATTTTAGAGACATTTTTAAGCTAACTATATGTAACGATTGATTGATTCATGAAAATCTAAAATCTACTTTATTATTTTAGATTCTTAGAAACTAACTATTATTAAAAAATGATGAACGTTTTTTGTTTTACTCTTAGCATCAGAACCGTTTTCTTTTTATTGCTTCACATTAATAATTTTTTAATTCTAACGCAATTATTTTTTTATAAGTCATACATCGAAATTTGAAGTCACAATTTCGAAATATTCGAAATTGAAGAAGGAGGGGAAGATAGAACAATAATTTTACACTAAAAAAAATGTGTTCGGGCTATAGAGAGGAGATAGAAACCTGTCTTAAATCAAAAATAAGTGAAATGGAACAAATTTCGAAAAAGGGAAAAATTTTTTGATATAATTTTAGTAATCACTCACATTGTGCGCGTACAAACACTTACACAGAAATGCTGGTGTCACGAGGAAAAGAGAAAGCCCGAGCAACGCTGGGCTAAGCGGTGGAGGGGGAGTGGAAGTCATTTTGAAAAAGAGTATTAGAAGTGCTGATTTTGTGAAGGAAAGGGAAAATGTATAAAAGTAGAGAAAGACCGTGCAACGCCAGGCTAAGCGGTGGAGGTGGGGAGGGGGAGTCATTTTGAAAATGAGTATTAGAAGTTCTGATTTTGTGAAAGAAAGGGAAAATTTACAAAAGTAGAGATAGCCCGTGCAACGCCGGGCCATGCAGCTAGTATATATATATAGTCTGATTTTTCCCTTTTTTTGTACAATTTTTTTTAAACTAAGTTTTCTGTTGATATTTCTAAAATTGCTTAAGATACGTTAAATAAAATATCTGATTATTTAAAAAATTTCTGTGAATTGCTAACATGTAGAAAAGAGAAACAACCTTCATCTATAACTATTGATTCATTAATTTTGAGTATTTTCTTTTAAATTTTACTTAAACGCATTCAAGTGGGCTAGTATATTTATGATTGTATTAATAATAGTGAATATTTTTCTCTTTATGTGATAATATCTGCGAGGATTCTGCAATGTCGCAATGTTGCTAAAATTCTGATATTCATCGATTTTTTACATACTTCATATTGCACAAAAACAATTTATACTCATTCAACCTTGCAGTTTTTTTTATAAGATTTAGATATTTACTAAAACAAATATTCAATTATTTGAAAAGAAGATGCGACCATTGAAACTACCGTATTTACTCGAATCTAAGCCGCTCTATTTTTCCAGTGTTAATTCTACTGAAAATCGGGTGCGGCTTAGAATCAAAGGGGAAAGAAATTGAGTTTTCTCTCCTTTCAAAAGGAAAAAATGTAACTGTCCATTCTGGTCACTTGCACCGATGACTCATCCCATTCCACAGTTTATCTCCAGTATCCAATCTATCCTAAGCATTGTTGTCGGTTCGTATTCAGGAAATTGTTTTGTATGCTCTTTCTTTTAATCGCTTAAATATCAAAAATATTGGAAATAGCATCAAGACAAGTTCATTATGACGCAAGGGGAAAAAAGGGGGGCTCTTTTATATGCAGTGAAAAAAACGGAGAGCAGCGGCCACTGAAAATTTGACACGGATGAAACAAATATACGTCGATGGCGTAAACAAAATGGCGTTTCTTTTTGTTTGTAAATGTTTAACAGTGTTTAAAAATTATCTTACATTCTTCTATAATACATTCTTTTGAAAAAATGTTGCATGACAAATGCATTGGATGTCACTGAAGACGACACCGTATGGGATAATGGCGACGCCGGCACCAATTCCGAAGTCAGCTGTGACAATGGAAATGACGAATCAATTTCAAAACATGATATTGATAGTTAGAATAATTAAAGGTTCACGTATGTATTTGAAAGTTTTTAATACTGATAAAATAAATTTTAGCTATTAGCTTGTTATTATTTCTCATTATTTTTTTTAAATTTCTTAAGTATTGGATATCGATGAACCTTTTACACAAATTTTTTAATTTTTTCTCAAAAACTTGTAGAGAGTTGGGGATGCTGCTTAGATTCGAGCAAATACGGTAATTTCAAAATTTTTGCTTTATGTAACAAATTTTGAAGAATGATTTGCACATCGCTATTATGTTATTCATCCAGGATAATGTTTTATGATGATATAGTTGTAAGTTTGATAGAGTCAATACATTTTTTCTCAGGGGGTTGTATTTTGTATGAATTCATATAAAGTAGAATATTTAGAAAACTTGTATGCTATAAAAGCAGAATAGTTTTTTTGTCACTTACTACAGGAGATTCCTTGGAATTTTAATCATTTTTAAATGTAGATGAGGGTCGGGTATTATGAATAATCGGGTAATATAGAATACTGAGGTTTTGGCTATTTTTGTAGCTGTTAATGCTATGGAAAACCTTGAAGAAAGACTCTCACGATGCTTTGCAGGGATAGTTGACCACTTGTTGTTGCCATACTACTCTCTACAGTACAAAGTGCGAGTTTTGAGCTTTTCAAAAAATTTTGTAGATAAGTTTTCAAGCATTTTAACCTATTAGTACACATGTAACTTGAACATTAAAGCTAAGGATAATGTACACTAAAAGAATTGTAGCTTGTAATACTGCGGTCTATTTTTAGCCGACAAAATGTTTTGTTTTTCAGTTAAAGGCTCATTTTTCAAGATGGCGGTCAAATATCAGGGAATACTAGATATTCCTTAATATCCTAAACATTCTATTCTGATGCATCATTTGTAATAAACTTCAAGCCATCAACTAGAGCAGGGATGTCCAAACCAAATGACCTTGCGGCCACTTTGGAAAACCATTATAATCTCGCTGGCCGCACATAAAAATATGTACCTTTATATCAGATTAGGAAGCAAAAAACATTTATTGGAGTGAAAATGTAAAACAGAATGAATTATTGTTATGGTTTTCATTATTTTTCATGTGTACAGACATAGATAATATAATAATGTTTATATAACATAATTATGCAATGATCAAATATTGTTTAAAATATTACAGTTGTCATTTTCTTGAAAATTACGGTGTTCCCATTGAATTGATCTTTCGTTACTCATTGTTGAAATTCAATAGTGCTGTCATTCACAAATGGTTAAGTATACATTGCCCTCTCCTCTTTTTTTATCTTAACCATCCTGAATATATTTTTTTTACCTTTAAAAACCATCTCTGACTGCCTCTTGCTTTTTGGGCACTCCAAACAGAAAAGGTGGAGGAAAAATGAAAGTCGCATACACAGAGAATCATGTACCATCCATCCATAGTAAAGGATATGCATAATGCAATTCGGAATTTATTAAAAAAGTCATTTATTATAGAAAAATCAAAAATGTAACTGTTTGATAAATTATAAACCTATTTTAATCTAAAGGATATTTCTATTATCAAAAAGGATGTATTTTAAAACAAGAACAGGTAAAAGCGAATTACATTGTATATGTATGTAATATATGTAGGATTTTCCCTTTGAAACATTTGTAAAAAGATTGAGTCATATCCTTTTCAGAGGACCATAAATCTCAATTTTATTTATTACTGCATTCCGAAGCAGCGCCATCTAGTAAGCTTTCGTAGCTCCGGCTTGAATAATTTTTCGGCAGAGGCCAACTAACCACAGTTTGATCAACACGTCGCGTCTTTACCGCATTTCCGCGCCCATCGCGGCACCACCAGTCCTAACGTCCAATAATGAGAAAGGTTTATTTCCCCGTCTTCTAAAGGTATTACTCAACTTTTAATTAACTTAATTCCTGCATGTCTTTCTTTTTGTAATTATCTTTTTTTGTAAATATTTTTCCTTTAACTTTAAATAAATTCTCTTTTTTACTTTGTGTTTAAATGACTTAGATTCATTTAATTCATCACTCACCCTTAAACACTTACCCCTAGACAAGCCACCTCGCCAATCTAAAATCCCGCCTTCTGAAGAGTCTGATTTTTATTCGAAGATTTATTCGGACTCCCACAGAAATAATTGGGGGATCACCTGGGATTTGATTTCGAAAATCTTCGCTAAATAATAAGTTGATAACCTTCTAACTCTCTTCTTTAAAAAAAACCCCATTTTTGGCTGCAAGCCTAAAATAACAAACGGACTGAATCGAAAATGCGGATTGCCTCTCCTAACACTAACAATTAGGTGCATAGAACGAAACGACTCCCGAAGTCATCAACCACGTTATTTTCTGCCGTGTACAACTACAAGAGTTTCACAAGTCCAGTGAACACATCCAGGAGCCTTTGAAGTTTGTTTTCAAGTAATTAATCACACGTCGTCAACTGTATCAGGAGTGTACTGTTTTTTATTTCGTTTTCCTTGCAACAGGAAAAAAAAGGGAATCTTCAGAAAAGAATACGTGAGTCACTGTTAATTTGATTATGAAAAAATTGTTGTAGTCGATTTCATGAAGTAATTTATATTTTTAAATATCATGTGTGTTTTTCTGAAATACTATTTTTCTATGTGCATAGAAATCATATCAATTAAAATTTTCTACAAGTATATCTTTTAAAATATTAAGAAAGTCGTACGTAATATTCAAGTTTTATATTTGTATCTCATTTAATAACGGATTAAATTGCATTTCATGTGTGTACGAAAAGTGCGTCATTGACCTTGAACTAAGAGATTAATGTTTCTCCCATTCCTAAACATTTCTATTTGGTTGCAATCGTAATTTCAATGACTCATATAGTGTAACATTTCTTTTTCCCGCAGCTGTTTAGTAATTAATTATTTTTTACGAGTATTCGAGAAATATATTTTGAAAGAAATATGCTATGTTTTTTAGAATTGATGAAAGATCATGTATAATCTTATTTTAAATATGATGCATAATATCATTCAATATATAAGTATTTTGAGTTCATTTTTGACAGAATTATTATGCTGAAACATGTGTTTATCCTTAAAATTTGCTGATGAGATCCTAAAAAGATTTTATTTTTATTAGTGTAATAAAAAATATATATGAGATTTTTCTTAATTGAATAACTTCTAATTGTTTGCTTTTTTCAGCAAAGAACTCTAAATGATTAACTTTTTCATATCACAATAAATTTAATCACAGTTTCTAAACAAGATTTATATTAGTTTATTTTTTCTTTCAAATTCTTTTTGCATTTGTTATAACGAAATGAGAACTGAGATATATCAAATGGTTTAAAAAAAAAAGGTTTTGTTTTTAGTTGAAATTAATGATTTGACTACTTTAAATTAAGCATTACGTATTTTAGCTCGCACTGTTGTCTTTATACGTTACTGGTTTAAAATATTTCTTAATGAATAGAATTTGAATATTTAAATGTATATTTAGTGTATTTTGATGCAATATCATTTTAACTTGAGAATTTTTGTAAATGCAAACGAGAATTGTCAATAGCAACATCATTGTTTTTGTTTGAACGCGTGGCAATTTTGTTTATTCTTTTGGTTACTATCTAAACTTAAATTTAAATTTTAAAATGGCGTATCTTGGCAAAGGTCGACGCGAAGATTTATTTGTCTTAGCCACGGAATTAAATTTAAAATTCGATAAATCTATGACCATCGCCACACTCAAAGATTTAATTATTAGTAAAGATTATGACGAAGAACTGACCAAAAACATACATTTAACGATTGTTGAGGATCGCAAAGCCAGAGAAGAAAATTTACGCATTGACGGGCAAAAAGAAAAATTACGCATTGAAGAACGAGAAGAAAGATTACGCTTCGAACAATTGAGGTTAGATGAGCAAAAACGCAAATATGAATTTGAGTTGGAAAAGTTAAGAATCCAAACACAATCCAAGTTAGGCGCTGATACATCCAAAGAAAGTGATACTAAATTTCTCGTCAAAGAAATTTCAAAGTTTATACATCGTTTTGATTTGAAAGAAGACATCAGTCTTTATCTAAAATTATTTGAACGTCAAGCGCAGAGATTAAATATTGATCAAGAAAACTGGGTTTCTCATCTGTTAGGCTTGTTACCGACGGAAGTATCTCACATCATAGCGAGAGAGCCTGACGATAAAGCTAACTCTTACGAACACGTTAAAGATTTACTGCTGAAACGCTTTAAACTAACTCCAGAAAAGTTTCGACAACTATTTGTCACTCACCAAAAAGCACCTGAAAGAACATGGATTGATTTTTACCATGAGTTAAACACTTACTTCAATGGATGGATAGATGGATTGAAGATAGATACTTTCAACAAGTTATCAGATCTAATCATTACAGACCAACTCAAACGAAAAATTCCTTTTGAATTTAAAGAATATTATCTTGATGAATGGGCAAATATGAACTCCCCTGTTCAATTAACAGAAAAACTAGAAGAATTCAAAGACTTTAAGAGGACTCTGAAACAAAAATCTAGCAGTCCATTTGTGAAGAAACAAGAATTCAGATTCACAGAAAAGAATCGCAGATATGAAGCACCAGGAAAATTCGAGTATAACAGGAAAGATAAGAAGTTTCCAGCGTCAACGAATTACAACAAACATTACGAAGCCCCTGTTACCAAGTACGAATCTGTTCAAAGATATCAAGACAGCGCGCAGAAAGGGTATTACAACAAAAATTACGAGAAACACTCAAATCACAATGCTTCCAAGCATATGCTCAGACGAACTATTCAAAATCGCAGAAATTCAAAGAACCTCCAAAAGAAACTTGCACACTCATCATTAAGGAAGGTTTACGTACTAAAGAGATATTTTTTGGAAAGGTGAAAATCACGGCGCAGATAGACAGTGGTAGTACCGTAAGTTTGCTTCGAGAAAACACAAGCAGAAGAATAATGGATCCAACAAAGTTATCGAAGAACAAGATGCTTCTCACAGGTATTGGTGAAGCACAAGTGACAACTATCGGTTCCTTTGAACATAAGTTCAAAATAGATGATGAAAATTACTCGTTAACTTGGCATGTTGTACCGACTGATAAATTAAAATTCGAAGCAGTTATTGGATCAGATCTTTTGGAACAAACATCGATAAGTTTTACTAAAGAAGGAGTTAAATTTAACAAATATGAGAATCATGCACAGCTTATGCAAATATCTGCTGAAAATCTTCAAGAAGAACTAGACCTACGTCATGTTGAAAATCGTCAAATCAAGAAGGAACTTGAAAAGTTAATTCAAGACTACAAGCCAGAAAAAACAGCATCTACTGACGTCACAATGAGAATTATTTTAAAAGACGAAGAACCAGTCTGTCAACACCCTCGTCGACTAGCTTTCACAGAAAGACAAGAAGTAAACAAACAGATAGAAGAATGGCTCAACGAAGGCATTATACGTCCGAGTTCTGCGGAATATGCAAGTCCAATCGTAATGGTAAAAAAGAAAGATGGATCTTCGAGAATGTGCATTGACTACAGAAAATTGAATCAGAAGCTTGTGAAAGATAAATTTCCGTTACCTATCATCGAAGATGTTTTAGACACTTTGCAAGAAGCAAAGGTATATTCTACATTAGATTTACGCAATGGTTTCTTCCACGTCGATGTTGACGAAGATTGCAGAAAGTATACATCCTTTATCGTCCCAGATGGACAATTTGAATTCAATAAAGTTCCTTTCGGACTAAGAACAAGTCCAGGAGTTTTCCAACGCTACGTATCAAGTATATTTAGAGATCTTCCTCGGAAAGGAATTGTAATCAGTTATTTAGATGATCTCGTCATTCCAGCGAAAAACGAACAGGAAGGTCTCGAAAAACTTAAAATTATTTTTGAAGTCGCAAAGAAATACGGATTAGAAATTAAGTTCAAGAAGTGCCAATTCTTAAAAAAGAAAATTGAATTTCTAGGTCACATTGTAGAAAGCGGAACTATTAAACCTTCTCCCACGAAGACACTAGCTGTCCGAAAATTTCCAGAACCAACAACAATAAAACAAGTACAAAGTTTTCTTGGTTTAACTGGATATTTCCGCAAGTACATCAAGGATTATTCAAAGATAGCTAAACCACTTAGTGATTTAACAAGAAAAGAAAACCTCTTTGTTTTTTTTCGGGATTCAACAAAAAGAAGCATTTGAAAAATTGAAGAAAATCCTGTCCGAAGGCCCAATCTTGCACCTTTACAAGTATGGAAGAAAAACAGAACTGCATACAGACGCCTGTAAACAAGGGTACAACGCAATTTTGTTACAAGAAGCAGAAGATGGAACGTTGATGCTCTTAGCCGATATCCCGTAATGATGGTATGCAATGATACATTAACTTCAAAGCTTAAAAATGCACAAGAGGAAGATGACAACATCCAAATATTGAAATCACTTCTACAGAAGCAAGAATCAGAAGAATTTTTTGAGCGAAATGGTATACTCTATAAGTACTTAAATGGTCGAGAATTAATTGTAACCCCTAAAGCAATGCAAGCTGAACTAATTAAATTGATTCACGAAAATGGTCATTTCTCAGTAGGAAAAACAGAAGAAATTGTGAAACAGGAATTTTTTATCCCAAATTTATCGAACGTCGTTAAAAAAGTAATAGTTAATTGTGTTCCATGTATCTTAGCTAATAAGAAAACTGGCAAAAAGGAAGGGTTTTTGAATCCTATTTCTAAGGAAAGCATTCCTTTAAGTACGTACCATGTTGACTTCATTGGTCCTTTACCCTCCACAAACAAAAGTTATCAACACATTTTCACCGTAGTAGACGCATTTACCAAATTTACTTGGCTATATCCCGTCAAAACTGTGTCTGCTGAAAGTGCCCTCGAAAAACTAAAACAACAGCAGAAGACCTTTGGTAATCCCATCAGAATTATCTCTGATAGAGGTTCAGTGTTCACTTCAAAATTATTCAACGACTACTGTGATGAAGAAAACATTCAACATCTACAAATAGCAACAGGTGTTCCTCGAGGAAACGGACAAATTGAACGAATTCATCGAACTTTGATTCCAGTTCTTACCAAACTATCATTAGATGACTCAACGAAATGGTACAAATACGTCGACAGATTACAGAGAATACTAAATAGTACTATAAGTCGCAGTACAAAATGGACACCATTCGAACTATTAGTGGGAATCAAAATGCGTAACAAGGAAGACATCCTAATCAAAGACTTACTTCTAGAAGAATTGGCGAAAGAATTACTAGAACAACGCGAATTTTTAAGAAACGATGCAAAAAAGAACATCGAAACCCTGCAGTCTGAAAATAGAAAGACGTATAACCGAAGAAGAAAGAAAGCTTCGTTATACAAAGAAAATGATTTAGTAGCCATCCAAAGAACCCAATTTGGAGCTGGACTGAAACTAAGACCAAAGTTCTTAGGCCCTTACAAAGTAACAAAAGTTAATTCCAAGGATAGGTATGAAGTGGAAAAGGTTGGTCAGCACGATGGACCGAACTCAACCACCACCTCAGCTGATTTGATGAAACATTTTTATGCTTAAATGAATTTTTTTTTATTTGTTATTATTTTTAATTTTTCTCATATCCCTCTTGAGAAATTAATAGATGTTCTATGGTAACACTCGTTTCCATTAATCACTTTATATTCACTTGTAATATTTATTATATTTTCGTATTATTCATTATCTTTCTATTGATGCGAAGGATTTTTTTTATGGTTTAGTTAATTGTAGATCACAACATAGAATATTTTGTTTTTATATGCTTTATTTTAGGTCCGGAATTGTGAATATTAGGTATACATCTTCTCATCTGTAATATTTTATTTTATCTTTAAGAATCATATTATTTGTCTTTATTGCGTCCACATTCCAATAATCATCAAATTTATAGTTCTAACTAAAAATAGTTTGTATTTAAAGTACTTAAGCTCTCAACATTTTGTAAGAGCTGAGAGACCAGCTCTGTCAGGAGAGGGTGATTCTGTAGGATTTTCCCTTTGAAACATTTGTAAAAAGGTTGAGTCATATCCTTTTCAGAGGACCATAAATCTCAATTTTATTTATTACTGCATTCCGAAGCAGCGCCATCTAGTAAGCTTTCGTAGCTCCGGCTTGAATAATTTTTCGGCAGAGGCCAACTAACCACAGTTTGATCAACACGTCGCGTCTTTACCGCATTTCCGCGCCCATCGCGGCACCACCAGTCCTAACGTCCAATAATGAGAAAGGTTTATTTCCCCGTCTTCTAAAGGTATTATTCAACTTTTAATTAACTTAATTCCTGCATGTCTTTCTTTTTGTAATTATCTTTTTTTGTAAATATTTTTCCTTTAACTTTAAATAAATTCTCTTTTTTACTTAAAAGAAGTATTTGTGTTTAAATGACTTAGATTCATTTAATTCATCACTTACCCCTAGACAAGCCACCTCGCCAATCTAAAATCCCTTCTGAAGAGTCTGATTTTTATTCGAAGATTTATTCGGACTCCCATATATATATATATATATATATATATATATATATATATATATATATATATATATATATATATATATATATAAATTTCCCTTCAAATAAATATTTCAAAATGAAAAAACTTTAAAAATCTGATATTTAAAATTTTTTTTAAAAAGGGTCGGTGGGTCGCAACTTACGTACTGGCAGGCCACGTGTTGGACATCCCTGAACTAGAGAACTAGAAAACAAAGACACTGAATGTGAGTATCTTCTGTAACGCAAAATTATCTGAAGATCAATGTGGGAAAATTTAGATCCAACGTTTCAGCTGTTTTCTGTGGGCTCACCTTGACAGTACTGGAAAGATACTTTTGGTAAGGTATCCGACTTTTCAAAAGCACATAAATGGATAATTTTCATGATATTTAGTGTCACTTTGATTAGAATATATGCATAAAATTGTTTTAAGGACATTTTGACAAAAAAAAATTTATTTAAATACAATATTTTGGCAAAAAATCAACTTAGAATAATCTTTTTTCCAAATGTTCTACTTTTGTGAAAAATGCTTCTATTGGAATAATATTTTGTACAGTATATAGCTCAGACCTCTGTTCAGAGGCTCAACGAGAATTATTGAAATATGTAACTTAGAAGTGGGTTCATTCATATATTTTACGACAACAGAGGAGAGCAATTTTAAGAAAAAAACGCGAAGAATTATTTCAATTGGTAGTAACTCTGAAAATAATGTGAATTTTTCAAAAATTCTAGTTGAGCCTCTGTAGAGAGGTCTGAGCTATACACAGGCAAAATATTATTATAATAGAACCATTTTTCACAAAAGGAGAACATTTGGAAAAAAGATTATTCTAAGTTAATTTTTTGCCAAAATATTATATTTATTGGGTTGGCAACTAAGTAATTGCGGATTTTTTTTAGAAAATGAAAGACAATTTTTTCATGGAACTATAAATAACTTTATTCTGTAATGTATTGCCCATTTTGATGAATGACCTTTTGCCATCCTTCAGGCAGCATCATAATCCCACTCATAAAACTTCTGGTTTTCATTAGCAAAAAACTGAATCATGTACGATTTGACATCATCATCATTATTGAAATTTTTACCATTCAAGGAGTTTTGTAAAGATCGAAACAAAAAGGAATCAGATGGTGCAAGGTCAGGACTATATGGTGGATGGGGCAAAACATCCCAACCAAGCTCCAATAATTTTTGGTGAGTGACTAAAGATGTGTGTGGCCTTGCATTGTCATGATGGAATACAACACCTTTTCGGTTTGTCGATTTGGGCCGCTTTTCTTCAACTGCATTGTTTAACTTCGTTAGTTGTTCAATGTAGACATCAGAATTGATCGTACGGTTGGGTGGTAAGAGTTCAAAGCAGGCAATTCCTTTGTAATCCCACCAAACTGATAACAAAACCTTCTTTTGTTGAATATCAGCTTTTGATGTTGTTTGAGTTGGTTCACCTGGCCTACTCCATGGTCTTTTCCACTTGATATTGTTGTAAACAACCCATTTTTCATCGCCAGTTATCAGTCGTTTTAAAAATGGATCATTTTCATTACGTTTCTTTAGCAAATCACAACTGTTAATGCGTTGCGTTAAATGCGTTTCTTTCAGTTCGTGAGGAACCCATGTATCGAGTTTTTGAACATAGCCAAGTTGTTTTAAGTGATTTTCAATGCATGTATGTGATACATGAAGCTTCTCTGCAATCTCATGTGTTGTACTGTGATGATCCGAATCGATTATTGCTTTGATTAGGTCGTCATCAACTTCAACTGGACGACCAGAGCGTTTTTCATCTTTGAGTGAAAAATCACCAGAACGAAATTTGGCAAACAAATTTTGACACTGCCGTTCTTTTAAGGCTTCGTAACTATAAACAGCACATAACTTTTTATGAGCTTGCGATGCGTTTTTCCCTTTGCGGAAATAAAAAACAAAATATGACGAAAATGTTCCTTTTGATTTTCCATTTTTCAGCGAACGCCAAACAAAAACTACGCAACCGATCCAAAAACTTTTTTTACCGATTGACAGCTGAATTGCCAACTATCAAATAACAAAATGTGTTTTACATTTGTATTACGTCTGCAAACCTAAAAATTCAACTGAAGCCATCAATGAGTGAAATCCGCAATTACTTAGTTGCCAACCCAATGAATAAAATTTTTTGTCAAAATGTCCTTAAAACAATTTTATGCATGTATTCTAATCTGAGTGACAATAAATATCATGAAAATTATACATTTATGTGCTTTATTAAAACCACGGTTCCGAACGTAGTCGGATACCTTAATAAATTTCATTGACTTTCTCGTTTTCTTAAAAATATGGCTGTTTCAGTAAAAAATAAATACGTTTTTATGAAGTTTTAATTAGTTTTCCAATGGTTTAAATCCCCTATTCCATAATACCCTCCCTCCCTTTATCATTTTTTTAACAATAAATTTTTTATAACCACAATAAAAATATTACTTCTTTTGACAAATGATAATTCCTTACAATCGTTTATAGCAGTGCTCCGCAACCTTTTTATCGCTGTGGACCGGTCAACGTTTGTTAATTTTACCGCGGCCCGCTGAGGGTGGGACACGTTGATTGTTTATATTTTAGATTGTTTTGATTTAATAATTAAAATTAATTATTAATTCAATAACATTTAAGTATGCCTTCAGAATAAAATATAGTTACACCAAAAATGAATAGAAGTGATTTAACGTGGAATATAAAGTGATTTCCGTGGAAAGTTGCGCAAATCCGAGAGAAATGCACGAGTTTAAATAAAATGGCAATATTTTAATGTTCTTTGGACGGCCTGGCATCATTTGATACACGGCCCGGTACCGGTCCGTGGACAGGGGGTTGCGGATCACTGGTTTATAGTATATATCCATGAGGATTTTGGTGATTTTTTATTAAAAACTTGTACAGTTATTTTTAAAAATGTAAAAGGTGTTCCATAATACCCAACTCTCCTCTATATCATTTGTCTCAAAAATTTTCTTAAGTATATTAATTTCATGGTTTTTAATTTTAGTATAATTAGAATGAAAAAGAAGCAGCCAAACACAAGCAAGTTAATAAATACTGCAAAGTCATTAGAGTAGCGATATGAATGTGTGAAAGTTATTTTAGAAAATTTCATATTCAGAGAAATCTATATCGGTACTCGTAACTTACTACAATTTTTAATCCCAGTTGACACTAAAACTTTTGTTGCTGCATATCTCATGAGCCAAAATAAATTTTTAAAAATAATGCCAATGTTAACAGAATCAAAATAATAATAAAGAATCTGCTGTTTTTTTCAATTCCTGCTATTATATATATATATATATATATATATATATATATATATATATATATATATATATATATATATATTTATTTGTATATATATATATATATATATTGTTCAAATTTTCAATCGTTAATAAAATAATTTTTATTCATCCACTAAAGTTCAAATACATCTTTTAAACTTGTTGTATATGACACTTGATGTTTATACAGTTTTTCAAAGATTAATTCATTAATTAAATTTAATTTTTTAATTTTAAATTTATTTCGCATTATTTCTGACGAAGTTCGAACTGACACCAACATATGGCACTAGTAAGTTTTTCTAGCGAATTTTTTCGTGGCTTCAAATATATTTTTTTAAACTTGTAGTGGATGACATTTGATATTAATACAGTTTTTCAAACATTATAATTCATTAATTAAATTTAAATAACAAAAATAAAAATTTTCTTTGTTGACCCAAGTAGGAATTGAGTTAAATTTTTTTTTATATTACTTGTTTTAAAATAAAAATGAGAAGATGTTTTTCCTCTATAATAATTCCTCTGTAAATGGGCCTCAGAATTAGTTAATTTGGTATTTTTTTCATGGTATTATGAATCATGAGCTCTATTTAATTATTTTAAAGAGAAATTTTAAATTATCCGCCCGAAATTTGGATATTGGAGACTACTTAATTTTTTAACAGGGTAATGACGCCAAGTGCACTGCTCTCATTGTATGCCACCAGTGTCTCTATAACTGTCCCCAAATTATGAAAACATCCCCTCAATCACTTTATTTAGCCAAGTAAAATAAAGAAAACGTGACGAATAAACACAAAATGTGAAGTAAAAACAATAATCACAAGAGAATGGAAGAAAATCGATGCAGAAATTACAAAAAACTGATTAAATTTATAACAAGAAGCTTAAAAGTTGTTGTGGACACTAAAAGATATCTTACTAAGTACTAAATTAAGAAAGAAATGCAATATTTAAAGCTAAGTTGAGATTTTTGTTAAGTGTACGAAGACTTTTGTAACGTAATTTTTTAGTAGATTTCTGATAATTATTTTTTTTTAAAAATAGTTATACTATTTTTAAAAAATTATTTATGTCATTTTATTAAGAATAATTTGCAGATATCATTAAAAAATTACAGTTACAATATATTAATTTTTATCAGTCGAAAACATTAAATTTTATAGGAAATTGCATGTGTATGAACACTTTTGTGGCCCACTGTATATATATACTAATTTTATATGATTATTATTTTTATGATTTTTAAAAGTATATATATATATATATATATATATATATATATATATATATATATATATATATATATATATATATATATATATATATATATATATATATATATAATTTTCTTAATATCGTATCGCAATTAATTTTATGCGGTTCTGCTCTCACCCTCGTATTTGGCGGGAACTCATTACTTGTTGATGCACTCTCGGCCATCGTTTACACTCCGAATAAAAGTAGGTTATGTTTTTGTTCATATGTTATTTAGTTTAATGATTTTTTAATATTTAAATTCTACATATATAATTCTTTCCTTTCCTCTTGGTACATAGTATGATAAATTACAGGTGAAGGTTGGCTGGCCGCAAAACATGTTTAAACCTGCAATCCTGGTTCCTAAAGCTAGGAGTTTGTCATTATACTACTGTGCCTTCTTCCTAATTTTAGTTATCTTAGGTATATAACTATATGTTTATTTTTATATTTTCGTTTATATATTTGTGTGTATATATATGTATAAATTTATATATATATGTGTATGTATATGTATATATTGAATTTTTTTATATTGGATTATATATATATATATATATATATATATATATATATATATATATACAATTTTTATTGATAATAACTCTGAAAATAATATTAATTATGTAAAAATCCTAGTTCAGGGCTCTGTACAAAAGTCAGCAATATACAGGCAAAATATTAATATTATAGAAGCATTTTCTATGCAATGAGTAAATTTGGAAAATATGCCATGCATTTTCTTCATTTCTTTCTTTTTTTTGCCAAAAAATTACATTTAAAATTTTTTATTGTATTAATATTTTTAACACAATTTCATATGTATATTATAATTCGAGGGATGTTTAATATCTCAAAAAAATTATTCATTAATACGGTTCTGAACGCACAGTCGGACATCTTAAAAAACAGTTAGTGCATTGAGACTTTTGTCTTTTTGTATTCTAAATATATCCTTTTTTATCAGCCACCACTGTCAATTTTTTCTTTATGTATTACAGATAAACACTACAATTTGAAGCAAATAAGAATATATAATTTTTGTTTCTTAACGCTCGATTGATTATCTGTAATGAAATTTCAAATTTCTATTTTTAAAAAATATCGTTGGATTTTGCTGCATTATATTTTTAACTTAATTTGCTTGTTTAAATAAAGATTTCAACTATGGTGACGTGATTTTATCTTACCGTCCATTATCAAATTTGAATTATAGACTTGAATTTTAATGCAAACGATTATTTCCTCTTTCGCAATATAAGATTCAATCTTATCAACTCCAACGAAGCACCATTTTTTTTGCTAATTTATTTCTAGAAACATCACCTTGTGCAACAAAACTCACTTAGATACTATTTGTGACACTATGTCTGATAAAAAATGGGTAAAAGTAACATATATCCTAATTTTAAATTCAAAGTATAAAATTAAACAAATCTTTAAGAATTAAATATTTAACAACAAGACAGTCTTTCAAAAGGGACCTAATTAGGTTTATACGCTAATAAATGATTCAATCATTTCTGAGACAATCGACTAATCAAATTTTTGTATTTTTAAGTTATAAGATAAACATTGTTTTGTAAGACATATATCTGAATAATTAATATTTAATATACAGCTAAAAAGCTTCCTATTATTTTGCTTAAATTGCGTCACAGCAGAATTAAATTGAATATTTTTGTCTTCCATTTTTTTACTACAGGAAGATCTCTGATTATGATATGTAATGGAGCTACCAAACGCTACAAGTTAAATCTATTGGGAAGATATAAAATTAATATGGTATATATACTGCAGGAATTCTCGGAGAATATTAAAGCAGGTCTACAGAAGGTCGTTCACATTTTATGGAAACGATTTTGTAATTCACTTTCTTGCTTGCATTTTGAGATAAAACTTTGGTAACTTCAGAATAATCTTCTGCAAAGGTTTTCCTTTGATTGGATGTAAAATAAAAGATTTATTTTAAAAATGGCTCTTAAAAATGAGGTATGGCTCGAAAGTTACGTAATTACTCTACCCAATAAGAAATATTCGTATCAACAAATGAAATAGCGCTGTAAAAAATCTCGGTTATAACATTTCAATCAATTTGAAAGGGAAAAAACGTCTGGCAGAAAGTAAAAATGAAAACATGACCACAAAACTTCCTCCTAAGACTGTTCAAATGCAGACAACTATCAAGAAAGTGAAGTATCTGATCCTAAAAGAAAATCCACCGACATTGTATCAAATCTAGGAATGTCACCCGACTCTGTAATTAAATTCATTCATATAGATTTAAAGTTAAAACAGATGTTTAAACCTAAAGTTCGTCTCCTTTCTTAAAACATATTGTTGAAAGAAAAGCAAATTGTAGAAAATTATGTAACAAAACACCTAGCCTGACACTCGAGGAGGTATGGTTATATTTAAGTGACTGCTGTAATAAAAAAAGGATCGGTTTTCTATTGCTCAACTGACGGGAATGACTGCACCAAATGGCTTCGTCAATGTACAGTAAAATTCCCAAAGGCATTCATGATAGTAGCAGGGTTTTCTAACAACGGCAAATTAAAAATAAAAAAAAGTCTCAAGTAAAGCCAAAATTAATTCACACACACTCTACTATCAGCAGAATATTTTAGAACCAATTATTGAAGAAGGAATTCCGACTTTATATAGAAAGGACATTGATAAAGCTAAACTTCAAATGGACAAAGCCTCTAGTCACTCGTCTAAGTCAACTGCCGCTTAATTAGCAAAGAAAGAATCATAAACAGGAATAAGGTGTATCCTATTTGTTGAAATACGTGCAAATCACCCGACGCTTCTGCAACGGACTTTTGTACTTTCAGTTTATTAAAACGAGTCTTTAGAAAACGGCATCCAAGAACATTGAACGAACTTAGGAAAACAATTCAAGAGGAATGGAGTAAAATTTGCATGAAATCACCAAGAAAAAGTTTACTTTCATGAAAAATTCGAATCAGAGCTATTGTCAAGACTCATGGCTATCAGGCAGAAGGAAATTTCCACAAAAAAATACGGTATTTAATGATAAAAATTAACTATCAAAATCGTTTCCATAAAGGGCGAACGACCTTCTGTATTGGTTTTTTAAGCAATTCATAGTGACTGGCAATGTCTTCTCCAGAACAATGCTAAACCACACCAATGATTAACACAGGCCTCTCTTATGGAGGGGGAGTGAGGTTATATTCTAAAAAACGCGTAGACGAAAGCGCCGAGGAGTAATCTCTACGGTAAAAACTAAACATCTGTTCGCCTATGAGGGATTGAAAGGTCCCCCTTGTGTATACCACCGAACCACATACAACTGGTATGAAGCAAGAAGATTCCATGAAGGTTCACCTGATAGCAGTTCTCACTATAGTCCAAAGGTTAACACCTTTTCTTATATGCCGGGTGGTTATTGTCCGTGTTGTTTCTATTGTGCCCTGGGGCCACTTGACCAGCTTTGTTAGAAAGTTGATGCACGTTAAATCTGTCTTCATGTTGGATTGATATGGAAATTGGAGAGAGGTATGTCTCCTCAGATTTTATCCTTATCACTAGACCATGGAACAAAAATGTGAGTCCTGTTGCCAATAGCCCTTGTGTTGCATTTAAAGGCGACATTAATATCCAACCAATTGAGTCTGATTCCCTAATTATAGAAACTATATTCTAATTATTCCAGACTATTATTCTAGCAGATGACCTTTGGTGGGAGAGAAAATCGAATACTCAATCTTTCAGCAATTAGTGCACTAAAGTTCCACCAGACTGTAGAACATATTACAAATAGGTTTTAAATTTATTAACTGGGCTGTAAAAACTAAACATCTATGGCACTTAGCAACTGTTATTTTAACGATATTAAAAATCAGTTCAATATGGCAGCGTTTTTTTTTTTAAAAAAATTAATAATATCTCGCATAAGTAAATCATAATATGTTGTTCTCTTTTTTGGAATGTTCTAGAATATTATCCCTCCTTTCCTGAGATAAGTAATTTTTTAATCAGCTTTCTTATGATATGATATCGTAATCATCAAATGATGGATCTTTGTATCTATAACAAAACGTAGACTTGTCACTTGTGTCAGTGATACTTCTAGTGGTATTCTGCTTTCCGCTTTTGGTTCTTTTCTCATATGAAAAGTATTTTGAGTTCACAAAGATGCGGTTTAGCAAGAATGATCAGAATTGTGTCAAATTTAAAGTCATACATTATAACGTCTGATATTACGATATGAAAGTAGAACGGTGCAGAGACAAGGCTCGCATTAAAACATTTATTTATTTTTTGTTTAACAATATTGAAAGGGAGTATTTATATTTTATGCTATTTATTTCTTATTTTAATAAATATTCTTAAAAGATACACAATATATGTACAATGGACTAAATTCATGTGACGTCATAGTCACATGATAACCGAGCCACGTGTTTTCGGCCAATAAGTTCATTCATTAATGCGACGTCATAATTATAACATAAATATAATCGCGCGTTTCCAGCCAATTAGTTCATGTGTTTCACTGTTGTCAACTTTTGCTTTTTGCAGAAACTTTCTTTGAGAAAGTACATGTGTGTCAACGATATAATAATGAACATAGTTAAACAAAATGCACTTAATTTAAAAGTATTAGTACGATGTAAGTATTTTTTTTAAATTTTAAACACTGCTTGAAGAATTTTAACACGTGAACTCTTTATCCAATCGTCAAATTTTAAATGTTATCTAAACTTTACAAGTTGAACTACTAGTATGTCAATTTTTAATTAATAGGAAACACGTGATTGCCGTCATCATGTGACCGTCATGAATTTAATCCATTAAAAAAAATTTTATTTATGTTTAAGGAATTTTATTTTATGCTGTTTATCTTTTGTTAATAAATAACTTTAAATGATGCAAAATTAATATATAATAAAACTGTAAATCTTTACTATTGATCTCTATTTTTTTAACTCTGCAATCGAATCGTTTCAAATATGCCCTAGTGTATGGCACGCTGAATCATATTGGTAGATTGGCTTTGCCACGCCACAGCTATAAGGTTGTCGACCCATGGGCTACAGCACAATATTCACGCTTTATTAAAAAATACCTTCATTTTCTTTTTTGTAACTCCAAAGTTCCACTTAAAGTTCCTCTTCTAGAGAGCTATATAAAACATTTTTCATGATAGACCCTGAATTATAATTAAGGCTAATTGTTCGCTAAAATATAATAATGAAGTGTTAATTAACACTTTTTCCTTCATATTATACCACGCTAAAACTTTGATAAACCAAAGGGGCAGTTCTTTGAAATATCCTTTACTGACTATTCAAAAGATGAAAACACCACCATGAAATACATTTAATAGGTTTAATATGTGCATTATACCTCGATTTCTATATATTTCGATACATCTAAAGGTTTTCTATTAAATTATTCAATATTTAATTAGCTTGTTACATGTTTTTACGTTCTTTGAATAAAGCAAATCAGCAAAATACTATGAAAGTCAGCGATAAACTTATAGACAATGGTTGTTAATATGCGTTAAAAAATGTATTAATTTTTTTTAATGTCTGTCTTCGCCAAATGTAAAAGCCTAAAATAAATTCGTAACACATTTTTGGATAGAAAAATGTCTCAATTTTCACGAAACTTCGCAGCATTTTGTTATGCACATATTTTTTATAATACTGCAATTTTTCGTACTTACGTTTTATATCGTCAACCAATTCCACCAAATCAAAAGATGCTGCCATTTCAAAAGGCATCGCCAAATGCTGTCAGTTGATAATCATTGTGTGACTATTCGTGGGAATGGTTTCCACTACATGCTGCATAGCATGGCATTTGGCAAAGTCTTTTGTTGGTCGGTGGTATAATTCGTAAGTACCTAATTTTTAAAATTGGAAAATGTTCGACGAATTAAATTTTTTCCCCCTGTTTGTTATGTAAAGGGACAGAGTTAATTTTTTATGGTATAGGAGATGAAATGTGAAACACATTTTAAGGTAAAAATTTATCCTTTTTTTATAAATGCGCCTTATAATAAAATATACTGTTGCCAATAGAATAGCAAAGTCAGAATTTAGTAGCAATGCAAGGGCACTTTGTTAGAAAAATGTTCCAATTTTGAATCTTATTCTTTAACATCATGTGTAGAAAGAATTTTAACTGTTAAATTGCGAAGAATTGCATTCTTTATTTGATGCTTAAATTTTAAAAATATTTAACAGACATATTTTACATGAAAGTATAGTTTAAGAAGAAATCCTCCTCAGAAAAACATCACAGCTACATAGATATTTTTATATAGACGCTTCAAGTCACTCATATTTCATTTACAATAAATAATCACTACAATGCTTATCCAATGAAAGAGGAAAAAATCAAGACGTAATAAGTCACAGTTTAACTAATTATACCATTTCATTTTTAAAAGGGAAGAGATAACATACATTGTAACGGGTTCTATTCGGGCTTCTTCTCTAATCCTCTTGGGGAAAATACTCTGTAACTGTGATATTAGTTTATAACCCGCTTTCCGTAGAGATGACTTAGTTTTATGCAAATGCAACTTCTCTTTAAGTGCCAGCCGTTGAGTAGACGAGGGTAATGGTTGAGAGTTGATCGTAAGCTGAAATATAAGTGTTAGAAACTGGTGATCGCGTATCGTGAGATTAATAATGGAAGGAGAATTCACCAGAGAATAGTGTAAGTCATCAACATTGTAATTGAACCAGCTACCAGATTGCAGGCTGGATCATACAAGAGATTATGTCAGATAAGTACCTTACATAATTTAGTCATCTAAATTCGGGATGAGATTTCTCATTGTTCCTAGGTTTAGTTAATAAAGTGCATTTAGTAAAGTGTTAAAAATTAAATAAAATTAGCTATCTAGGAACATGTCTGCTTCTTCCGCGAACCCTCCCACACCCGCGACCTCAAGTCTCAACAAATTGAGTGTATCTTCAGAAGAAAATTGTTTACTTTTAGTAATTTATTTTCTAAGATAATTGCAATCTTTCTAGCATTGACAACATTTTTTTTGTTGTCCTAAGTGTCAATGTAATAGTAGTTAATCTTGTAATTAATAGCAGCTAAAGTTTATTCCACGGGATCTTTTTATTTTTATAATCTCACTAATTATCAAAAAAAATCTGCATATAAATGGTAATCTATTGAAAATAAACAGCTATTAAATACGTATTAAGATCAACAAGCGTCGCGCGAATGCCCATTACTTTCCTCCAATACAAAAAATCCCAAGTTAAGCAACATAGCTTTGAGGACAAACGTTTGTATATTAGCAAATAAAACAAGTAACCAGATAAATTAGAGTTACACAAACTATTGAGAGTACCAGGAAGAGAGTTTTCAACCTAAACTATATCTATATTACTACTGCATAATTTAAATAGTCAACTAAAGATTAGTTCACAGTTAGTTAATTCATTAGTTGTATTTATGTAGAGCTAAATCTTTTACACTAAGAAACAAAACTAACACATTAAAGGTCAAAAAAGAAAAGAAGATCGTTACAGCAAGATTAGTTTGCATACATGAACAAACATTAATTTTAAAGTATTTTCTTGTCCAATATAAACTAGAAAAAGAAAATTTTTTGAGTTTTGAGGGAAAGAATTTTTAAAATATGCTCAAGACTTTGATAAATTTTAAGTCGTGTAAATTTTGAAAATTCTTCTGGTTGTTTTATAAATACCAAGAAGTACGCTTTTCTTCTAAGAATGCAGATAAGAAAGCTAAATTACGAAGCATGTTTATTTGAAGGTATCATATTTTTTAAAATCATGCCATCTAAATATATTTTCAAAAGTTTATTTTGTTTGACTTTACATTTTCAGTAATTTGTAGGTTTTGTAAGTCTGTTTAAGAATAAAATAAAGTGATATATTATAAACTAATAGATTTCAAAAATTCTTAGCTTTCATATGCTTTTCAACCACTGAAAGTTCACCAAAGAAACATTTTATTTTTAAATCGAAACTTTTTATGCATAAATTTAATGTTAAAGTAAATTATTACATATATTTATAGCAGCGGTTCTTAAACTTTCGATTGTCGCGGCCCCCCTTTATGTATCAACCTGACGTCGCGGTCTCCAAAGATTTTGAACACCTTTCCCAGACTCCTGACATATGGGTGAGGGATTTAAATGTAATCGTTACAGTATTGGCATGCTATGAATCCAGTTCTTAATTTTAGCACAAGTGTTTTTGCAATATTTTGAAAATTTGATGCTGTAGTAATGGTTATGTAGTTGCAAACAGTGAGGAAAAAAAACCCCAAAAAGAAGAAAAAAAACACCTGATTTAATATTCTTGATCGAAATACATGTTCTAGTAATATTTTTCCATTGGAGTAATTTTGTGATCTAGTTTAGGATGAACATCTTTCAATTTTTCCATGAGATATTTCAGAGTATACAAGAGGAAAATCCTAACATTTCACGAGAGATTTTCGCAGACCCCCTAGAAAAGCGCTGTCCCTGGGGTCCGTGGACCACAATTAAAGAACCACTGATTTATGGGATTGGTCTCCTCAGAAAACCATTAAATGTTCGAATTCTCTTATAAATATACATTTTTGCCTCGATGACAGAAGCGCATTGCCAGATTTAGTTAATTTTCAATAACTAATTCTGGACGAACTAAAATCCAAAATAATTTTGGTCGAATAATAAATCCTCTACAAAAGGTATATTCTGGAAGAAAAAAAAAAGGAATGCAATTTCCCCCCCAAAGCTTCTTTTTCGAGAATTTCTCTCTTGTGACCGTTTTCCTACCAAACGTTCGCATTTGCGATAAAAAATTTTTATCAGTTTTTTGTACTAGGGTCACGCACGTGACACGCTACGGTTTCGATGCGGGATCAAAATAGATCAGGAAAGAACAACCTACAAGGTCGAGGAATTTCTCTCTGTCTTTCTCTCTCCTTCTGAGGTCACAGGTTGGTTGGTAACTTGGTAGATTCATGAAAGAAAAAAATGTAAACAGTAAAGCAAAAGGCTCTTCGCCGAGCCGGTAAGATGACATGTTGACAAAAAAAAAGTGGACTAACTCCTTCAGCTCATTTTTCATTTTTTTATCAGTTCGTATCAAATTTCTAATCTTGGCAGGACACCAACCTTCTTCAGATTTGTGTGTTTATTATCTTGAAATACGAGTAACTCTATCATAATTTGTAGAAGAAAGTTATATCGCTTAACAGCAATTCGTGGGTTTAGTTCTCGAAGGACAGATATAAAGCGAAATTGCATGCAGCGCACAACAACCTGCATCGAATATTAATTTTCGGTCATTGTGGTTTTTTTACCCTTGAATTCCGTTTTTTTTTTCTTCCAAAATCGATTTCGGAAATATATAAGCAATCTAAATAAATTTTCTCTCTATTCATAGTTAATTGTCTTCTAAAAAGTATGCATTGCCAAATGATTTTGATATACTTGACAGAGTTTTGTAAGTAAGTAAGCTTGCGATATAAGATACTTTACACTCTGCAGATTTATATAAACTTTGCAAAACATTTCTTAATAAAAATTATCAAATTGTTGCGTACCCTTCAGAACCAGGTTATTAAACTCCAAATTTTCTTTGTACTAGAATTAATATTTAACCAGGAGTACAAGCTCTCTTAAAACCTAAAAATAACCTATTTTAAGAATGCGGAATAAATTGCCGAAATTCTGAAAAAAAAGAGAAAAGACTGTCTTATTCATCAAAGGTATCCATTATCTAATGTTTTTCGATGATCATCAATGCATCTCCTATTTTACACTCTGGAATTGTAAATTTCAAATTTTTGGTAATATTCTCACTATTTAAATCGTTAATGAAATCAATATCAAATGTTAATGAAATTTTGTGATCATAATAATTTTAGTAAGAAATTTATTGTTTCTAATAAAAAAACAACGAAAGTACATCTATTGATGCATTAGGATGTATTTTTGCTCTTTTTTAATTAGAAATAATGTATTTCTTATGACTGAATTTTCTTTAGTCAGATATTTTTGTTTGAGACAGCAAAACAACGGTAAGTTCATGCCCCACTAATTGCTAGCTCAATTACAATACATTAATATTACACTAGAATTGTGCAACAAGATAAAGACAGCAGATGTATTAATTTAATGGGGTTTTGTATCCATATCCTTTCACATGCATTAGTTTTAATATTAATTCAATTACAAGAATATTTTTCAAGGTATAACCTCTGTTGTTTCTTATCTTACTAAAGTTTCTTAAATTCCTTCTGTAACTGTAACTCCACGCTCACTTATTTTGTAGCTAGAAAGGTGATAAAAACAGACAATTAAATACTCTCTTACGGATATTTTTCAACTCCGACTGTAGTTCACTCTCTCTAATTTATATATATATATATATATATATATATATATATATATATATATTTGTCTTGTTCAAATTTTAATTCGTTAATAAAATACTTTCTATTCATCCAATCAAGTTCACATAAATTTTTTTAAACTTGTAATGGATGACACTTGATGTTAATACAGTTTTTTCAAATATTAATTCACTAATTTAATTTAATTTAATTAATTACTGGTTTTTGACTCCAACTTAGATTCGTCTTCACTGTTGTAACAATGTAACTGTTAAAACAATGACAAAAGTTGGCGTTGAAAACCGATTTTTCAGCCAAACCGGGTGTGCATTGTTACAACAATGCAGACAAATCATGCCCGTTTTTTAAATTCATACTATTAGTTCACTCCATTCAAAGTAGAAATTGATTAAAGAATTTTTTTATATTACTTGTTTCAGTGATTACTACAAATGTAGATAATTTTCTTTAATTGTATAAAAAAAAATTTCTTTAAAAACAATGTAGTGTTTCTCGTTACTCTTTTTAAAGCAAATGCTTATAAGCTTCTGGACCTCAATAGATTTAATATGCGCCATCTTTAGTCCTGCTAGGACTCGAATCCATAACTCAACAGAAGCTACATAGGTCACTAGTTTGCAACCATGACCTTTGAGTTACCGCGACCAACTCTAGAAGTTCAATACAGCTATTATAAGCTACAAATATTTCCCTCACAGACATATTTTTAAGCACAGTAAGTCTTCTGTGTTTTAATAATAGGAATAACAAAGATATATTAACATATATTCCTTCATTTTTCATTTATTGCAAATCTTTTACGAGGACGATGGACCATTAAAAACTAATTTCTTAAATTGGTATTTTAATTAGCTGAAAAGGGAATCAATATAGTAAATAACTATTATTTTCATAATTTAAATATATATATTTTTAAAAAACTATTATAAACTGATTTTTTTTAAAAAATTAAATTTTTAAAAATGTTCCTTGCGCATTAGTTTTTAAGATACGTACATAATTTTTGTTTTATACATAAATGAACTACAACAAAATACATCTGTTATGGATTTTAAATTCAAAATAAAATTTGATGAAACAAAGATAAATTTTATATTTTATATGAAATATTTCACCAATTATCTCACATTAAAGGTATTCAAAACAACACAAAATATGATCCGTTAAATTCTTTAGAAAACTAATGCACAAATTTGTGAATTATATCATCTTTCATAACTTGTGAAAATTTCAAAGAGGTATGACTTAATTTGAAACGCAAGGAGCATTTTACGTAACAATGAAAAGGGAAAATTTACAAACTAAGAAAAGTGCATTTTAAACATTTATTTGAGTTAAATAAAAAAATAATTCAGTAATTATAAATTAAAATGACAAAATCCTTTGACAGAATTATTCAATGAATTATAAGGAATATTATTAGTATAAAAAATCAAATCGCAATGTTGACCAAAATTTGACATTTTGAAGGTCTATCATCCCCTTAACTTATACATTTTTTTGTTATATTTAGTAATAACTAATAATGATGACTTATTATTAATTTATATTGTTATTAATATAAAGTCGATTATTAAATTGACTCATTTTTTTGTTATATTTAGTAATAACTAATAATGATGACTTATTATTAATTTATGTTGTTATTAATATAAAGTCGATTATTAAATTGACTAAGTCCATAATTAAGTTAAACCGATTATTGAAAAATTCGTCCTCTTCTACTCCCCTTTTATTTCTCAAATCGCATCGACTCTCATTTCTTAAAAATAAATCATTATTCACAACAAAGTCACCTTTTTTCCTGGTTCATTGTTATCCCTTCCAAAAATTTGTATTTTAAAAAGAAAGAAATTAAAAACAGTCACGAAAAAGAAAAAGAAACCCAGTAAAATTAAATGTTAGCACTGAACAAAATTGAAATTTTCTGAGTACCTATACGTTACAAAACTAAGTGACTACCAACAAAATATTCACGATGAGATAGTGAAGTAGGCAACTGAGCTATACTCCCCCTTTTTGACTTCTAACTGCAACATATTCAATTAGTTTATGCAAAGTTTTGACAAGAACGATTTTAACTACAAAGAACAACTAATTAAATAATAAAAATAATTTTTCAGTGGTATAATATAATTTTAAAATTAAGTTCACTACTAGTCAAAGCAGGAGTAAATTGTGACGTAAACAAAAAATAAAAAGTGATTTGTTGACCAATTTACTGGTAGCTAAAACAGGTGGTTAAAAAAGGATAAAAAATATACTGACTAGTTTCTTTTTTGGGTAGTTCGGATACTGTTAAACAAAAACATTTAATTCACGGCATTTGGTGGCAACAATCATACATCGATAAAAATATATCGAAGAAAAACAACAATTTTATTAAGGTATCCGACTACGTTCGGAACCATGATTTTGCAAAAGCGCATAAATAGATATTTTCATGATATTTAATGTCACTTAGATTATAATATATGCATAAAATTGTTTTAAGGACATTTTGACAAAAAAAATTATTTAAATACAATATTTTGGCAAAAAATTAACTTAGAATAATGTTTTTTCCGAATGTTTTCCTTTGGTGAAAAATGCTTCCATTATAATAATATTTTGCCTGTGTATAGCTCAGACATCTCTACAGAGGCTCAACTAGAATTTTTGAAATATATAACTCAGAAGTGGGTTTATTCATATTTTACGACAACAGAGGGGAGCAATTTTAAGAAAACGCGAATAATTATTTCAATTGGTGGTAACTCTGAAAATAATGTAAATTTTTCAAAAATTCTAGTTGAGCCTCTGTAGAGAGGTATGAGCTATATACAGGCAAAATATTATTATAATAGAACCATTTTTCACAAAAAGAGAACATTTGGATAAATAATATTCTAAGTTAATTTTTTGCAAAAATATTATATTAAAATAAATTTTTTTTGTCAAAATGTCCTGAAAACAATTTTATGCATGTACTCTAATCTGAGTGACTCTAAATATCGTGAAAGTTATCCATTTATGCGCTTTTTTAAAATCACGGTTCCGAACGTAGTCGAATATCTTAATTAGAGCAGGAATGGGCATTAAGTCGATCGCGATGGACCGGTAGACCGCCAAGACATTTTTGGGTGACCACCTTTACTAAGACATAAGCTGTGCATGTTAAAAAAACATATTTGTATCTACACCAGACTACACTAGTAACACTAGTTTAGAAATTGGCTGGATCGCAACACCGAGAAAAAATTAGAAATATCCCTACCCAGGAAAAGTCTGCCCACCCCTGAATTAGAGTATATCGGCATATACAGAGTGTTTTTTTTCCAGGTATAGAAGTTTAAGTTGGCATTACTTTCCAAGATGGCGACCGATTTAACAGCTGTCAAGTGATTTATTCTCAGTTTGGTTTGGCAATTCATCATGAATAGACTCACGCCTGAACAACGCTTTCAAATTGTGCAATTTTATTTCGAAAATAATGGTCGATTTTCATAAGCGAATTTTGTTTAGCGATGAAGCGCACTTCTGGTTGAATGGCTACGTCAACAAACAAAACTGCCACATTTGGAGTGAAGCTAATCCACAAGTGTATGTCGAAACACCGTTACATCCAGAAATCTGACTGTTTGGTGCGCTTTATGGGCTGGTGGAATCCTTCTTCAAAAACGATGAAGGCCACAACGTTACAGTCAATGGTGATCGGTATAGAGCCATGATTACTAACTTTTTCATTCCTGAATTGAACCATCATGATGTCCAGGAGCTGTGGTTCCAATAAGACGGTGCAACATGTCACACAGCTCGTGCCACAATCGATTTATTGAAAGACACGTTTGGTGACCGCCTAATTTCACGTTTTGGACCTGTGAATTGGCCTCCAAGATCTTGTGATTTAATACCGCTGGACTATTTTCTGTGGGGCTATGTAAAGTCATTGGTCTATGCGGATAAGCCACAAAAGCTTGACCATTTGGAAGACAACATTCGCCGTATTATTGCCGATATACGGCCACAGATGTTGGAAAAAGTCATCGAAAATTGGACTACATCCCAGCCAGCCGTGGCAGTCCTATGCCAGAAATCACATTTAAAACGTAATGCCACAAGATTATCTTTCGAATAAAAAAATTCATGTCAGTCGAATAATACATCGTTGTTTTATTGCAATTTAAAATTCTATACCTCTAAAAAAACACCCTTTATATATATATATAAGATACACTTGAGAAAAGAAAAAATATATATTCCCTTAACTACAGATTTGTAAAGATTCTAAATCTTTAAAAAACATAATTTTTTAAAATCCGATGGAGTAAAGTGCCAGTGATTGACAACATATTAAATATTCCCAAAGCTATACTTGGGACTTCTTAAGGTTAAAGATTTGTCTGGAAAAAAACCCGTCCTTGAATCTGAATATCGATTATGAAGGTGCTTTACATTATGTTCGATGTTGCTGACAGAGGAACGTTTGTGTGATCAAATTACATAGATTCTGTTATTGATATAATACAGCTATTTTTTTAATGGATTATTGAACTGATTATACGGAAAATTTCCTTCCATTTTTTCCCTCAATCACATCTTAAGGAAGGACAATGCCCTTGAAAGTTAATCTAGAGATACCTTTTCCTTTGTGATTTATTTTTCGATTCTCAATCTAATGTAAGTTAACGGTTCAGTAGATATTCGGATATTTTCGGATGATAAAGCTAATATGTTTAAAAATTTCGCTTCAATCCAAAGTATAAGGGTATTTAAGATGTGTAAAGTTTCCTCATGTATAATTATAGTTCACTCTTGATTATTCAGAATGAACCTGAAATAGGAAATCCCGGATAAGCCATTATACACTACAGGACACTGGAAATGTAACTCCGAGAAGGAGTGGCCAAAAAGTATACGAATTTCAGGGTAGCTGCACCTCAGCGAGAAATGCAAATCATGTGAAATGCGCAGCTCTCCAGATCAGACCAAGGGAGTTATAAAGAAAGGGATCATCCAAACGGGCAATATACGTGTTATTATTTCTGCCAGGGAAATCATTTGGAATTTTTCCTTTCTCACGGGGCATTTGTAGCTTCACAGAATGCCAGGTTGCCGCTAAGACAGATTCAGTTCCAGCAAACACACGATTTTACCAGAGACATGGTGATTGGACTGAAAAGGGTAAGTTTGTGACAAATCTATACGGAACTTTATCACTAACCTTCTGAGTCGTCCTTTTCAGGGAAATTTAATTCCCTACCTATTTCCAATAAATTCCAAAAAGAGGACAGGATTCCTTGTTATGCAGATTAGATAAAGTATTTAAGTCAAACGGAATAATAAAGTTGGAGCAGTAGGAGAGAGAGATTGAAGTTGAAAGTTATAGTGAAGTTAAATTGAAGATTTCTTGTTGGATAATTTAATCTCAAGAAGAGTTGAGATTCCGTGTGGTAATATTGATTTATAATTAAAGTCTCATTAAAGATTTATTTTAGGAGTGAAATTAAAATTAAATGTTCAATAAGAACATTAAATATAATTCTGGGATCTCTTATAGTGATAATCTCTGCGTGATCAATATTATAATTGTTAATTAATTGGATCATTAATTATTTAAGTTAATTTAAAGGATATTACCTTTAAAACCTCATAATACTAGTTAGATATATTTGTTAATAAGTCTTTGATTCTATTTGGATAAGATAACCAAATAAAGAAAGTTATTTATAAAAATGGCTACTGGTTCTTATCGGACTCCTATTTATTCTCGTTCTCAAAGTGAGGTCCTAGGAGATCATCACAAGTTGACCCATATATCAAATTTTAGCCGATACCCGCCCAGATGCGTCCATGATGATTAAAATGGCGAAAAACTGCTAATGATTCCACAGCATGAACGAATTTTTTCACAATTAGCAGGAGTGATGCTAACGACGGAATGGTATAGGGCTGTGCTCTCAGACCAGATAAATCACGGTTCTATTTGGAGAACAATAATAATCGTTGCTTACGAGTGAGACGCCAACGTAGTGATAGGGTAAATCTGATTGCATTTGGGGAGACCCACCACATGACATGACATGGTTTGGGTCACCATTGTGTACAATAGCATGTCACTTCTGTTTCGTATTCAGGACACTGCTCCATGATGGCCCTGCGCCCGGTCATTTTCCTGACCTTTAATCCGGCATCACTCACCGGAAAAAAGGACCCAAAGCTCTCGCGCAGGGTATCTCATACCCAAGAGTGTTTACTTTCTGTTTCTACCGTAAAATTTGTATACAAAAGTTAAAAAGGAAGAAAAGTAGGAAATACAATATGTTTATTACATTTTTCACACGTAAATTTAGTTTTCTGTTCTTTTTATAAGGGCACTTAGTACATTTTTTATACACTCTTTTAATCTCGTCGAGAATGAGTGCGACGTTTTCACTGGATCTTAATTTTTTTTTAAATCTGTATCTTTTTAAAACTAAACATATTAGAGTAAACTTCTCTATTCCTTAAATTCATAAATTTGGGAACTTCTTTTCATTTTCTCTTATTGTTCCAGCAATATTTTTTTTCTTTCAAAAGTTCATCTGAAAGTGTATAAGATGTGTACCAGTTGTCTCCTTTAAAATTACGTTCTTCCCAAATATTTCTGTGTCTCTTCATATAAAACATTTATTTTCAACAGTGTCCCCCTCTTCTAAATCTGGATCGATTTCAGTAGAGGAATCATACCTGCTGTTATACTCTTCATTATTTGATTCTTCCTCATCATAACCACGGAGAGAATTTCTTCATCGAAAATACTGTTATACTATATCTATTAAATACTGTGTGAAGGTCCCCTTGGACCTCACTTTGAGAACGAGAATAAATAGGAGTCAGATAAGAGCCAGTAGCCATTTTTATAAATAACTTTCTTTATTTGGTTATCTTTCCCAAATAGAATCAAAGACTTATTAACAAATATATCTAAATAGTATTATGAGGTTTAAAAGATAATTTCCTTTAAATAAACTTAAATATTTAATGATCCAATTAATTAACAATTAAAATATTGATCACGCAGAGATTACTACGATAAGAGATCCCAGATTTATATTTAATGTTCTTATTGAACATTTAATTTTAATCTCACTCGTAATAATAAGCTTTAATGAGACTTTAATTAATATTTACCACACTGCAGCTCAGCTCAGCTTTTCTCTGAGATTAAATTATCCAACAAGAAATCTTCAATAATAAATTTAACTTCACTACAACTTTCTGCTTCAATCTCTCTCTTCTACTGTAAAATTACGTGGTCCGTCGCCCAAAGCCCTCGTGTAGCTGAACAGTGCGACGTTAATATTCAATCAATCAATCTCTCTCCTACTGCTCTAACTTTACTATTCCGTTTGACTTAAACACTTTATCTAATCTACATAACAAGGAATCCTGTCCTCTTTTTGGAGCTGATTGGAAATAGGTAGGGAATTAAATTTCCCTAAAAAAGACGACTCAGAAGGTTAGTGATAAAGTTCCGTATAGATTTGTCACAACTGTATTTACTAAATTACTTAAATATCACATTTCTTCATCATAACTACAATAATTTGCCATAGCATAAGGAAGATTTAAAATGTGCTCATGCATTTAGAACTGTAACGGTGATTCACGCTCAGGGTATGACATACCCGAAAAGGCTGTATCCAAAAATGTATATTTAAATTCGCCTACAAGTTAAGGCCCCTCAAAGGATGTGACATTAAAGTCAGATTCACGAGAAACTATCCATCTTCCAAAAAAGGTTTAGAAGAAGCGTTGTAAAAGTTCGACAGTAGGTATGACACACTTTGCGTGAGAAGTGCCGAGTTAACAGCAGAATAACACCCGATCGCACACTGTACGCATCATTGTTCACACAATTCTCTGTGAACCATTCTCTCTTGATCTTTCTCCAATCGAATTAATTTGAGATGTAATTGGACACCACTTGCATGCCCTGCCTTCACCAAGTTCAGAGGACTAGTGTGGCAAAAGGTTGAGAGGAAAAGGCGAGTCATCACTCTGGACGCCATGCGTATTCTCTCTCATTGACTCTGTGCCTAGACTAAATATTTCGTGTATCGCAGTGGTCTTGCAACCTAATGAGTTGATAATACTCCCTCTCTATATCACGATTATCAAAGAAAGCATCACTTGTGTGTTCTTTGCTATCTGTCTCTGTGCTTTCCATGTTTTCTTTCATTATTTGGCTACTCCTTCTTAGTGTTGCATTTTCAATGTCATTTAGTGTATAACAAAACTGAAGCATACTAGGTATGATTTTGGCTAACTCCTTATTAATTTATTACTGCTTGAAATAAGATAGTCAATTCGTCTTTTTCATCATTTCACTGGATCTCTCCGAATTAATTTTCCCGTTCAGTTTCTGTCGTGATGGTATTAGTAATACGGAAGAACTTCGACATGTGTTGCACAACCATGATTTTTGGAGAGCTTTGGGACGTTTTCCCTGTAGTAAGAAGTTGGATTCTGATTTAGGGCATTTTATTGTTTATCGCCAACATGGCGAATTGTTGATGTCATTTTGGATAGAAATTTAATAAAGAAAAACGAGCAATTTATACAAAAACAAGTTGTTAGATTTATTTGGCATAATTTCTTACCGTTTGACACCGTCGCCAAACTAGGATTTAACCAGCTCTTCTTCTCTGCTGACATTTGCTCATGCTGCACAATACTGATAACGCGCGCGCGCGAACTGTACTTCTATAACTATACTTCTTCGAACTAGTCCTTCAATATTTCATGTTCGGTTAATTTTCTTTGTTTAACGGCTTATACATTGGTTTCTTGTCAAAAATTTCACATTTATGTAGTCTATATAGTCTATTTCCCAAGTACTTTTTTTTTCAAAAATCAATAAATTCCTCATCTTATTCATTTCTAAGTAGAAATAAGACCGTAAAAAACATTCAGCGCTATCAGGTTCTACTATATAAAATACAAGAATATCATTACCATTATATTCTACAAGCTTGGTCCCCAAGTTTTGGCAATAAATTGCTTTTAGATTCTTGATCACTAATCAATCTATGGGTTGTATTAATTCTGCAGCACTTGCAAGTAAATACTTTACAAAAATATTATCTTCAACCTTCAAAAGCAAATTACATCTCAAGTCAGATGGGAGCTCACATAAATTAATTTAACTTAAATAAATTTATTTATAAAAATCAAAGAATTAAGTTATTGACCATGGTTTCCTGGATAATCCACTTCCCGGTTAAATTTATATTTGCTAACCAGAATGCACAATATCTTCACCATGACGTTCTCACTAGCTGTATTACAGACCTTAGTCTTTTAGGTATTGATTTTAATTAAGTACTGGACCAGTTTTTACCCAAAGTAATTTTAGGTACTTACGTATTATCGCAATCGTTTTGACAACATCACATGAAACCAAGTACAAGGATGCCAGTTCAGCGCTTACTACACATACGAAATCGAGGTTGCTAATTTTGCAAGTTATCTTTAAAGTTGCCCTTTTTGTGATAGTACGTATATACCAATTTTTATGTGTACAGATGTAAGATTTCAAAAATTAAAAATCGGCATGCATTGCAATATGAGTTGCTTACATATTGTACTATCGACCAATTTCGCCAAAAGACACCGACAATGCCGTGATATGCAGCCAATAGCGTAAAAACTTTTCCATGTATGAGAACATTATGTTTTTAAACATAAAAATATAAAGACTAACGATGACAGCATTTGGCAACAATTTTGAAAAGGCGACTTCTTTCGATTTGGTGAAATGGGTTGACGGTATAATACGTAAGTACCCAGAATGCTTAAACCCGAATAAATTGAAATTAATACCAATAAATAGTATACCCACTCAATGTGGTTGTTTAACATGATTTATCTTTAAAAAAATAAGGACTTTTGATTGCAAGTTACTTATGGCTGCAAAATAAAAAAGTTAAAAGAACTCGCACATATCAGAAGTGCACGAACTTGTACGGTTAGAGGTTACAAGTTTTGTGGGATTTGGAGCAATAAAGGCTATAATCCCTGAAATTTCACGAAATCACAGAACAAGATATCAGAAAGAAAAATAGTTGCCAGGTTCAAGTTATCAATATTGTACGATAATGTTAGTCCGTATGTACAATTATGCTATTTTAACCCATAAATAATAAAGGGTGTTTTTTGAGAGGTATAGAACTTTAAATTGCAATAAAACAACGATGTATTATTCGATTGACATGAATTTTTTTTATTCGAAAGATAATCTTGTGGCATTATATTTTAAATATGATTTCTGGCATAGGACTGCCACGGCTGGCTCGGATGTAGTCCAATCTGGACGTCCAATTTTCGATGACTTTTTCCAACATTTGTGGCCGTATATCGGCAATAACACGGCGAATGTTGTCTTCCAAATGGTCAAGCGTTTGTGGCTTATCCGCATAGACCAATGACTTTACATAGCCCCACAGAAAATAGTCTAGTGGTGTTAAATCACAAGATCTTGGAGGCCAATTCACAGGTCCAAAACGTGAAATTAGGCGATCACCAAACGTGTCTTTCAATAAATAGATTGTGGCACGAGCTGTGTGACATGTTGCGCCATCTTGTTGGAACCACAGCTCCTGGACATCATGATTGTTCAATTCAGGAATGAAAAAGTTAGTAATCATGGCTCTATACCGATCACCATTGACTGTAACGTTGTGGCCTGCATCGTTTTTGAAGAAGGATTCCACCAGCCCATAAAGCGCACCAAATAGTCAGTTTTTCTGGATGTAACGGTGTTTCGACATACACTTGTGGATTAGCTTCACTCCAAATGCGGCAGTTTTGTTTGTTGACGTAGCCATTCAACGAGAAGTGCGCTTCATCGCTAAACAAAATTCGCTTATGAAAATTCCGCACAGAACAATTATTTTCGAAATAAAATTGCACAATTTGAAAGCGTTGTTCAGGCGTGAGTCTATTCATGATGAATTGCCAAACCAAACTGAGAATAAATCACTTGACAGCTGTTAAGTCGGTTGCCATCTTGGAAAGTAATGCCAACTTAAACTTCTATGCCTGGAATAAAAACACTCCGTAGTTTAATCCTTCCTTTAGAAATATAAAGTAACGTTACTTTTAATACGAGGATTATATTTTTAGAATTTATTTAAAATTTATACAACAATGCCGTCTGTGAATGCCAAAAATATAATATAATTTTTAAACATATTGGACAGGCTGATATTAATCATATAAATCCCTCTGGTATTAATTAAAAACGAATCAAAAGACTAATATGAGTTTTAAAAAAATTATTTCATGTTAAAGCAATAATGTAATTTATGACTAGGAAAAAACACATCACGCGCCAAGTTAAAATATAAATACTATAAACAAATATCGATTTGAATGCGCTTAAAGACGCATGTAGATAAAATAAGTAAGAGAAGTAAGATGTTTTAAATATTCAGCAAATTATATTGTTTTCCTCAAAATTATCAGCATAATTTTTAATATTTACAGCTCAGAATAAAGTTAGCTTTCAGAAGATATAAATAAGACAAAATCAATCGATAGAGTAAGTGCATTAAAAATGAATTATTACGTATGCAATGAATCCAGATTGGCTGCTTTGTGGAACTCTTGTGGAAATAAACGGTACATCATTAAAAGTCTGGTAACTAACTACAAATGGGTTACCCACATAATATTCCAAGACAAACACTTAGACAGCAAAGTTGTTGGTAAAATAGTTACTCCATTCTCCGAAAGCGAAATTTTTCACTGGCCTCGGCTCCAGCATCGAAGTTTGGCTCCTCTTCTGGATATTGTTTGTCTTGACGTCAACCTCAGTATTTTCATTTCAACTTATGCGGAAAAGAATTTAAGAAAAATAGTGCAAGAAGAAAGCTTTGTAAACGACCCACATTGCTTCAACAGAAAGAAGATTTTTATTGAAGATATTTTATGGGGGCTGGATTATTTACATAAAAGATCTTTAGTTCTCATGAATCTCAGCGATGCAAATATTTACATATGTGATCAATCAAATAAAGCCATGATAACTGATTTTAGTTGCTTGCGATCTTTCTGTCAAGCTAAGAAGCAAAAGTTTGCAGTTCCATCTTTTTATCGTGCTCCAGAATTAAACAAACCTGATGATTTGTTTGAAAAGTGTGAAATGTTTAATCCAGTGGCTGCAGAAATGTGGGCAGTTGGTGTTATGGTCTTAGAAATATTCCTCCAGCATAAAGTGCCATGGGCATTGATTGATTATGATTCTAATCGTGCGTCAGAAATAATCGATTATATTGATTATGATATCTTAAAAATGGCTAATCGAGGATCTCCTTTGTCAGAAGTGGACTTAAGTAATTTCAAAGCATTTGTTAAATTATTTTTTTCACTCAATCCCCACGACAGGTGTGATGCTAAAAAAGCTGCTTCCACTCCATTTCTACAATCTTCTAAATTAAATTTTCCAGTGACGCTTCCAAAATCGTTATGGCAAGAGCTAAACGAATGCTCAGGGAAAAATCTCCATTCCTACAACGTGTTTGAATCCAATGATTCAACAAAGCAGAAACACTCATTTAACTTTAATTCTTCTCAATGTAAAATGACACCTGAATGGGCTGGTCAACAGAATAAAGGTTTTTATAACCAGATGGACTTTCATTCCTGTTTGTCTGCGAGAAAAAGTCGTGAACTCTTACCAATAACAAATTCGCCATCAGTCAATGAGACACCTAAGCGTGAAGAAATAGAATTGCAGACAGGGTTTCAGAATTTACGAAAAGTTCATTCCACCGTGAACCCAAAACAAGAAATCAGTTTATTTAAAGAACCATTTAACGAAGATTTACTGAAAGAAATGTCAGAAAACGGTTTTCATTGTAAAAAGACGAATTTCTCTAGGAGTTTACATTCGATAAGTAAACAAAGCATGGGATATGAAACTAAAAAAATGACTGCATCTAATCAAAAGAAAAGAACTATGATTTCGTGCGACTTGCAATACTCGAAAGAAAATCATGAGTCAAATAATGGAAGTGTTAATGAAGAGCAAGAAAGGAGAAGTAACGGATTTCAGAATTTTGAGAACAACGATCGGGATTCAAATAATGCGTGTGACAAAAAAAAGTTTTGTTGGAGGCATTCAAAAGAAATCAAAAATGACACTGACGAAAATAGCTTGTTTTCGCACAAACAAAAGCGTTCTCCAAAAAGTAAGTCAATGGTTTTTTTTAACCCTAAGAAAACTTCATGTCGTCGCAGAAATTCAACAAGCGATTTCTGTCGCAAAAAAAACTTCCCGAACCCAATTAAGTCAGGTATGCTGAAAAGGAGAGGGGATTCAATGGCTCATAACAGTGCTCCGTCCCTTGGAAACTATAAAAATATGTCGAAAATCAAAGAATCAGGTCTATCTACGTCGATATTGAATATGTTTAGAAAGAACTCTATGAACGATGATAAAAGTTCTGAGCAAGAACACAATCAAAATCAAACTAATTCTTACCCCAAACGATCAGTTGAAGTAGAAAAAATTCAACAATCAATATTGGATCAGAATGAATCAAATTTGAACAAAACAGACACATGTGGACAAAACCAACCTTTCGAGCTCGAAAGAACATGGAGAAAACTTCCACGGTCAAATGAAATTAGTTCCGTAAATTCTCGTTGCATTTTTAGAAACAGGTTTAATTGCCCAGTGCATCGTGACATTGAGCCATTCCACAACTGCCAACATCAGAAATCAGAAAAATCTGAATGCCTTAATAGAGACAATGTCGAATTAAGTTCGAATTCTCTGAATATTGATTCTTCCAACTTAAATGAACCGACTAAAATGAAGCACAGACCTGGTCCTTTGTCTTGCTGTTATTATTCGGAAGTTACTAAAAAAGACGCTTCAAATCCAGAAAATATGCGTCTACAATGCGATGAAGATATTGTTCCTTCTGAAGAACGTCGTAAAAGTTTTTCACGAAGCAGGAAATCTTCTTATAAACGAGCTATATTCGGAGACAAATTCAAGGACGATATGCTTACAGATGTGGCATCGGTAAATGGATACAAAACAGGTAAATTGCGAAGTGTAGAAAAGATACGCAAAAAAGCACGAAAGCGTTGTTTTATTAAAATAGAAGTAGTGTCTCAAAAATGTTGCGAAGCCCCCGAGAAAAACAAAAAAGTCACAGAAGCACCCGTTAAAAAAGAGAAAAACAAGAATACTTCGAAAAGATTTGCTAAATTCCGAAAAATAAGCGCCCAACAAGAACTGTCTGACACGAAGCATGAAATTTCAAAAGAAAGTTCTGCAAATGAAATAAATATCTCCCAACATACGTTAGCTGCAAAGCGTTCGCTAACACTTGTAAACACGGAATCTGTTGATGACGTGGAAACGTCCGAAAAAGAAAATGACTCAAACAGGAGGTCCTTAAAACAAGCTGCTCTTCACTTATTATGTCTTGGTAACCAATAAGAAATAGTTCTTGATTCGTTGAATTTGTGCATGTGGTTGTTTAAAATTCCACAAGTTTTCAAACATTATGTCCAATACAAAAGGTTTGACAGTTATATTGATTTATGTATGTATGAGTTTTTAAGAGAATATATATATATCTAATAAAAATGAGCTTATGATTGTAAGTTTCTTATCTAGAATTTAATATGTCTGCTTACTAAACATTGTTGATAGTTTGATAAATGCATTTAATTCATGATAAGTAATAATGATGTCCCTCTTTATTTCAAACCATAGTCAAATAACACACACACAAGGACAGCACCTGGCCTAATATTTCATTCGCCAAGTTTCCGCATCAAGCGCTATAAAGATTTATGTATTTGATTTCAACTAAAGCCTGTATAAAGCTATACACACGCTTTTCCTGAGTGTCAGAATTTCGAATCCTTTTCAAGTGCAGAGGATGGATTTTGATTTGATACTTCATCTTTAGATTTTCATAACATGGCTTGCGAAGATTTGTTTGGTTAGTTTTAGAATTAATATGTCTCTTTGGAGTTACAAAGGTATCTTTAGTGGTATAATTTATGATTAAGTGACAAGGACGACATCTAAGGCAAAATACCTCACCCTTCTATAATTTTTACGTCACACTATATGAAAGTTTTGATATTCTGTTCTTGGGAATAGCCCTCATTGTTCCGTTCATTGATCTTTGGTAGAATTGAGATTCGAGCCTTAGAAAACGGATCTCTAGGCTTATTCTCTTGAGTCCAGTGTTATTTTGTGTGCAATTTTTAAACTGTTCTCTGACGCAAAGCTTTAAAATTATTTTACGAATATGTCCTTTCGAAAGTCTGTTCAATTTAAAGAATGATTGAGTTTGGAATTGTTAAAAACATATTTGAAAAACACATACAGTCAAACCTGTTTTTGTGCGGTCCTTTTTTATGCGATTTTATTTTTGTGCGACCGCATAAAAAAACTTTCTGCAATATTTCGACGAATTGGCTTGTTATATGTAAGAATTCATGAAGTTTTCGAATATTTTTTTTTTGTGCGGTGATTTTTCGGTTTTTATCAACCGCACAAAAACAGGTTCAACTGTAGTTATTTCTTTTAATTTTATCATTATTCAATATAAGAAAGATGTATTAATTTAAATTATAGTTTTCGATTTCTTTACTTGTTGCTTACAGAATGAGAAAATCACAAAATGAATAAATGTAGCAAAATAAAAGTTAAAGGGAAAGTTCCTGTTTTTCGACCAAATTGAATTGGTGAAGGTAATGTTAATCATGTGAAATTTTTACTTTTCTCCTCAAATCTAGACGAGTGTATAAAATGCATTCAAAAGAGAAAGAAAATAGTAAAAGTCCTCTGGAATTGCCCTTTATCTCTAATTTCTATATATTTTAAAGATTAATTTGTGGGTCTTCAGGTCTTAAAGAAATACTTAGAAATTATTTCAAATATTGAGAGAAGGGAAACCTTCAGTTTTGTTTGCTCTGTTTTGGATACACTTTATAATATCTAAGTCTAAGTTTGAAGTAGAAAGTAGCATTTCCATAGGATTTCCATAGGTGTTACTTTAAAAAACTCAACATTAGACCAAAAAAATCCATAAACTTTTAGTAAGGTTTATTTTGGCATTAGAAAACTTATGAAGATGAACTTTTTTTATGTAATGTACAATTATTTCATATGGCTAGTATATCTAGAATCTGGAAGCTTTAAATATTATTGGGTTAAAATCGGAAGTCCATTCACACCGACATTCGAACCCCAGGGATTCGATACATATTTTAGATTTCTAATTATGTGTCACATATATAGATCGCACAACCGCAAGCTATTAGTATAAACACGTAATTTTAATCCTAACACGAAAATTTTAGAAGCGCGGTTTGCCTTATAGTAAACTTGATATTTCAAGTTACTGTCGATCACTCACTTTGAATGTAACGTTCTCTTGAACTTCTTTAATCGCCTTTTCTGTCACATATCTTGTATTTATTGAAACACTAGACGATACTTACACGCTTCTCTGGTTATTTCATAATAATGTATGACTATATATATATCTTTAGAGTTACTGATATCTAAGTCTTAGCATTAAGATTTCAATTGCATTGAAAAGCATTTTTAGAGTCATCGTCTTTTGATTTAAAAAAGACAAGACCTGAATTTCTAAAACATCAGTCTCTGTAACCCCCTCTTAGTAGTTGATTTCTGCAAAATACGTTTTATCCCGGATCTGTACTCAACAAAAGAAACACTCTTGCCAAACTTCAAATCTGTAGGTCCAATAATTGAAAAACTGCAATTTTTATCTGTAACACCCTCGCAACGCACTTTGAGAGTGGATTTTTGATGAAAAAAAAACGTTTCTTTAACGTTGCCAAATCAAAAGATGTCACCAAAGGCAGCAAACGGTTTCTCCACGTGAGGGATATTAGTTTTTTACTATTGATTGCATATCGTGGCACTTTGCGATTTCGTATACATGCACACAAACTTTTCCTTCAGCAAGAGGGTTTTAGAAAAAAAATTTACTAAGTAAAGCTGAAATTTTTTTGGCTGCAGTATACTTACAGCTCCTTTGAAACATTAGTGAACCTTACTTGAAAATTCTGGAATGATACGACTAACGCTGTGAATTTGAGTAAGTTACAAACAAATATACAAATACTCAAAATTACAAAAAAGGTTACAGAATGTATATAAATAATAATTAAGGAAATATGGATTGTACTTCCAGTCAGATTAAATTTCTTAATCTGACCTAAAAAATATTGATTCCTTAAAATTATTTTTTTTTAAATCTGTAATTCTACTGACGATTTGTTGTAACCGACATAAATATATTTTTAAAAAATGGAGAGAAAAACATATAAACATGTAGAGAAACGTTTCTTTAATTATTCTTTTCAATGCATATTATTGTATTTCGTTCAATTTAATTGCTTAGATATATGAACTCAATAAAAAAATATAATAGAATTAGCTAATTGCTTAAAATTTAAAGTCTAAATAATATTTCATAATTTATTTAAAGCATGATTTGCCAAAGCAAACCTATTATTTTGATATGAATCGAGAATCAAAAAATTTGCAATAAAACCGACAAACAAAAATTAAGTCATTAGATATAACGAAGAGAAAGCATTTCCTTCTCTGAGAAGATTAAAATACATTTTCCTGCTTCTTTTACTGTTTATTTATGAAGTTACGAGCATTTTAGCATTTAATATATATATATATATAATATTTTTAAGCTTTTTATCATTCATTGCTTCATTTAATAAGTATATGAGTTTACTCTCTCCATCAAATTTTATCCTTTTTAGAGTGCCGCTTTTCCGCTTAGGCATACTAGGCACGTGCCTAGGGTGCGAAAGATTTGGGGGTTCAAAAAATTGGAGGGCGAGAAAAGAGAAGAATTTGAATTATAGTGAATCACGAGAGAAGTATTTATATCCTTAAGAAAGTAAAGACTGAAATGAAATCAACTAAAAAAGACAAAGCTTGACAGTTTGATGTTACTATGCACTCAAAATGATATTACCATGGAAACTGAATACAATGGTGCTATTAGTGACTTTGCAATGGTCAAAGATCGAAGAAAACCTTTGTTGTACAAGTACAATGACAGTAATAATAACAAAGAATAAGGATCCTTAAAAGTAAAAGATAGTAAAGCGATAAGCTATGAAAAAATATGATATTTAACAAGTTGAAAACAGTTCTTAAATAATTTATAATCGATACTGTAATTACAAACGATTTCATTAATTTACTGTTCTAATTTACAAAAGGGGGGTTGAGCGCGATGTCGTAAGGGAGTGCTTCTCAAACTTTTAATGCTTGCGACCCAATATTCAATCACAATTTTCATCGCGCCCGCTTCATACAATAACAATGTACTAAATTCGATAATACGATACTTTGAAGCCAAAAAAGCAACAATACAACTTTAACCTCTCCACCGCCGGCATATATATACGTCTTTCTCAGCCAGTGAGTAAATTGCCCCGGGCGTATATATACGTCTTTTCAAAATACGATATTTTCTGTTCACTGCTACCCATAAAATTAATCCGAAGGCTTTGGAATGTAATAAATCGACCCTGACAGTGATTGCGAAGGATTCACTTATTTCAGAGAATTTCCTTATTTATTCCCTCCCCATACATCACATATGCTCGCGGGGGTGTCGGGAAGCGAATCTCAAAACATTTAATCGGCATTTAAGAGATGAATTACAAACTGTACAAATTATCAAGATAAGTGTTGATTTTTGTATGTAATAAGCCCACGGGGGCACTGGTAATTATTAAAAAAACCTGTGCTTAACTTAGTATTGCTAAACTAATTATAAAATACATTGTGCAGTAACTTTTATAAGTGTATTATATCAGTGTAAATGTGTATTTTATTTTTTATTATGTTAGGATGTATTCTGTTTGTTTATATGTTCAGTAAATTAATAATTTTTTTAAAACAATCTTTCATTTTTGATATTTCAATAGGCTCGCGCTCCCTCCTAGGGTTATCACGTCCCCTAGGGGGCCCTCCCTACAGTTTGAGAAGCACTTCCGTAAGGTAAGAAGTGAACAAGAGGGGGCAAACCATGTCGTTATCCTTTCCTTGCGGTTAGCAGTCCAAGACACGGTAGGTCTATAGGTGGTGAATAAAACTCTCCAAACAGCTAAAACAAAGAAAAGGAAAAGAGTAAGAGAGTTGAGGGAAAATCACTCCTCAACCAAAATTGGGAAGGTAAGAACTAGAGGAGGGAGATGCTCTGGAAAAGGTGGAGGGGATGTAACAATTTGAAGTGCCTGGGTCGCCAGAGAGGTTAAAAACGGCCCTGGTGTGCCGCGTCGATTCCCGAAGTTAATCATACGAATATGCAGGATTAATAGCCCCTTCATATATTAGTACATCTAGAGACAATTAAAAATGCTTTGATTGTTTGATTACCAACGTCGCATTTTGAAGCTATACAGGCCGTGGCAGCCGAGTGGTATTGGTATTGGATCATAGCTGGCTTTGTCACGAGTTCGAGCCCAGTACCACTAAAGACCCGTAGTGTAGGGCAGCGATGAACGCTAAATCTGTCGAGAGTTGAAACGTCCTCCCGTTGGTGCGGTGTGGTAGTTAGGAGAGGAGGGTGCCAGCTCAGGTGTCGTCTACGTCCCTTGACCATGATTCAAAATTACGTGGTCCGTTGCCAAAAGACCTCGTGTAGCTGAACAGTGCGACGTTAATATTCACTCACTCACTCTTGAAGCTATACAATAGCCATGATGACGAACTTCGTACTTTTGAGCAATGGTCAAGTGACAGAGACGGCACTTGAACTGGAACATCCCCACTCTAAACTTCTACACCACATCAATGAAGAATTTTAGAATTGTACTGTTAAGAAAAAAAAGCTAAAGAAAATTTTCTCCAGCCATAAGCGTAGCTGTTAAACAAATTTTGATAACTTTTCATCCAACTTTAACAGGTGTTTCATAAAAGAGGGGGAAGATTTAATTTGTAAATTTAAATTGTATACACATGTATATTACAATGAGCCCAGGCATAGATTGAGCGATAAGAAAGACAAATAAAATTCTTTACTTTTTTAAACTTCAGTATCATTTAAGAACTTAAGGTCCATAACATGCAACCCATCGATTATCATGCCTGATTATTTAAAATGAATTTTACAATTAATGCTATCACATACACATCTGCCAACTATTTTAAATTCATGAATATAATGTGAATCCTGTAGAATTTGAGAAAATCAGCAAAATTGCGATTATATTTGAGAAAATCAGTAAAATTGTGATTATATTTGAGAAAATCAGTAAAATATATTGCGATTATATTTGAGAAAATCCTTAAAAATTCCATAGGATTAATATTACGTTTATGAATTTAAAATGGCGGGGTCAGTTGAAAACATTGATAAAGAAACTTAATTCAAATAAAAAAAATATTATATAATTATAGATAGATTAATATTATAATTTATAATTAATCTACTTTTAGAGAAATGCAATGTTAACTGTAATGAAGTATCTTTTTTAAAAAGTAAATCAATACGAATTAATTGTTTTAAATATATAAGGAACAATAATACTGAGAGAACAAGGAGCAAAAGTCCACCAGAATCAAAATTGACTTACGTTATGTACTATAGTTTATGATCAAATTTTTTGCATCAGTATCAACCAGCATTAATCTTCATTAAATAATGAATATATATATATATCTCGTATTTTATGATATGTACTTGAAAGTTAATGATGACATATAGAGCTATTAAATATAATGATCTAGGATCAGAAATGTTTAGTGGTTAGGCCATATGTCTCGGAGAAATAGTTGGGTGATAATTTAATACATAAAGATGTAATGAAAAATAAAAGTTAAGTGCTATATAGGGAATTTAATATTAAATCTAATTTAATTATCCTTACATATATAAATATAAGTTATATTAAATCATGACTTTTCATCATAAAAATAACAGAAGTAGAAAAATAATATTATTTCTTCGCAATGCTAATATTTTAAGAATTCGGTGTTTTAATTTAATTGCAAATAATGAGAGTTTTATGTTTTGATATATTTTCGTTTTGAACCTTATTCAAATATCATTTTTAATTACATATGCAAACTGAATATTTAAGTACATATCAAAATTTTAAAATGAACATTAATTTTTTAAAGGGAATAAAATTCTTGTGATATACTTATAAAAAAGTGTTATTTAGTCTTAAAACTGAAATTTATACTCTGATTTAAAAAAATGTCTGTGAAGATTTTGAAAATTTAAAAGGCTCTTTTTTAAATTTATCTATTCGGCAAACAAGCAATCTAAGAAACCAAATACTTAGCAAATTACCAATAATTTATATTTCTTTTCATTTATTACAGATGAAAAGAAGAAATTTGATGGTGTTTTCACCTAAACAGTTTCTAAAAATAAGTCAACAAAATAAGTATCTCTCTGGCGCAAGAATAATATTTTAAAACAACATCTCACTATACAGTTCTTTTTAAAATCAAACATCAAATTAAATAATTTTCGGGATCAAAAAATAAGATATCATTGTCAAACGATTTTAAATAAAATAAAAAAATATTTATATAAACTGAAAAAATTTATATAAAAAAATGTTCTGTTCAAAAAACTAAATTAAATTAAAGTCACATGACACTAGTTCACAATTTTTAGCAGATGGTACTATCAAGGCTCATTCACACCAAGGCGTACAAACGTCGAGTGTCTAGCGTCTAGCCAATCAGAGACTTCCTTTCGCCCGAGATGAAGTCTCTGATTGGCTCGACGCTTAACGCTCGACGCTAACAGCCTTGGTGTGAATTCAGCTTCAGTGACAAACAATCCGTGAAGAAGTAATTTACTTCAACTATTCATTGTATTTGTATTTCTTTCTTTCTTTCTTCCTTTTTTTTTGATGTGAAACGTCTTTAAAATCGCGCCGAAACATACGGGTACCAGGTTCAAAAAGTGGACCGTAACGAAAAGGTCTATATCATCGTACCTTAATAATTACAAAACTATTAGTCCTAGAAACAAAAATGTGGTGTGAATATTTCACTTATATAGTCAGCTCACTGTTATGACCTTGAGTCCGGGTCTGGGTAGAGCGGGGCGGCGGGTCGTGTGTTTATAAAGATTATTGAAACCGATTGATCCATACAAAAATAAGTGTAATTTGGACAATATTTATATTAAAAATAACCAGAAAGTGATAAAAAAATATATAAACATTTGCTATGTCGGCCTCAGCTCGTGCAAGAGCCAGCCAGAAATATAAATCACGGCTATCGTTGGAAAGAGGGGGCTATGGGCCACACACAGGCACCCCAACGTCCGGCGCCGAGCGAGCGAGACGGTTTCGGGAACGTCGCAAAGCCGACGCCGCGAGGAACTTTTCTGCTGCCGCCAACCTCGCGAGCACCTCTACCACTGGAATACCTGTACTTATGGACGTAACGAATGAACAGACAATCGATATATCTATTGGATCTGCCACGGAACTGAGAGATCTTAATATCAGTAGAAGTGAAGCAATGCAAAATCATTGGCGTTCAGTGGACAAACGCTTCAGAATGGTATTTGAAGCCAATCCGTTTGGTTTATGTTGAACCTCAGCCGTCAACCTCAACAAGAATTCGGAAGAGAGTGCGCCTTTGGCTGGAGTTTCCAAATCCAAGCATGGGCCAACTATGTAGAGTAAAGGCGAAGCCCCCCGTTATGTGCAAACGTGATGTGTTAGATTTAAAGTGGACACCTATTGTGACCAGAGCCGCCAACATACCGCTCGGTGGGAATATCAAGTGTAGACGTAACCAATTTCCGGCTGTGTCAGCAAGCGCGATCTCCATTCATTAGTCGCAAGGGGGCACATTCGACGAAGTCGTTTTCAACTACGATAAGTCACAACAGATACAGCTTGTGTACGTTGCGCTGAGTAGAGTAACATCGATTGACGGTCTGTATCTCACCAATGATAAAGACGATTTTAAATTTTATCACGGGTGATGCAGCACGGCGCCAACGGTGAAAGATATTCGCGACGAGTACAATCGGATGGCCAATCATCGCCTTCCCACGTTGTCAATGAAAGCAAGAGCCTTCTGTAAGCGAGACGTCCAAGCCGAACGCAATGAAGACCAGGGTGGCTACCTACATCGACGACGGCAATTAATTTTGATCGTATCTGCTTTCAATGCACAAAGTTTGGTTGCCCATGCAGGAGATATGGAAAGCGATAATATATTGATGAACTCCGATTATATGGTAATTAGCGAGACTTGGATGAATTGCGCGAACACTGTGATGATCAATGGCTTTGAACTAAGAGCAAATAATAACACCGCGCTTGAACATCGTACACATCGTCCGTCTACCTCATCTGAATTGCCGGTGCGAGTTTCTGCAGCCGGAGGTTCTGTAATCTACAGAAACCTACAAAGCTCCACGAACTGTAGCGAAATCATAGTAAATGCCAACAAGTCATGCGGAAATTCAGTCTTGAGAAAACATAATGTCGGCGACATATGCTTGGTGGACGTTAAAGTCGAAGATCTTACGCTGTTTATCCTCGTTGCCGTATATATACATCCTAAGGCGTCGGCTGAAGCTGTTAAGCTATGTCTTTATCAATCACTCCTGCCATATTCAGCAAACTTAACAAAATTAATACCGAACTCTCAGCCAGACTTGGAGACTCCAATCGTTCTATGCGGCGATTTCAATTGCGATCCACAACAGAACAGCTATCTTGTTGAGTTCATGAGGAATGAATTCGGCCTTAACTACGTACAAACATCACAGACAACATTAGGCAATACCACTATAGACTGTACATTCACCAGAAATATTAATGTTGACATTATGCCGTATGTTTCTTATTTCACATATCACAGACACCTATGTTAAATAAAATCGTTGTCGAATATTAATTGTAGTAATAATTTATGTTTCTATTATGTATATGTTCTTTTTTATTAAAATACTTAAAACACCGTCAATCCTGTTTTTATTTATTTCAATCTTTTACTTTAAAAGCGATTCGCTAACATAGACGTTTCACGTGAAAACCAACGGCTGTGTGCCCCAGCACAGCCCCACCCGATTTTTTTTGCTAAAAAACAACATTTTTTTAAATGTAAATTTAAGAAAATCTTTTAAAACTCTAACTATTTATTGAACAGTTAGAATATTTTGAACACAAATAACTTCTTCCATGCACTTCATTATCAAGTGAGAAAACTTCATCAAAAAGCTATAATTATTGTTTGTACGGAACATTTACTTTCAAAAAGTATTTTCTCATTGAAATACAGACATTGTTTGTTTGTCTCTGTTTTATATTTTGAGGTTCAGTAAGTTTATTCTTTTCTATATTTTTAATCATATGCTAATTTTAAAATTTCAAAAACGTACCTATAAAATAAATAACAGATACCATATTGATAGACGCATAAATGTTATATATATATAGCTATATTTCAAAAACGTATCTATAAAACAAATAATAGATACCAAATTGATAGACGCATAAATCTTATATATAGCAATGCAGTTAAAATATCTCATAACTAATTATAGTTATAATAGGCTAATTAATTAAGGAATTCCTAGGAATGTCCTCATAACAATTTTCCAATGTCGTCAGTGCAGACACGATTGCTTAATTTCAAAGCAAAAGTAATTCAGTTGTGTTATAAGATAATGCATATTTTTAAATAAGCACTAATTATGGTTACGTTAATTGATTAAACACAGTTAACTCATTTATTTATTTTTGAGTAAATTTTCAACAATATTTTTTAAATTTCGTTTATTTAAAAAAACATTTGAAATTTTTATTTTTATTCTTTTACAATAATTATTAATTTGCAAACGATTATTACTCTCCTTCAATAAAATAACATTTAAGTCATGCTACAAACACGCGTGTTCGAAAATTGTGTTTTCTGCCACATGCATTAAACCGAATGAAACCATATTCGTGATTGTCGTTAAATATCGTAAAACAGGTAATTATTATTTTTTCATGATGTATTTATTAATATTTTATTGCTATACTTTGATCTTTTTTTGTAAATGTTTTAACAGTTAAGATAATAGTGATTATAATTTAGAACTAGTTTTAAGAAGTGATTTAAGTTCTGCTTCGTTCAAAAATTAATAAGAAGTTTGAAAAAGGTTTTAGATTATATTGGTAATTTTTAATCATCAATTTTACTTACTTAAATCGATTTTTCTGCGGGAAAATTTTATTATCTTCTTAAAAGTAATAAATTAGCATGTAAGTATCGCATTAAAATTTACAATATTATTAAATATATATTTACAATATTATTAAAAATATACAATTACATTATTTTTCACAAGTTTTCTGAGTAACTTTTGTTGATATGGACATACATTTAAATGGAACATATAGATAAATCTTTCAGAACAGTTTATATGAAATCTAGAATTCCACCTAAACTCAACTCTCCTCACAGTGAATAAGATGGTCTCAAGAGATAAAAATTTCTGACTTCCTTATATCTTGTTAGGTATTATTCTTTGTCCGCGTTGTAGTTTCCTTATAAAATTTCCTTTCTTTTGTGTTTACGTATTTTTTGTTTCTACGCCAAGTTTTTAATTACTTGGAGAAGAGTCAACCAATATTTGACTTTGTTCCCTGAAGGAAGAATGTTTGTAAAAAGTTAGATCAATTCTGGACGCAGTTTCTTCAATGCAAGAAGTGAATTTTCTAAGTTATTCGGAGTATTTTAAATGCATTACCCTACATGTTATATATATATATATATTAACTATATGATTATAATTTAAATTCCTTTTTTTTTACCGGAGACCATTACTAGAAACTAATCTGGCTGTTTAAGCAAAAAGGGAGCCTGCAGAAATGTTTCCGAAACACGGTCAGTTATTTTTTATTATCCAATCTTATGTTGTCAATGTTTATGACTAATTCTTTAAATTATTTTTACAAGAAACAGAAAATAATATGCATGTTTTCAATAACTATAATCAAGAATCTTATTTTCAATTAATTGCATGTGATAAATTTTCATTTCGTTCAAACATTAATTTTTCATGTGTCCTAAGAAAAGAGTGTATATGTATATGACAATCATAGTAAACATAATTAACAATAGAAACGATTGTACTACTGAAATCCAAAAGAGAATTATTATGGCTAATATATGCCTTAATGGAATACGAAAATATGTGAAATCAAATTTAATCAAAAGAAAAACAAAAAGGTTTTGTTGAATAAAAGTCTTTTAAGATCAGTATTAACTTATGCATGTGAAACTTGGTTCATGTCTCGAACAGATGAGACCATGATAAGTATTTACGAAAGGAAGATTTCAAAATTTATTTTTGGAGGAATTCAGAAAAATTGAACATGGCGAAGAAGATCAAATTTAGAGCTCTATCAATCATATAAGGAATCTGACATTGTTAACTTCATCCAAATACAACGAATTAAATGGGCAGGTCACGTTATCAGGTTGAGCGAAGACCGCACCACTGAAAAAGTCTTCAATGCTCAACCAATTGACACACGAAGAAAGGGCAGGCCAAATCTTAGATAGATTGATGGCCTAGAAAAAAATATCCTAGTTTTAAGAACTAGGAATTGGAGAACACCATCAGGAAGAAGGCTGGCCTGAAAAAGGCTTCTTGAGAAGGCCAAGGCCCAACCTGGGCTGTCGTGCCACTGAGGAAGTAAAGATAATAAACATTTCCAAAGAATATTTTGATTAAATAATCTAAATATTATAAATATAAATATTTAAAGCAGTGCTTCAAAACCTTTTATCTCCGAGGACCGGTCAACGTTAGATAATTTTAGTGTGGCCCACTGAGGAGGGAGCAACGTTGATTGTTTATATTTTAGATTGTTTTGATTTAATAATTTAATTTAATTGCAATTAAATATGCCTTCAGATTAAAATGCGGTCACACTAAAAGTTAATATAAAGAGATTTTTAACGTGGAATATAAAGTGATTTGCATAAAAAGTCGCACAAATCCCAGTGAAATGCACCATAGTAAATAAATTGGAAATAATTTAATATTCTTGGGTGGCCCGGCACCATTAGATTCACGGACCGGTACCACTCATTAAAAATATTTACTTTTATTATCATAATTATTGTAAAAATGCTTTATTTTTTAAAAAAAAATTTTTTTTTAATAAAATCTTTCAGTATAAATTGACATTTCCAGTGAAGAAGCATTATATGATAGCTTAAAAATAACTAGTAATAAAAAATTATATTAAAGAACAGAATTATATATATATCAATATGATTATAAAATCAATAGTTCCTTGATTTTACGAGTTGTTTCTGTTAATTATTATAAACAAATTGTACTTTTCTCCCATAATTATGATTTGGTTCAGTACCTTCAAAATATTTAATTGACACTAATCTTTTTAAATTTGAAATGAATATATTTATTATTGAGTTCATAGACATGATGTTACTGAAATGAATAAATAAAAAACTTCTCCATAACCAATATTACATATTATTTCAATATTTTACTCAACTTTTATTTTGTGGAATCAATCGATTAGATCAAGGAACGCTCGAATCTTATTTTTTAATAATTGTCACTTATGTAGAACAAATTTGGGTGGAATATCAATCTCAGAGTATTAGGTTAATGTGAATAATTTTATACAAGATATTATTTTAAAAATTCCCTTGCGAAGTATCAAATTTTATTGAATATAAATTACTATTTCACTGAAATTCGAAAGTTACCGAAAACACTTTGTGAGAGCCACTGTATAATGCAGTTTTGGCAATATAAACCACTAAATGTTTTTATTAGTGAATAAAGCTAATGGATTATTTTATTTTTGTACCGTGGATAAGGAAATTTCCTCCATAAATTAATTAAAAATTTCGAAAGAACGAATTTTGGTTTTTAAAATGCATTTATTATACGTACAACATTTTCATGACTTGTGGTAAAATAATTGGCCTTGTGTAAACATTATAATAATTTAAGTTTCATCTTCTGAAAACTGTTTTCAGCAACCAGTACAATGAACTTTATAAATGTGAAATAGTGGACCATGAACTAGTTTTAGTAAGCCGCAAAAATTAAAATAATTGAACACAGCTAATGCATTTTTGACAGCACTTTTATTTCTGAACCAGACAGTTTTGAGGCACTGTTTATTGAGTGAACTTAAAATTAATTCCTTGAGTTGAATGATATTGAGTCAGAAATTGATTAGACAGGGTGATGCTCTTGCTTGTCGCCTTTTTAATTTGACTTTTGAATGGGTTATCAGGCACTAAAAAATGGAGTACCATTTTCACTAAGACTATACAACCCCTTGCTTATGCCGATAATATAGTAATCATTGCTCGTGCTAAAAATGCTTTGTCATAGGCATGTCTTCCCCTCAAGAAATCGTCTAAAAAGTTTCATTTAATTATTCATGAAGAAAAACTAAATGCAAAAAATTTCTACAAGTTACAAAAAATTTCTGTAGGTTTTACTTATCTGCAGACTGAAAATTATAAATTTGAAGTGGTTGTGTGTGATAATTTTGCCTACCTGCGCTCAAACATTAACATTCTTAACGACACTGGTGTTGAAATTAAAAGACGTATTATTGTTGCTAATCATTGTCTTCATGGTCTAATAAGAGTTTTCTTAAAGTCAAAAGTGATTAAAAAACATACAAAAATTACGCTATTTAAAACAATCTTCAGACCCGTACTTACCTATGGATCTGAAACTTTGACTAAATCACAGACTGAACAGCTAGCCATCTCTGAGCGAAAAGTTCTCAGATATATCTTGGTGCTGTGAAGGATAATGGATTGTAGAGACAATGGCATAATTTTGAATTGTATAAGCTATTTAAGAAAGCAAATGTCATTAAATCCGTCAAGATTGGTCTTTTAAGATTTGCGGGCCCCATCTGCCGCGTCATCCTTAAAATTCAGAATTTTGAATTACTAACCTATTGGAACTAGAACTAGGGGTGTGCCCAAATTGAGATGGGCTGGCTGTGGGGAGGAAGATTTTAAAGTTTTAAGAATGATTGATTGAAGAACTGTTGCTAATCGGAGATTGAAATGGAAGAGGGTTCTTGAGTGGTCTTTGTCCATCTAGGACTGTTTTGTCAATAGAAGAATATTATTCCTAGTACTAAGGAAATATCTGGAAACATTTATCCCTCATATCTGTGCATTTTCTTTATTTTTTGTTTGCCTCATGTTGAGATGTAAAAATATGCGAATTAAAAAGCATCTTTTCCATATAATCATAGCATCAAATATCTATGACACTTTCGAAATTCAACAACAAAAAAAGTATCTATCTTCAAAGAAATTTGACGTTTCACAAAGATAATTTCCCTAATAAAACTAATAATCTTCTAATAGATAATTTTCTTATTTCTACTCTTAAGAAAACAATAAAAAGCATTTTAAATACGAAGTAAAACTTATTTTTTAAAAAAATCACTAAGTAACTAAAAAAGTTACCATACAAAAGTCGTCAAACACTAGATGAAGACGAGAATCTAAAAGTCTGAGCAAATGGGGATTTAATTATATTAAATGATTTAGCTCTTAATTCAAATTGATTTTATATTAACATAATGTAAATTGATGTAGAAAAAAAGTTGTATCTTATTAAAGTTTTTATCTCTTTTATACATGTCCAAGTTTTAAAACTGCCGTCACATAAGCCATTAAAACAAAACGAAGAAAGAAACGAAATATTAAGGAGGAAAAAACATAAATAAAAACAAGCAAAACAAAACCACAATTCTATGCGAACTTAGCAGCTTTGATAATTATGTTGTTGTTTCAATTTAATGTCAAATAAAAGCGGTAAAGAACGAAACACAAAACAGGTTAAATCACAACATCATAAAAGACGCCTCCCACAAAGCGGAAAACGTCTCTGCAATGTTTACAGTACACAACCTCGAAATGCAATTACAGATTTCATGAACACACCTAGCCGCAAAATGCGTTAACATGTTGACACTTCAATGCCGAGAGTCTTTTAAAAGGCACCGAGACTTCGAGGGACAGTATGCTGTTGTTTCGGTGATGCAAATGAGTTGCGCATTTTTAATAACTTATTTCTCTGTTCTCCCTGGAATTACTAAATTTCTAATCGTGGAAGAAACCTGTTAACAAATAATTGCAGATATTACTAATGACGCTTGGAGGAAGTGTTAGTGTTCGTTTTCCTTGAGATATTGCAGGATGATGTTAACTGTTGGCAAGAGGATAAAGCCAGGATTAATTTGTTTAATAGAATATATTCACTAATATCTGCTAATATTCGAGCAAAGTTTATTTTTGAATAAATCTATGGCATTTTTTTTTTAAAATTTGCGGTAAAACAACAATTGAAGAGGTTTATTGATGATAAATTACTTACCTGGTTAGATATTTCCTTGAAGATAATGTCTTGTATTTCGATTTCTATATGAAATTATTTTCCGATTTTTCACAAAGGCTACTTTTCTTCCGTTTATTTAAAATATATATTCTGAAAAAAAATTGTCTGTGTTAGAAGTGCATTCGGGAATTAAAACGTACACAATACTCATATTAGGATGTTTATACTATACATTTAATATTAATCAACATGGCAAGGAAACTTAACTTTTTTCACTCCCAAGTTTTAAAACGAAATTTCCCTAGATATTGTGAATTCGAAAACAATTTGAATTAAAAATAATTCTGTAATTTTTTTTAAAAAAACATAAATGTGGATATGTAAAGTAGCACATCTACACAAATCAGACTTTTTTTCATTCAATTACATTTTTAAAATATATAGCAACACTATTATTATTATTATATATATACAAATCAAAATGAAATATACGAGTAATTAACTAGAACAATATAACGGAATTTAAAAAAATTATGCACAAGGGACATTTCCCTATTTTATTTTTCTTCCGTTCCTTTTTTTGTGATTATGTAATTCTTACCTCATATAACATATGAAAGTGGACACACAAGTTTCCTTAAGTTTACCGACCACTTTAAGATAGGAGATTTCGTCAAATATTAGCAAAAAGGTTGTATGGCCTAATTTTGTGATTTAATTTTTGAGGTTTATATGAATACCGAACTATTTTATTTTCTGTTTCTTAGTATAAAGTTATAACTGTTTTAATAAGAGTGGATGCCATTTCCAGAATGTAGTTACCAACTTTAAAATGTGTATTTTACGAAAAACGCCCCCCTCCCATTCCAGAAAATTTGAAACGTGGAAAGGAATTACTAAAAAAGTTATAAAGACAATTAACTGAAATTTTTTATAAATGTTTTGTGTAATGTTAGAACTATTTTGACTTATTTTTGAAAGAATCACTGCATTATTTCAAAATTTACAGCATCTTTCATGAATATAACGTATTTTCTTAAGACAATTTAATATATTGACTTAAACTAGACCATTCTGCTTTTTGTAAAAATTTTAATATGTCTTATTTTTGGCTATATATATATAATTTCGAAAATGAATTGTAATCTACATATATATAAAGGAGAAAAGCGACTGACTCACTGACTAATCACGATATCTCCGGAACTATTAAACCTACAGACTTGAAATTTGGTAGGTAGGTCCCCTTCATGGAGTAGACGTCAGCTAAGAACGGATTTTGAAAAGTTCGAACCCCAAGGGGCGTTACGGTGGTTTAAGGGGTGTTATAGATAATTATTTCCATTACTAAACTATTAGATGTACAGTCGTGAAACTTGGTACACAGATTTTTCTTTCATAAAGAAGAGATTCCCTACATAATGATTTGTACGAAAATCGACCTCCAAGGGGCGTTGCGGGGGCTTAAGGGGCGTTATAGATAATTATTTCCATTTTTAAACTATTAGACATACAGTCTTGAAATTTGGTATATATAAGTGGATTCCTTTCATAGAGTACAGATCCCCTACAGAATGGGTTTTGTCAAAATCGACACCCAAGTGGCGTTGTAGAGAATTAAGTGGCATTATAGGCAATTAACTCCTTTTTTAAACTATTAGACGTAAAATCCCGAAATTTAGTAAGCTGATTCCATTCACTGAGTAGAGATCTGTCATAAAATGGGCTTTGCGGGGGCTTAAGAGGCGTTATAGATAATTATTTCCATTTTTAAACTATTAGACGTACAGTAGCGGATTCCTTTCATAGAGTACAGATGCGCTGCAAAACGGGTTTTGTCAAAATCGAATTGGAGAATTAAGGGGCGTTATAGGCGATTAACATCTTTTTAAAACTATTAGACGTAAAATCTTGAAATTGAGTAACCAGATTCCATTCACTGAGAGAGATCTGTCTTAAAAAAGGGCTTTGTGAGAAAAGTGGGTTGCGGGGTTAAGGGGCGTTATACATAATTATTTCCATTTTTAAACTATTAGACGTACAGTCTTGAAATTTGTTCGAATTCCTTTCATAGAGTACCGATCCGCTGAAAATGGGTTTTGTCAAAATCGACTCCCAAGTGGCGTTGTAGAGAATTAAGGGGCATTATAGGCAATTAACTCCTTTTTTAAACTATTAGACGTAAAATCTTGAAATTGAGTAAGCAGATTCCATTCACTGAGTAAGATATGCCGTTAGATGGGTTTTGTGAATATCGTTTCCTAAGTGGCGTTGCGGGGCTTAAGGGGCGTTATCGATAATTATTTCCATTTTTAAACTATTAGACGTACAGTCTTAAAATTTGGTATATAAGCGAATTCCTTTCATGGTGTAGAGATCCACTACAAAATAGTTTTGGGGAAAATTGATCCCCAAGGGTCACTGAGAGGGATTAAGGGGCGTAATAGATAAATATTTCCGCTTTTCAACTAATAGAAACACCTGCTTGAAAATTAGAAGGTATGTTCCGTTCATGGAATAAAGTTCCTTTTACAAAAATTTTTGCGAAAATGGACCCCCAAAGGAATGGGGTTGCGAGGGATTAAGGCGTGTTACAGAAAAATTCCTGTTTTTGAATTTAACTCATTTACTTGAAATTTGTTGAGCACTTTTCTTTAGTTGAATAGAGTTCCAGAAAAGACTGGATTTTACGGAAATCAACTCCAGGGGGAAGCGGGGAGAGTTATGGGGGCGTATTGATAGACAAAATTCCCGTTTTCGAACTGCTAAGACTGCAATAATAAAATTTGGTTTGCATGCTTCTTTTGTTGAATTGGAATCCGCTAAGAGTGCTCTCAACGAGGTATTGATGATAAAAACTTCGTTTTTGCTCTGTTAGATTTAGACTTGAAATTTAGCACGCATGCTTATTTTATGGAGTAGAGATCCACTGAAAGTGGCTTTGGTGAAAATCCACTTGATTATTAAGTTAAGTATATATAAGCGAAAAAAATCTTTCTCCTTCTATTTTAGATATAAATAGAAATTAGATATTATAATTTATGTTCTTTTTATATCAAGGGGCGAGAGTGTAACAGCTATAAATATATTTTTCAATACAATCGAATTTTTAATGCTAGATATCAATAATTAATATATATGTAAACAGTATATATATATACAACATCGTGAAATACCCAATGAAGCGGGTGGGTAACGGCTAGTTTAACTTATAAATGTTCAAAAATTGGAAATTTATCCATGAAAATTGTTCAGAAAAGGACGTGTTTGTGCTTTTTTTTATAAATTTCATTTTTTGTGTTTTTTATTAATTTTTTGCGGGTTCTTTTTTATTAATTTTTTACTTTACAGTTTAAGTTTTTTTCCTCGTCTAATTTACCTAACAAATTTGAAAACCACAAAAAAATTTCATACATCAATTTAAAAAAAAAAATGTTTTGCATGTAGTCAGATATCTCTCTACTTGAATGCCCCTCTTTACTGAACTTAAATTCTTCAAGAATATTTTCATATTACTAGAGGAATCTAGTGATTATTTTGAATAATATTACATATACCAAATATTTTTCACATTATATTAATTTAAAAGTTAGAATTGGAATTTTTGTTTAAAAAAATTGTTTATATTTAAATTATAACTGTACTTAGAGCTACCAGCTCTCAAATCCTTTCGTCCTGAATCACTTTTGGATGGCGAGGGAGTCAACATTTTATTTATACTTAACTCTCCAAAATTTTCACCAATGTCCTCTTAAATCAATTGGATAGTAGCTCGAATAAAAGCCGGGCTAGGTTCTAAATTAGTTTACGGGGATTTAACCCTTAACTGTAAAATAATTATCAAAACAAAATTGTAAAAAATAGTGCTTATTTTTCAATCAAGAAATTTGTATAAAGGTAAGTGAGGTTCGAAAAAAATTAAATAAACCAAATATCTCCTTTTACATTATAAATCACTTTGATACTATCACTGGGCATGCAAAATGAGAAATAAAATTTTCTCTCCGACTTGTTTTTAATCTTTTTAGCGTGCTACTTTTGAATACTCCTGCCGAAATGTATCAAGAACACGAGTAACAAAGGAAATAAATTATAGTTTTAAAAAACTAAAAATCACGCTTTTATGGTGAATCGAACTAAAAAGTAAAAAAATAATATGAGAATAAAATGGTTAACGAGAAAATTAATGTCATTGGAGAAAAAGCGTGGGGTGCTGCTCTATATCAACTGTTATAATTTCCTACTAGTTCTATTCCGAAATGCTGAATTAGGGTAAAAATGTAGTACAAAGCACCCCACGCTTTTACCCTAATGATATTAATTTTCTCGTTAATCATTTTACGCTTATATTAAGAATTATTTTTACTTTTTAGTTCGAGAAACTATAAAAGAGTGTTTTTTAGTTTTTTTAAACTAGAATTTATTTTTCAATTTTTTAGTTCGATCTACAATAAAAGCATGTATTCTTAGTTTTTTTAACTCATTTATTCATTGATGAATTAATCTTAAATGCGTTATTTTTTTTAGAATCTGGAATACTCATTGACATCCTATCAGTGCTTCGATACGGCCTGGCTTATATTATTTTTTCACATGCACGAGTCTTTTTTTTTATTTCCATTTTCAGAAAAACTAGACAATTGTTTAAATTATGGTAAGAAATTGCTGACGCATGTTTTCGCTTCTAGGGTTACCTTTTAACCTTTTAGTCGTCAAATCTGCAAATGGGATCTGGAGTTGATATATGGAATTAGTCGCCAAATCTGTAAATGGTATAATGAATTAGTCTCCAAATCTGGAAATCATTATTCCTGATGATCCTGACCAGGACAATAGAATAAATTATGAAATTATTGTATTGTCATCAGTCCTGGACAAGTGTGCAAAATTTCGAATTAATCTGACCTTTTAAAGTGGTAAACATCGAGTTCAAGTTTCCGTTACATACAAGTGAAGCTTATAAAAGCTTATTAAAAAATTTACCCTGGTCATTTTGACGAGATCGAGATAAAGAGGATTAAAACAAGGCTTCGAACCGTAAAAAAAATTTATCGGTTCAGTTCCGGTTTTCGTTCCACCAATAATAACGGTTTTCGGTTCAGTTCTGAATAAATTATTTTATCTTATGTATATGTGACGAATCTGTATGGAACCACCTTTCCACTAATATTCTTAGGCGTCTTTTTGGGAATTATAAATTCGCGTATATTTCCAATCAACTCTGAGAGGAGAACGGGATATGCAAAGTAGATAGGGTATTTAAGTAGAGCGTTGTAATCTAGTAAAATGAAGGCTATTGAGCCAGCAGCAGTAGAGTCAAGTTTAGAGGATTCAATTGGATTACGATAGTGAAGAATTACTTCTAGTACTCTACGAATGAATCTTAAAAGCTAATATACCAATGAGGTATACTATAGTTTATTATCGCTTAAAACAAGCGCTAGTTTAATAAAATTAGTTTAAATTAATGAAAGCTAATAATTCGAGTTGCGTGTATTTCTCGGGCCTCCTATTTCGATTAACCTTATTGATCTTACGCGTAGTTATTGATTAATTTCATATTTCGTAATTTAATTTAATATTAAAGGTAAATCCCTTTTGTTTGACGTAACATAGAAATATTATATCTCATTAGAGTTTCTAATATTTGAATCAAGTGAATAAATATGTTATTATTATACAAATGGCTCTTAATGATTCTTTAAGCAAAGAAATGTAATTCTATCAAAATTTAAAAATTTTATTAATCTTGTACTTTATATGTGTACAGCCAGTGGAACGGCGAGCATTGGCATTGTTATCCATTATCAAAATACACATATATATTAAACCAGGGTATTCTATTTGCACGTTAAAAATATAATTCTATCATAACATAAAAAAAGAAATGATCAAAATATTCTATTTTTCTTTTTAAAATTTTTTTAAAAGATTTTTATTAAATTTTTCATTGGTACTTTATGAATGTAAACTTTTTGATTACAATTAACCAGCATGCACGATACGACTTTTTTGCTGGCGTAAAGCAAGAAAGCCTATTTGCAAAGAACGGCGAGCATTGGCATTGGTATTTTTAAATCCATTTTTTATCAAAATCGCATTTGACATCTATAGTTTATGATTCTGTTTGTCTAATCTAAACCATCGGCAATATTGATATATTTTATTTTTTTATTACCAAATTTTCATAAATAAATGAATTTCTTTTTTCTGCCGGGCCGTAGATTGAGTATCGCTCATCTAACATATGTTAATCTATTTAAAGAAGTGTTTAATAAGCGCGGGCCGCATTTTGACTTGTGATTATTGGGAGAATTAATGGAGGGTAAGGGGAAAGTAAAATGCTTTAAGATGAAAAATAACATCAGGATTGAAAACTTTTAAAACGTGGAAATTGCCAAACGGTTTTTCAAAATATTAAAACTCCTATTCAAAATTCTTTTTTACAGACGATGTTCTGCATACCACTATTACAGAACATAAAACACACAATAATGCCCTATTTCTAGATTCACCAAATTTGAAATTCTTTGTTACACTTACTATCCTACACTTTTTGTTCTTTTGCTGAACTAGTCCTGTTAAATAACAGTTAAAAATCGGAAATACATCACAAATAGACTTTAAAATACAGTGTCAATGAAATTGACTATGCTAAGCGTAGACAAACATTGCATCATAATCAATTATAGTCCACGACGTAACTAAGGCAAGACAGTAACGAACGAGTGTGCTCCCCGCCGCCCCGCGAACAATCACTTGCGATTTTTCGTAATACTTCATAGTTAACTTTATTATTTTGAAATAAAATGCAAACCATTTTAATCGCTGACGTGCCCAAAATATTGTGTCGCGTGCCATCATTGGCACGCGTGCCACTGGTTCGCCATCCCTGGTCTATACAAACATCCGTGGATGATCGCATGCTGAAATGTGAAGAATATAACTTAGACAAATATTTTTCTTAAAAAGTTATCTATACTTCTAGTTCATTCAACTGAATTGAATCTCCCTTCTACAAGTAGTTTTATGCGAAACTGAAACAGAAAAGTATTAGTGAACATCAATGCAAGAAATCGAGAAGCAAGGTACATGCAATGAAGATAATTAAATGGTTGATGTATTAAATGGTTACAGAAACAAAATGACTGAAGATTTATCGAATCAAAATCAACCGATATATTTTTTCCGGTTCAGTTCCGGTTTTCATCCCGACCAAAATAACGTTATTTTTCTGCTCGATGCCCTGGGTTAAAATGAAATTTGTATAATACTATAATATTTTATTGCGATTTACTATTTATTACATTTCACAAATTAGTCATTTCGGAAAATATATTTAATGACATAAAAAGCGAAATTACTTTTAAAATTATTTTGTGAAACATTTCTATGAAATAGGGATTAACGTTTGTAAAAATTTGTGTTATTACTCAGTTAAAAGCAACATTGACATTATATGATAATGAAATGTAGCCAGCCATAATGCTTCATCATAATTCCTTTTTATTAAGTGCACAAATATTTTTAAGACCTAAAGATATATAAAAATTTTAATTGGGAAGTACAAAAACTAGTCTAAAGTTCTTTTCACTTGTTACAGAATACTACTGAAATTAGGGACACACATTTTCAGATCGAAAAATACCTTTATTTTGTTATAAATTCTTCAGATTACAACACAGATATCCTTTTATTAAACTGCGTTTTCACACATACGCGAATCTAGAAGTACAGTGATACCTCGGCTTAGGCTACCCCAAATTACGCGATTTTCAAATCTCGTCGATTTGTCTATTGTTTCAACGCTTTGTTTTTCTTGTCATCGCTGAAACTCAAGCGGAATTAGTACCAGAGCGTGATGAGATTGGTAATGCGATTGAAGAATTTGTCGATCTTGCCAGGCAAATAAATTTAAAAGTGGATAGTGATGACGTTCAAGAGCTGTTGGATTCCCACAATGAATTGATGAATTCAGAGAAATGCAGGAGCAAGAGCAAGACATCGAACTTAAATCTTTAGATCTAGTTCAATCAAAAGATCGAATGATGGTTGAAAATTTAACAGAAGGCCTAAATTTAATTAAAATTGGGTTACAAATTTTTAGAAAATATAGACTCCAACTAAGAGCGTATTTTATCAACAAAGCAAGGAATAAAAATATTATTAGCCTGCTACGAGGAAATTTGGTGGGAGAAAAAAATTCTTTGAGCCGGCAGACTAATTTGTTAGATTTTATAAAATCTTCTACATCAAAATAACTCCGGTCTGCTGTATTGTATTTGTGTTATATCTAAGATTTTTCTAAATATTTTTTTTTCTAAATTATTTTCTTTCGTCTTCAGTCCCAATTAAAAGTAATTTATCTATATTTATATGGGAAATTATATCCCCGATTTACGCGGTTACCACTCAGTCTCATCTATAATATAAGAGTTCAGGGTATTACTGTATTTAATAAACATACTACTTTTAACCTATAAAATTTAAAAGTTAACATTTCATTAGCATTGTGGTTTAGGAGACGGAATAAAAACAATACTTTATACAGGGAAACACAAAGTTGGAATGAATCAAGTAGAAATTATATATATATATAATAGAAATTAGGTTGATTAGGTTGATTAGAAACAAGTAATATAAAAAGAAACAAATTTTCAAGTCCATTCCAACTTAGGTCAATAAAGAAAATTTTATTTTAGTTACTTTTATTAGATAATTACAATTAATATAGACCAGAGATGGCGAACCTCTTTATATAAGTCCGTGTGCCATTTATTCTAAAGAAATGTTTAATGAGGTATAGACGTGTCACCAAGTAATTTTGACTTGTACTAACTGGGAAAATAATCAAACTTAACAACTCAAAACTCTTTATTTTCTACGAAAAAATACATTTTACACTCTGTAGTAGTAAATGTTTTAGTTGTATGTTTAATTCAAATTAAAGTTACATTAGTGTGACTTCTGATGTAGCAGATTAGATAACAAATAACATATTAAGATTGTAAGATGTTATTTTTAGCAGAATGCATGCTAAATTAGTCATCTTTTACACTGTTTCTAAGCGAGTCTTTAATGTTATTCATCTCTGAAAAGAATTACTCGCAGTCATAGGTAGTTGAAAATATGGTTCAAGTAGCATGAGACAGCTTCTTCAAACAGTTGATTGTATCTGGAATTGAATTCCATGTCCCCAAAATTTCGTTACCGAATATTTTTACTTACATTGCTTGTTAATCTTTCTGCTTCAATCAATTCCAACTTTTTCTTGTTTCAATAAATTTTTGGATCCATATTGAACTAGACTGGAAATCAATCAGTTGCATATTAATTTCTTCAATTCCCAGTCAATCGAATTGGGACAAGTTTAGTTTATTAAATAAAGTCGTATCAGGGTGCATAATGAACTTGAGCATTACCGATAATTCTATGAACTGAAAAAATCTCGCTGAAAATTCCTTGATTGACGAATCAATTACGGAAATATTTTGAACTAAAATGCAAACCATTTTGTTTGGTGGCGTGCCATTGGTTCGCCATCCCTGATATATACACTTAATATTGTGACAGAACCCCAATATTAAGTGGCAAAACACCTTTTAAATTAACATTAAAAACTTTTTAACCACATTAAATTTGGAATAACATTTTTTAATAGAAAAGTTAAATATAGTAGGAAAAAATTTATTTTAAAACCAGTGCAAAATGAGTGCTGAGGTCTAACTAGCATATGATTATTTAGGTTAAGTTAAATCTTCATCAAAAATTTAACAAAATCTGTTTTATCTAATGGTGCTACCATGTGGAGGAATAATGTCGATTAAAATATATATCTTAAACTAAAACAAATTAATTAAATTTAATTAATGAATTAATATCTGAAAAAACTGTATTAACATTAAGTGTCATCCACTACAAGCTTAAAAAATGTATTTTAACTTGAGTGGATGAATAAAAAGTATTTTATTAACGGTTGAAAATTTGAATGAGATATATAAATATATATAGGGAGAGTGTGAACTAATAGTAGGAGTTAAAATAGTGCTATTTATATTATATATATATATATTGTGCTTTGGCTCTCAAATTGTTGAATACTAACTTCTGGGGACACGCGACAGTGGAGGGAATGGAGCATTTGGGAGAGGAGGAGGAGATCAATATATCAAAAGAAATTTAATTGATTTGATTTAATAACTTAATTGATTTGATGTAACAACTTAATTGATCTGATGTAACAACGTAATTGATTTGATGTAACAACGTAATTGATTTGATGTAACAACTTAATTGATTTGATGTAATAACAATTGATTTGATGTAATAACTTAATTGATTTGATATAACAACTTAATTGATTTGATGCAACAACTTAATTGATTTACTTTAATAACTTAATTGATTTTATTTTGTAATTTGATTGCTTTTATTTTGTAACTTCATTGATTTGCTTTGTAACTTTTGCTTTGCAGTTTGTCCTTATTTCTTTTTTCTCATTTTGATCGTTTTACTTACTTCTATAAGGTTCTTTTTTATATTTGTGGAGAACAGGAGTTATTTTATATTTTTTCTGTTAAAAATTAGCTGACCTCTAATGAAACTCAAAATAAGAATTTCCTAAGAAACTACAAACTGAAGGCGTGGTTTGTATACAGGAATAAGAAGGCAATCTATTGTAGATAACGGGACGAAAGCTTCAAATTGTGACGGCAATTATTTTATACATGAAAGTGAATTTTTGTTGCATTTACGAGGAAAAAAGCCAGAAAATTGAGATTTTAGACAAGGAAATATGTTTGCTTGTGAAAAACTAGCTTTAAAAGCTTTCTAAGCCAAACTAATTCTACTCTGGTAACATACGACGTTTCGGTCTTTTTGGAAACGGAACTCATGCCATTTCTTCTTTTTCTCCATTCTTTAGGGAAGGAGGAGTGGGGCTGCTCAGCCCAGCACACACACACACACACAATTTTGAGAACTTTACTCAAATTCACAAAGTAGGAAAGTCAATAGGACGGAACGTAAGAATGCGGTTTAATAAAAAAAGAGAATACACACACACATTCCACCGATACCGAGGGAGTTCGATGAAATTGTGAAATAAATTAATCGTTAATAATCACGTCCTTTTCTGAAAAAAAATAATTATTTACACGGTTTTCCTGTAAAAAAGATGGATTGCATTCAACTAATTGCAATTATTTTTTTCTTTCCGTACCGTATTAATAGAAAACAAGCTTTTTCCCATCCAATTTCTCCTTCAAAGACTTAAAGCCCACAATCAGATTACTGAAGAACTGTTGGACGCTATCGTCTGGTTGATTGCTAAGTCGTTTATAAGCGTTTCACTATGAAACTACGCGAGGACTGTTGTCGATTGACCTTGTTATTTTGGACCACAATCAAATCTGATTTCTCACTCGAAAAACTTTCCCCGTCCGTCCAACATGAGGACTTTGAGCCTTGATAGACATAACAGGTATCAGCTTTCATACATTGCAGGTCTTTAGTAATATCTACCCGAATCCACAATTCGACAGATACAACACAGGCCACAAGTTGGCGACCTTTATCTTCTGGACTTGTCCTTAGATAATATTTTGACTTACAATTATTTGTTTAAAAAAAATCCGAACAAATTTACTTTTGCTTTGCACAGTGCCGGTTTATCCATTGGGTGCTTGGTGTGGGCGTCCAGGGGCCCGGATGAACCCAGAAGATCCAGGATAAGTTGGACAACCAGATTTAATGGTTATACGAGTAAAATTCGATCCTCCAGTACCAAGGGGGCCAGTAGATCTTCTGCGTCCAGGGGGCCCGAAATAAACTTAACTCGGCACTGGCTCCACAATATTCTCTTATTATTCAATAACACTGCCTTTTAGATATTTTCCAAATTATATAGTAAAGCTTCTCAAAATGCTTTAATATAAATTATGGCTCACCGTAATATTTAATTAATTTTTTTCTTCTCAAAACTGTTTCTGAAGTGATTTGTTTGTTAGGATATATCACCTGCCGCTAATTTTTCAGCATTTCACTTGCAATTTAATAACAGTTTTAGAATTTTAAAAAAATGAGACGTATAAAATTTAATGTATGAAAGTTTTGTTAATAAACATAAGGTACTCAACTCATTTAATCATGAAATACTGGTATTATATCGTATCAGTGACTGAGAAATTTGAGGATTGATTCAATAAAAAAATAATAATTAACTAAATGAACAAAATGATACACTTGATTTTTTATTGAAGCAAGAATAATCGCCTAATTCCTTGCAGAAAATTCAAATTATTTAGCTTTTATCCCGAAAAAATTAATCGCAAGATTTTACGATACAGTATCTGATAAGTTAAAATTTTCAGTTAGTGACCCTAGTCAATTCAAATTTTCTAACAGAAAATAACACTTTAAAAATGTAACAGCTTGAAAACTTTATCAGAAGAGTATATTTGATCTTAATTGCCTACCAAGAGACAAAAAAAAAAAATGTTAGAAAGCCACTGTTTAAATGAATTCAGAATATGATATAAATATTGGGTTATATTTATACTTTGAAAAGGGATTTCGAGCTTCAGCCCTGTGTAAGCAGCCTTAAAAGTATCCATTCTCCTTAAAATGGTTTTAACAAAATTACAAAAATTTAGGCAAAGGTATTATCGTCGGGGAATGCTATTTAAATAATTTCTATCAAATTAATTAATTCAAAGCTTTATTTAAATAACTGTTTCGTAATAATATTCGGGTTATTGAACTAAAAAATTGAGAAAAATGTTGGCAAACCATAGATAAACATCTTTTCGAAAATGATGAAAGGAAAGACGTCACATCCTTCAAATCACGTGTTTAACATTTCCGGAAATTTCTATTTCTGATTGATGATTGCTACTGAGTCGTACCAAGTTCAAGATTTTTTTTCCTGTGACTTTTTTTTTAAAAAAAATCGTTTTCTAATCTTTTAACCGAAATCTCCAGATAAGAAAGTTCGAAACTTAATTTTTCTTTCTGTTCGTATCGAAACAGTCATAAATTCTATTTCTTTTTCTTTTTCTTTTTGTGATCCATCTGAAGGGTAATAACCTCCTTTGTAATATATGTATGGATGCTTAAGAGTTTTGTCAGATTGGATTTTAATTTGAGAACTCAAAAAAGAAATGGGATTTAGGACAAAGTAAAAATAACAAGTATTCTTTTATATGTGGGAAAAATTATTTCATTAGAAAAGAATACCGATAACTAGATATTAAAGAATATTCAACACTTATTAATTCCCCCAAAAAAAAGAACTAATATTATAGCAAATTAGCAAAAAGTATAGACCATTATAGAGAAACTCTCACATACACATATACATGCATACATATGAATAACTAGATTTTTAATCTTTGGTTTTCAGAATGTTAACTTACATTCCCTTTTTGCTTAAGTTGATTAATTATTGGTTTAATAGAGTAAGTTGCTTTATGATTTTTATATATTTTCTTTATTAACTTTAATTCTTAGTAAGTCGAAATGTTAGTTCAATTCATGTTGATGCATTGATATTAAACTAAGTTGTTGCTAGATCATAGAGAATTTTAATTAATAAAAATATGTTAAATTTAATGTCAGAAACAACAGTACTCTTTTATTTCAAGAATTATAGCGTTGTTAATTATGATTATTAAATATTTTTATACCATGTTGGCCATCATTCATAGTTATTATATCAGTATTTAATACTTTTTGGCTGAATTTTTTGTTATATTGGCAAATAATTAACGATCTAACTTCATTAACATAACTCCCACATCTTTCAATACATAACACTTCATTTATCATTTCAAAATAATATTAATTGGTTAGTTATAAATCTTTTTCATTTGACGTTAACAATTATACTGCGCAATGATTTATGGAGCTTGACACGCCCAGATTTAAAACTTTTATATAATGATGCATATTTTTATTTATCTTTAACAGTTTAATTCATGAAAAATAGATTGATAATAACATATAAGCTCGTATTAAATAATAAAAAAAGTACAGATTTATTTGAAAGAAAAACTATGACGATATGGTATAATAACAATTATATGCTTCTTTGCAATGTGTTACATTCAACTTCATGCTGTTAAATATTCTTTAATTTTACGGCTTCTTATTCAATATTATTTGATGTATCAGTTCTGAATAATAATATCAAATATTTTGTCTGAGATATCATTTGATAATGATAATTTTTGATTTTCTGTTCGTCTTCTTGTATGATACGGTTCTTTTATAAGAAAGTTTCAGTTCAAGGTTGTTTTCGCTTAATGTTTATAAATAAAATTTTAAATCGGAACACTTTTTCCGATTACTTTGAAAAAAAAAACACGAACGTAAGGAATTAATATTGTTTTTGGAGTTTACTATTATCTAAAGAACCAGAATATTTTATAATGCTACTCAGTTATGTACGCATATTTTTTTCTTAGAAGTAAAACATATTTCATTCTTCATTTTATATTCTAATATTTTATGGATTTCAAAGTTTCCTTGTTCAAATGAAAAATTTATATTTTCGGGATGTTTCTAAATTTTAAGCGAATGTATGATAAACAGTTATACTTATTATAAACGTTACAAATTCATATTAAAATCGGACCAATTTTTCTGCGTGAAAATGTGTACCACGTTTAGATAGGGCTTTTTGATAGATGAAAATAGCTTTAATACACACATGGTTTTTTTTTTGAAAACCCTCATAAAATAAATACCATTTTACTGTAACGCGTCATCAGAGTTAGATAAATCCCCAAATTACGACTCTTCTTAAAAGTAAAATTAAAAATAATCCTATTCAACCCAAACTGAAATAAAAGCTTTTAAGTATATAAGATATATCTTATTGGAAATTTTTCATGGATAATCAATAGTAAAATTTTTAATAAATACGTTTCCCTTGATTATGCAGAAAAGAAAATCTTTTGGAACCTAATTCCCCTTTTTTGCTGTAGTTATTTGTTTCGTTCAGTTCAAATTCGGATGTTATGACACATTTTTCGGATAGGAGCAACTGTGTTATACGTGGGTAATGCCTCTATTGGTTTAATCGCTATGCGCATCTTTAAAATATAAATTTATAGTTTTCAAGTTCCCGACTCTATGCTTCTAATTCAATATTCATTAGACATATATTTTCATTTGATGCGTTATTTGGGTAACAATGAATCCTAATTACTGATAATTTGTAATACTAGAGGGTGTTTTTTTAGAGGTATAGAACTTTAAATTGCAATAAAACAACGATGTATTATTCGATTGACATTTTTTTTATTCGAAAGATAATCTTGTGGCATTACATTTTAAATATGATTTCTGGCATATGACTGCCACGGCTGGCTCGGATGTATTCCAATCTGGACGTCCAATTTTCGATGACTTTCTCCAACAATTTTGTTTAGCGATGAAGCGCACTTCTGGTTGAATGGCTACGTCAACAAACAAAACTGCCACATTTGGAGTGAAGCTAATCCACAAGTGTATGTCGAAACACCATTACATCCAGAAAAACTGACTGTTTGGTGCGCTTTATGGGCTGGTGGAATCATTGGTCCGTACTTCTTCAAAAACGATGAAGGCTACAACGTTACAGTCAATGGTGATCGGTATAGAGCCATGATTACTAACTTTTTCATACCTGAATTGAACAATCATGATGTCCAGGAGCTGTGGTTTCAACAAGACGGTGCAACATGTCACACAGCTCGTGCCACAATCGATTTATTGAAAGACACGTTTGGTGACCGCCTAATTTCACGTTTTGGACCTGTGAATTGGCCTCCAAGATCTTGTGATTTAACACAGCTAGACTATTTTCTGTGGGGCTATGTAAAGTCATTGGTCTATGCGGATAAGCCACAAACGCTTGAGCATTTGGAAGACAACATTCGCCGTGTTATTGCCGCTATACGGCCACAAATGTTGGGAAAAGTCATCGAAAATTGGACGTCCAGATTGCACTACATCCGAGCCAGCCGTGGCAGTCCTATGCCAGAAATCATATTTAAAATGTAATGCCACAAGATTATCTTTCGAATAAAAAAATTCATGTCAATCGAATAATACATCGTTGTTTTATTGCAATTTAAATTTCTATACCTCTAAAAAAATACCCTTTATTTTCCAAAGTGAAATGTGTAAGTCTCTTGGGAAACACATATTACACAGATATAAAAAACAGAAACTCTTTTCTATTAGTAGAAGAGTATGTATAACATATTCAATATTGACGAACATGCATTTTTAATTTACAATAGAGTGTGTCCACATTTTATCTCAGTCCTGGTCCTCGAAATTCTGTAATACTTCATCATATATTCAATAAAGGATCAACCTGTTCTGTATTGGCCACCATTGTAAGTTAAACTAGACCTCTTGAAATGTGATTCATAGTGTAAGAGTTAATCATTATTTTACTTTGTATATAAGTTTATTCAACGTACACAAAGAGTCTAAGGAAAAAAAATATTCCTTGTTATCATATTTTATTTATTATTATTTATTTATTTATTTATTTTTTTGCTATTTTTATTTTATTGTCCAATCTTAGATTAGATCTAAAAACTCTATTGTTTTCCAAAAGTTAAATAATTTTTCCCCCTCGATTTGAAGGATTTATCTGAAACGTCAGCATATGCTTTCACATATATTGAGACATGTTACTTGAGAACAATAAGTGAATAACTTATCCAAGTTGATTTAAAAATTCAAACTAGACCAGAACATAGATAAAATAATTTCTATGAGAATTGTTTAAAGCTGTCTTGCAACAATTTAAAGAACACGATTCTGGTTTGAAACACTTTTTCAGAGAGAGAAAAAATTAATATTTATGTTATATTTTAATTATACACCTTGTCATAGAGAGTATTGTTTTATCATAGTATTCCTTTCCAAAAAGAATCAAACTATCTTTTCTTGATACATAAACTTTATACATTTCGTTTTTTATACTATAATCTAAAATACTAAGAAGTCCACTTCCTGATTTACAAGTTAAAGTAAAAAATATTTATTGTAGTTTATTTCTATATTTTAAAGAAACAATATAATAAAACGGATGTATTACATTAAAGATTCATATGGAAATTGGGATATTTGAATATAAATTTCGAGTGAAGTCTACACTTTTTGACATCACACGAAGATAATATTAAAATAGAGAACTAATTAAAATTACTTTAATGAAAAAATTTTTTTTTTCTGTTCAAATTAGCTGAATGCAGTAATTAAAGTTAAGAGAGATAAAAGAAAATTATTTTATCCAATCATAACAATAAATATAAGAAGCAGACTAAAATTGGTATTCTTTTTTTAGGGAATGATTAAACAACCAGAAAGCGTTTATATTAACTTAAATAATTTTTTTTATGAAAAATTTAATTTTTTCATTACGTGGAATATCATACATCGACAAAGCTATTCAAGAAATGAACCGTATAACGAACCCCTATTTTGCAAACTTTTTCTTGGAACTAAGAACCCACACTTTACTGTTTTCTTCACAAAATAACCTCCAAATAGCGATGCGCATTTTCTATTTAAAGAATTTTTTCTCTTGCCAATCGATTTTTTCCCTCTCTAATTTAAAAATATTTCAATACATTTTTCAAATTATTCTCTTTTTTAACACATTTTATGGTGATCAATGGCCTCGAACTTGTTTTATTAGATGCCTAACTCACCTGCAGCAAGAAAATTACCGTAATATTTCAAACAAAAAACTCAAGTAAAATTAACAGATTTGATGATCAGTAGTTAAATTTAAGAATGCATATGGTAGTGTATGCTTAAAATTGTTGGTTATAAAATAATGTATCCTTAAAATTACTTGTAGGCTTTAAGTTAGAAAATGTCGTTACAAAAATTCATTAACTTTAATATAAAATTATTTTTTAAAGTTGAAAATACACACAGTGCATTTCAGGACAATGTTTTTTCCCTTGTTCTCCTTGCAGATTTTTTTATGGGTAAAATATATCAAATAATAGATATTAATTTTAAAAAAAGGGGTGAATAATTACATTTTTTAAAATAATATATAATGTTTATGAATTTAAAATTTGTTTTATACGGTCTCTAAAGTATATTAAAATGATGAGATGTATTTAATGATACACAGAATGATATACATCGGGGTACTTGAAAGAAGTATACTTATTATAAATATTGAATGGCATACTTTTTGCAATAATTTTCATTTTAGGGGTACGTGATCAAAAAGTTTTGCAGTCACTGCCGTAATCGATAACTACTTCTAATCAATCTAGCCCATGCACTATTGCCGTTTATTTCTTGTTATTACAATTTTGGTATTCGATTGGTACTAAAATCCAAATCCTTATAAATTTGTTTTGACACTATAGTTACTAGATATATGAGATTTACTGTTTAGTTCATTAAAAAAAATAATTCTCACACATTTTTCTTGCGACAGTAAAACTATTAAATTACGTGTTATAGGTCGGTTAAATGTACATTTTTTTGTGTGCGGAGTTCTATAGTCGTGTTAATATGAAATAGCTTTCAGCTGAATTTCTGGAAAAGATGGATCCGTTATTGCTTGGACTATATGCATATAATAAGTTAAGTGGTATAAATTGCCAGAAATAATTATGATACATGTATGGAGAGATTTAAATGCAATAGTTCTGATCTTTGTAATCGAAATTGCGGTTACATGAGTTACTTTTGCTATAGAAATAAAAAAAAAACTAGTTTCAAAGAAATGAAACATTTTATTAAGGAATATTTATAAGAATTTTATTATTTTATAAAATTTCTGTAGATCTAGAATCCTCAACTATACATTTCAAGAAAACGTGCGCGTGTGTGTACATTCCCTACTTTTTAATATTAAATTAGGCAGGATGAAATATTTTATGAAAGCTGTGAATTTAAAAACAATACTTTGTTTTAAATTTTTTTTTTAAATTAACGAAATTGAAGTTTCAGAGGGATTCTTAATAAGATATTTGACTGCGAGCGAAACATTTTTCCCCCGAGATATATTTATATGATTATTTGCGGTTTTGAGATTTATTTAGTAAATTATTGGAGTAAAAATCTAAAACTGTGTGTTTGTGTGAAGAGAAGAAGAAACGGGGGGTGGTGAAAATTAATAAATAATTCTATAAATGTGGCTCGTATAGAACGAAAAATTAATGAATGAATTTTTATTTTTTGAACATTTACATTACATTACTATTCATTTTTGAAACCTTAAGAGATACAGGTATTTAAGTTTTTACAAAAAGTAGAATATTTTATCTTAGTAGACATATTAAATCGCTTAAAAAAGCGTGCTATAATTATATTAGTGGTTAGAATTCTTTTTTTTGTTGTAATAATGCAAGATTAATTTTTAAAAAATATATATATATCAGAACAATTCGGTTATCTTCAGTTATTTTTATAACTTTTTCAGCAATATCAGTTCCCATTTCAAATTTCTGGAAAAAAATTCATTTCGCATAAAACGCATTTTTTTAAAACTAATTTATTTCAGATAGGTAACTACATAACTGAAAGTGGCATCCGCTCTCACTAGAACAGTTATAGCTTTTGAACTAGTAAACGCAAAACAAGAATGTATTATTGTAAACCTAATTTAGTGATACACAAAATTAAACCACACAATATTTTTACCGATTTGTAACTAAATTTTTGACTAATAAAGTAGACGGTTACTCTTAGTCATTCAAATTAAGAAATAAATTAACGCTGGTATGAAATAAAACTATATTTACTGCATAGGAGAAATTAGATGAAATATACAGAAAACCTTCTACATGAAAAATTCTGAAATCTACGGAGAATTTCAGAAAAACAAGTATGTATTGTTAGACGTAATTTATCGCTAAAAATTAATTCTGTATATTCCCTTCAGGTCTTCTTAGAAAATCTAAATTTTAAAAGTGAAAATGAGATGCACATTTATCATTGGAATGAAATACAATAGCAAATTTAAAAAATATAATAGTGTCCTCAAATTACTATTTAATTTAAAAATTATATAAAAAAATATTAAAGTAAAGTTGGTATATTTTATGAAAAAATATTGCTATTCAAAGTATGTGGTTGCAATATAAAAAAACTCCGTATTTATAATGAAATATTATTACTCCCTAAAGAAAGGAGGGGAAAAAAGTCTAATTTTTTTTAAATATACGAAAAAAATGTAGCAACTTTTAATGTTTTGCAACGAATAATTAATATTACCGTGTAATTATATCTATTTTAGGAAAATAAAAGTTATTTTTATTCAAGTTATATTTTACGCAATAAAAAAAAAATTCGATTTCATCAGCGAAAATACAATTTAAATGTAATTTTAAACATTCACTAAAAATAGAAACAATTCAAAACTACTTACCTGGAGTTAAATTATGATATTATAAGAACACCCAAATACAAATCGTTATCAAAACTGTAAACAAAAAATTAAACAGAACAATGAAAAAAAAACAATAATTAAAATTCTCCGTGGAAGAAGTGTACTGTTTCCTTTGCAAGTTATAAACAAACCACACATTTTACCGATTGTCGACTTCATTTATAAGGCAAGCATTATCTCCAAGGCTAAAACAAACAATTAAAAAAAAAAGCAGTTGCCTACTGGGCAAAAACCGGACTGCTCAAACGCGAACTTTCAAAATGAAAACACAATCAAGAAGTAAAATAAGAAAAGACCGCCGTTATGCTAGCAAATATATGAACCTCAAAACCCACGTGTTTGACGATTGAGGAAGTCAAGTCTTGGGCATTTCTGTTTCAACCTCTGCTGTCAAGATCATCTCATAGAAGATAGAAAACTAGATGGGGCTACACAGGTGCCGACATTTCAACGCCCCTTCGAATTTTATTAGGAGGAAGTTCTAGCTGGAGAATTATTCAGTCTACTTCCGAGATTTTAGGAGGAAAAATAGAAAATATTTGCTTTCTTTTTGTGTACCAGGAAAGTGTGGCTATAAGGTGGATCCGAATTAGAAAAGCGTTATTGACACAGTTTTTCATACATGTAATGAATATTACAGAAAAAGAATATTCAATCATAAGCTGTCAAGAAGCGATGTTTTGTAGTTCATTTTCAATAGTTCTAGATATGTCTCAAAGCTTCGATGTGTTGTTCTGTTTGCAAGGTTGATATGAATTGTTAATAAAACTTAAGACTATATTAAGTCGTATATTTTCTAGCTGTGACGAGGAAAATATTATTTTCATTTACCGTAAAATCCGGCGTATAACGCGCACTTTTAACACAAAAAATAAGATCGAAATTTACGGGCGCGCGTTATACGTCGGGTAAAAAAATGAGAGCTTGAAAAATGAAGAGCATAGGAAAAAAATTAGAGTTTTATATATATCAAAATACTGTTTTTTTTTTTTTTAAAGAAATGACATTTCTCATGAACTTTAAGGGTTGTATTTCTGGAAGTATACTATCAGTGGTTAAGGGTATCAACCATGGCAGGCATGTCATGAGTTTCAATAGCGTTACAACGTTAAATCCTCGAATTAAATAATACGTACATTTCAAGTTCCTTCGTAAAAAAAGGGGGTGCGCGTTATACGGCGAATATATCTTAAAATTAAAAATTGCAGCTCTAAAGTATGGTTATTTTAAGGTATATTTTCTATGAAGTATAAGAAGTAACTCTATCAAAATATTTATCACGTTCTTCAAAACGAATGTGATCCAACTAAAAATTGCTGACATGTAATATAATATTTTTCACAAAAGCTGACTATGATTGCAAAATTAAACTAAATAAAATATAAATTTATTTAATATACAAGGTTATTATAATTAAAGTTCCACTTTCAAAATGCTGTAAAGAAAGAGACACTGGTCAGAATGACTTCATATTAGAACTGAAAAAGGGGGCGACGGTATGGCACAAGGAAAAAAAACTCCAAAGTGTATCAACATCAGGGGCGTAGCTACAACCGTATCAATGATGCAGGACCTCCAAGCTATAGGGGCCCCAACATAAGTTAGCAAAAAATAACGAAATTTTAAAGGGGCCCCTAAGAAATTTTTGATACAGGGCCCACTTAGGACTAGCTACACCAGTGACCAACAGATATTGCTGTAAGTGGCATAACGAAAGTGGATTTTGAGTCGAATTACGACTTATTTCGGTACAGCCCAATGCACATGATTATTTCGGTTTTTTTGACGGAAAAGATGACTTCCAAGTCATTCAGGAGTTATTGCGCTTTTAGTGGAAAGCTCATTCACATTCTCATCCAAAACGGCAAGGTCGTACCGCATTGGATGAGAAAAATCGATTTTTAATTGTACTAGGAACCAAAACTGCATAAAAAGTAGCAATTTAAAGGCTAATGATTTTTTTCCTTATGCCATACATATCGTTTCCCTCTTCAAATATGTTGTTTAAATTTGAAGTCATTCTGACCACAGTAGTTCTTGTTTACAACCTTTTAAAAGTGAAACTTGAATTGTAATCACTTTGCAATTATCCCGTTTATGGCTTAGAAAATGTTAAGAAAAAAAATACTGGATATTAATTAGACAAAATGAGCTTATATATACATTTTGAGAGTAAATTACAATATTGCTTTAATAGAAATTTGTTAATTATTTTTTCACGTAGAGCAGTGAATAAAAAAATTGAAGGAACTATAAGTGCCTATTAAATTAGTTTTATAAAACATTCATTATGAGAAGAAAAATTTAAGAAAACTTGAAATTTTTTAATCTTGAGAATTATGTGTTTGTTTTTGACTGAATTGCTATTTTACCAAGTTAATATGAAACCACCCAGTCAGGTTAATGTTCATTTATAATGCTCAATGCATTTAACTATAATTGGATTTGGAGAGTGGGAAGGGAAACGACGGAAAAGCTGGTATTGAAATAAAAATCAGTTTTCTTACGGAAACAATGCTAATTAAAGCTTCCCTCAACCAACCACTTTGAATTCGTTAAGTTAATCCTTTGAAATATATAATTAATTGTAAATCTAATTTACTGTTAAATAAAAGTAATTCCAAATAAACCTTATTTTTTGGTCTTATGGATATACGAGGTGATTATAATTCAAGTTCCACTTTTAAAAGGTTGTAAAAAAACCAAATATTGCCTCTCTCATGGTCGGAACGAGTGTCATGCGAGTAGGAATCGATGGATTTAGGAGGGTCACACTGAACGCCATGTAGGATCTCAACGGCTTATCCCACTAATGCCTGAGAATAAACATGTTGTCAGATCGGCATTGCTGGATCGTACAACATTACGGAGTTTAAGTCAAGAAGTGAGCTTGTTTGCAGCACAAGTATCAACATGGACACTGTGATGATGTTTGCACGGCGACCACGATTGTGACTTTCCCCGACATTGTGGCATAGAAATGCAAGGCAACGGTAGTGTGCCAGCGATAAAATTAGATATAGGAGTGTCACCATGCTGTTTTTCCAAACAAGTCTCAGTTTTGTGTGTGGAATCATGATGGATGTAACTGTGTCTAAAAATACCGAGGATGCACATATCATGCTCACATTTGATATCGTTATATGGGCCCTGCTCTTTGGTAGAATGGGGAACCTTGGCGTACACGACACAAACACCACTTGTGCGCAGGGACGTCTTTTGGCATGCCCCAACTAGGCTTCTCGTTCTCGACTCAATCTTAATAAGAGAATGATTATAATAATTTTAACAATCAAATGCTGTTTCTAGTTGTATTCTCTAAAAAACTGGAAATTTCAGACTATATGTCAACTGGCAACAGTGGCAAGACTGTATTACTATGTGATAACCATGTATAGGTCTAGGCCTACCACCATAAACCATCTTTACTCATTAAGTTAAAGACCGGGAGTCGGGCGATTGTAAGTTATGCACATTTGTCGGGTTACTATTTGTACGAGTATTTGACAACATATGGTATGTACAATCCACTTTGAAAGGTCACTGGTAGAGCCTACATTTGTGTAGTGGCCCGGAGCCTCAACAAGTCTTAAGACGTTCCTGCTTGCACGCGTCTTCAGTAATCTGAACAGCCATCTTTAGGTTTTTCAGATCTTAAGATAGGTGGCAATGCCCTATCTTTGAGGCCTCAGAAGCATCATTTTTCAAAAAGACTGCATGCTGCCCTGACCTACCTTGACACATAGGGAGTTCGATTGTTGCTCTGGTCAGCACGTTCTCCAGATCTTTCACCCATAGGAAAAATATCTGGTCATGGGTTTCTAAGAGACTATACTATCTGTCATCCAAAACTGGTTCGTCTCGATGCGTACCCGGGTTACAGATGTTTTGGCCGCTAGTTGTGTACTAATTTCGGACCCTGTATACCCCCCAAAATGCCTACAATTTTGATTACATTTTCTTTTTACTATATTGCTATACACACAATAAATAGATTTAGCATTTGCTTTCCTTCCTGGTGTTGTAATTTTCAGCTGTGTATAGATATACTTACCATAAAGCGAAAGAATGATTCTTTGAAGAAATATATCTAACAAATCAGAAGGAAATTAAATTCTGAATATTAGAGCCTAAAATATCTTTTATCAGAAGGAAATAAGTCAATCGACCCTTTATGAAGTTGCAGGAGAAAATTGACTATTCATCACGAGATCTCCAGATTTATTAGATATTTAAACTTGAAATTTAGCACGCATATTTCCTTTGTTAAATGGTGATCCGCTAATAATGAGATTTTCGGAAATCGACTACAAATGAAAGGAGTGGGAGTCACAGATAAAAATTCCTGCTTTAAAAACTCAAGTCCTGTCGTTTTTAAATCTTGAAGCGAAGGTTATAGGAATGCTTTTAATATAGTCAAAAACTTAATGCCAGGATTTAGATATGTGAGTGTTGAATAACTTAAAAACAATATATAGTTTTATTTAATAAAATACCGAGCAAAGTGGGTGGGGTATATAATAATAACATAAGTATAATATGTTTCTACATTTTCTGTTATAATAATCTGTTTGTAATGTTTTACATTATGGTAAAGGTTTCTAAACATTTCTTTATTACTTGATAGGCTATTTATGTAATGAAATGACAATGGGTGTATTAAATTGGATTGTTTATGTTAGAAAAATTCTAATTACCGCATAATGAAATAATGATTAAAGGTATTTTTTCCTTTTCACAACATTCTATTTTTATTCTATGCATGCTCACAAAGAATTTTTAGAAAATAAAACACACTTTTCGAATATCTGTTTGTTTATTTTTTCACACAAACCTAACATCTTATAAATAATTTTATTTACTGACAACATCGACCAAATAAAATAAATTTTCATTATTAATTAGTACCTTTATCTAAGTTAAAAATAATAAATAGTAGAATAATTCTGGAATCATAATTGGTATATTTATTTAGCATTGGAAAGTTATATTACATATGATATTATTTTCCATTTTCAGTCATAAAAATCAAATTCATCACTATCTTCATCTTTTTTGTTATTGTTAGCTTTTACTTCTAACTCCACTTCTGATCCAGATGACGTATCTAAACCTAAAACTAAATAATGTGGAAGAAAAGAATATATCATTAATATGTGTTTATGTATTTCCACAGCAAATATCTAGAGTACGTGTCCTTAAAAAACAAATATAAAAATTGATTTCATAGATGTTACACTAAATAAAATAGACTAATTTTTCAGCTAACAAAATTTTATATTGTCAATTTTTTATAACCAATTAAGAAATGGTTCTGTTAAGATTTTTCAAATATTTAAATACAGACAATTTTTTTTTAAAGTTGTATATATCTGTTCCTAAATGTTATCAGTAAAATCGATATAAATGAAACTGTAAAAAAATAAACATGACATTTTTTATTTATATCTTGGAGATGATTTAACTTCAGAAATTAAATAAATAAATACAAACAAAAGGACAAATTTATTTTTTTTAATAAAAAATCTCACTGAGTCTACCATTTATTACATAATGAGGTTATGAATTTTGGCAAATGATAACACATGTAGAGCATTGTGTTTGACATTTGTCTCATGTTCAATACTAAGTATAGACACTAAAAGCCCAGTTTGTAGCTAAAAAAAAGGTATTAGCAATTATGAAATAATTAATAAAAAAATCACAATCTATTCCATTATTTTAATAAAAAAAATCATTTATTAAATTCTCAAGAAAGCTAAATTAAAATATTAGTTTTTAATACTTTTTTAATTGACAAATATTTCAAAACTTACTTATGAAACTAACTACAGATTTAACACACACACACTGAAAGCATTTTTTTAAAATTACATAATTTCATTTCATTCTCTTCAGCTCTAATAGTCAATACTACTTTTAACAATATTTTACAAATTTAGAGTTCTATTGAGAAAGTGCATATTTTATTTAATAACTGAAGTAATATAATTTTAATGTCACTACAATATTTAAAAAGGACATACTTATATGTTATGTCAAAATAGAAAAACTACAAATACAAACTTCCCACTTAAAAATTTTGATGATATATCATGAATTCTTACCTTTTCTAGTATTTTTTGATAATTTATTCTGAGGCTTATTGGCAGGAACTGAACTCATTTTTCTAAAATTAGGAAGTTATGATAAATCCATCACATTATTACACAAAATTAAAAAAAATATTTTAAATTAAAATAGAATAATCAAAAATATATTTTGAAAAAATACCTTGCACTATTTTCAGGTTTGGTTTCTGATACATTTTCTACATTTTTGTCTATCTTTTGATCTGGAATTGCTGAATCGAATGCCCTAAAAGAGGGAGGGAGGGGAGAGGGAAGAATCACATAACACTCTGACTTATATAGTTAGTTTGAAAGAGGACCAAAATTCATTATAAATATATAACTATAATACTAGGGATTAAAATAGCTGAATTAAAACAACACTTAAAAAAAGGATAAAATAAAAAATGAAAAGGAATGAAATTATATCGTACAATCCAATCATATATTATATGCTAAAATCACAAAATCGATTATTTAAAAAATCTGTTAAAAAGAACAGAACAAAAGTTATAGTTAATTTAAAGAAACTTAAGATGTGAAAGAACAAAGCAGTAATGTGTAAAACTATAAAAATAAAAATTCCTTTTGACTATCTTAAAAATTCATTTAAAGCATCATTCAATAAGCGTGCGGACCTAACTAATGAAACAACAACTTTTAGGCAGAAAAAAAATGAACTTTATTTATCGATACTCCCCTTCAAGAGTGATACATTCAGCCCAGTGCTTTGTTTTTTGGTCTCAAAATAAGCTTCAAGTTTGGTAATCACTTCTTCATCTGAGCCAAACTTCTTTCCCTGGAGCATTCTTTTAAAGTCTGTTAACAATCAGTAGTCTCTGTGGCTAGATCTGGACTGTACGGGGGGAGGGAAAGTAATTCGAAGCGCAATTCGTTTAAATTGACCATTATTGACATGGACTTGTGACGTGGAACACTGTCTTGGTGAAGCAGTACTTTTTTCTCTTACATTTGAGGATGTTTTTTCTTTATTTTTTCATTCAGTTGATCCAAACATGCCCTGTACCAGTGGCGCACACAAGGGGGGGTCCTGGAGGTCCGGACCCCCAAAGCCCTTGATTTTTTCCCGATTGATGATAGTCCGGACCCCCCCAAAGCCCTTGATTTTTTCCCGATTGATGATAATTCTAAGTATATAGTACGTAAAATTTCATTAAGTATTTGTTATTAATGATTAATTTTATTAATTAATGCTAATTATTTATTCAATAATTAGTTTTTTACTGTGTTTTGTTCCCGAAAACCGACAAAATCAAAAGGAGCATGATACAAGAATGGTGAATTTTCGACCCCGGACCCCTCCCTTGAAAAATTCCTGTGTGCGCTACTGCCCTCTACAATTCATTATTAATGGTTTTGCCCAGGGGCGTAGCTACCACCATATCAATGATACGGGGCCCCAACAAGTATAACTACAGTACCACTAAAAGGGCTTCCATTTTAAAAAAAAGGGCTCCGATACGTTGCCCAATCGGCACTAGCAACGCCACTGGTTTTGCCTTTCTCAAGGTAGTCAATTAAGAAAATTCCATCTGCATCTTAAAATATGGAGGCCATAACCTTTCCATCTGAAGTTTGAGTTTTTGGTCACTTTGGAGGGCTTTCACAGGCCGCTGTCCATTCAGCTGACGATCTTTTTGAATCAGGTGTGTAGTAATGAATCCATGTTTCATCCATTGTCACATATCTAAGTAAAAATTCTGTTTATTTCGCTTAAACAGCGCACTGAATCGTCGATGCGTTGTTGTTTTTAATCGACCGACAGCAAACGCGGAACCCACTTTGAACACAGCTTTCGCATTGACAAATGTTTATGCAAGATAGAGAATGCACTGTCATCTGATTCCTTTAAATCTTCTAATACCTCACGCAACTTCAATTTACTATCGGCTAAAACGATTTTATGTACTTTTTTTTATGTTTTCTGGAACAACTGCAGAATCTGGGTGACCTGAGCGTTCAGCGTCGTTTGTGTTTTTGCGACTACGTTTTAAATCTGCATACCACCTCTTACCGTTGTTAGCGACGGAGCAGAGTCCGGATAATACTTATCAAATCATTTTTTTTTTTTTTTGCTTGAACAGTGTTTTCCCCCATCAAAAAGCAATCCATGGTTTCTTAATAAACAAAAATTGCCTCAGTAAAACCACTGTAACTTTTAAACTAAACAAGATATCACGAAATTTTGACACGTGTCGCTTGAAAGTTAGTATTACTAGGTTAGGCTTAGGAAAGTTAGAAGGTAGCACCATCTATATGTTAGACCCGGGATTTATTGAGTGATGTGCTATCAACTATACATATTTTTTAATATGGTAGTTTTACAGAAAGAGTTGTGGAAATTCTGCTGATCCTAAATTATTATTCTAAATTTCTGCTAATTTTCATCTCATAAATTTCTCTTTTTCTTTAAGACTAGTAAATAATTAATAAGTATCATGAAATATACATACACATAGCTTGTCTTTCTAACAGCATTTGCTAAAGCATTTTCTATTTCATCCTCAGTATCAGATTCAGTTACTACTGGTCTTTTCTGTTTAGTTTGAGCAATACTTACATTTCCTAACAATGCTTGATAAGCAGCTGTTGCTATTAGAAGAAAAGGAATATCATAAAGCAGAAACAATAAATTACGTCCATGTTACACAGAGAAAAATCAATTTATCAACACAAATTACCCGTTAAAGGCGTTTCTTTTTCAGAAAAACTGTCTGATTCTGATGCTATTGAAAAGTTTTCAGAACGAAGAGATGGTGATGAAGGACCTGAAATTATATAACAGATTTCTAGTTTAAGCAACTTTTGAGTTGGCTGTTTCTAATTAATATTACTCTAGATCTAAATGAGGAATATTAGCGATAGAACTCTGAAAATATGGAATCTCTATCAAATGATGTGGACAATACTAAAACTTGTATTTTATTCTACAAATTCTCACACACAAGACCACATGAACATTTTGGTGCCTTTGATGAAAACTTTCATGCCTACATTTCAGCCTGGTTGTTAGAAATGTTGCAAGGCACAGAGACAAGTTCCCAAGTTCAACAGCCTTCATCTTGAGACTTTGAAACCAATTAATGTTCGGTCAGTTGATAGATTAGTTATGTCTAACTATAAGGTAACATAAGGGTTATTGATGATAGATCTCATAATTTTTAACATCTGTTGAGTGATGAGGATATTACCTAAGCTGGTACCCCACACTCCAAACTTCCCTACATTCCACTGTGAGGATTTTAAGCATCGACAAATTTAACATATGCAGCAATTCTTTATTGGCATCAGGACTCGACAGAAATATAGGGGTCATGAATTCAGAACTATTCATTTGGCCCTTCATCAGCTTTCTGTCCGTCTCTCCACTACTGATAAGGCTGTAATTTTATCAGATTCAAATTCTACCCTTCAGGCCTTGGCAAGTAATCAAGACAAACAAAGTTTGAGCGTCCAGAGTTGCAGGAAGTTGCTGAGCAGAATCCCAACAAAGGTTGTCTTCCAGTGGGTGTCTTCCCATTGTGACCTTTGGGGAAATGAAATGGCGGACCTTTTAGCAAAAAGGGTCATGGATATTCCCCAAAGATCTACTAGAGACCTGCCTCTTCACTCAGCAAAACTTGAAATTAATAGGATCTACAGAAAATATTTTCGAGATGCTGCTGCCAAAAATAAATCATGGAGGGTGCTAATAAAACCTGTGTCTCGGACTCTCCTCGTGCTGCTGCTGTGGCTGAGTTTAGATTATTCACTAGTCATGACTGCCTTTGTGTTCATTTGTTTCGTTTTAATCTGACTGACACCTTTTTGTGTTTAATGTGTTTCTGGACAAGTCATGGATGCTCCTCATCTAGACGTGTGCTCTACACTTAAGAGTTTTTAGACTGTATTGGAGAGCTTGCTGCCTAATAACCTGATGGTCAGTGGCCAGACATATAATAAATGAATTCGCAACCATGGCAACTTAGCCTCTGCGGCCACTCAATGAATGTTAGGGCATTTTGGGTTAGAATAATAAATAATAGTATATTTTCCTATTGAGATGAATATAATTCCTGTGCTTGAAGCATATTTTCAGGATTTCTATTATGAAAAGCAAAAGTTCTGAAAACTTTTGTTTTAATGCATCTCTTAATTATATCCTCAATCTGATGAACTTCTTTATATTGACTCTCCTCCAGTCCCAAAACATGATATCTTTCAGAATTAGATAAGATTGTCTTAGCGGGAGATTTTATAAAACAAGAGAGAACTCTTGCTATTACTTTTTGAAGCAACTTCAGTACTTTCTTTCAAACTGTTTGCTGTTCCTAAGAGAATTTACACATACAGCTTAAGAATATTGATTTGTAATAAAATATTTACATTTACTTACCTGCACTAATAGATGAATCTGCTTTTCCAATACTGTTGCTGATTGCCAAGTGCTTCATTTTTTCTCCATGATCAGAATTTTTTTCCATTTGACTAGTATTTTCATGGTGAATAGAGTTTTCTTCTAATACACCACTATCATATACTTTAATATATTTTTGATCTGTAGTTGAATGATCATTTGGACCATGTGGAACAGAAGCAGATGACTGACTTTTTGGAATCGTTTTTTTGTCAGATTCTAGAAAATCAAATTCATGGTTCATGCTTTCATCATCACTTCTAGAAACTGTTTTTTTAAAATCCTCATTATCAAATAGTAAATCATCATCTCTAATTTCTACATAGTGTCTTTCTTCTGTATCAACAACAAAATCTCCTGTTGCAGCATTATCAACATGTATTTCTGCAAAACTTTTCTCACTTGATTCATTGATTACTCTGTGATCTTCCAAGCTGATTTTTTCTGCTTCAAAAGATTCTCTTTCATGTAAAGATTTTTCTTCAGTGGTCATTGTTACATTAGACTGGTTTAGATTTGTTTTAGGCTCTAAGTTGAGATTTTCATCACTTTTGATAGGAATGATGTTAGTATTTACAATGCTATCAGCACGTTCTAGTGAAAATTGATACTGTGATTTTTCAGATCTTTCAATAGCAATTTCATTGGTAAAATCTGAAGTACTAATCATATCTGGAATATGCATTTTCGACTTCAATGTTAAAGGAAAATGACAATTTTCACAAAAAATATGTTCTGTCTGAGTACTTTCAGATTGAAAGGTATATTTAGAATTGTCTAATAAAGAATTCTGGTGTATCACTTTAGGTTGATTTCTAGAAGGAAAATCACCAACTTGTATACTAGGATACGAAACCCGAGGAATGTTTTGAAGTAAAGCATTGCTGTAATAAGACTGAAGAGGTCTCTCAAAATTATCTTCAATTGAAGGCCAATTAGTAGTATTAGAGCTAACAGCTATATTCTAAAAGATGAAAATATTTCATGATGCATATACGTTTAACTATATTAAAAAGATTTAATAATATTACTAGCATTATATAATTAAATATTTTTTTAGAAATCTGGGAAAGATATAATGTAATATACAATTACCATTATATTAATTACTTAATACATAATACTATAAGAGATTAAAAACTACACTTAATAAATTTTTGTGGCTAAATCAGAGTTTGATAAAGGTTTTTGAAATGGAACAACTTATGCTGCTTAATGGTATTAATAATATTTACATGTTGTAATTTATGTTGAAATATTTATAGTAGTTACCAAATGAAAAATTATAACACAATTAACAGTTTTTAAGACAACAAAAACAACATGTATACAGATGATGTGCATAGTTATGGTTGATAACTATATGTCCTGAACAATTCCTTTGTAGTCAAAATTTAATGAATGTTTACTTCATTAGTTGAAGATGCAACATCTACAGTTAAAATAAATTTTAGATAACATTAAATAAAACTTTTAATAATTTTCTAGAAAATAATAAAGAAATTTATTAATTTTTTAAAAATACATTCTCTGAATCTTTTTATAGAAGTAAATAAAAGCATCAATAAATTAGAGCATCATCACAATATTTTATAATGTTATTATATATAAATAATTACATCAACTATATATATATATATATATATATATATATATATACATATATATATATATATAAATAAAATCTAATATATAAATATATATATACACACAAATATATAAATGAAAATATAAAAATAAACAGATAGTTATAAACCTAAGATAACTATAAATAGGAAGAAGAAGGCACAGTAGTATAATGACAAACGCCTGGCTTTAGGAACCAGGATTGCAGGTTTAAACATGTTTTGGGGCTGGCCAACCTTCACCTGTAGTTTGTCATACTATGTACCAAGAGGAAAGGAAAGAATTACATATGAGGAATTTAAATATTAAAAAATCTATCTATATATATATAAAGCATTTTTTCTCAACTGTGGTATTTCATATCACATTTCTGGAACAAATAATCAGATCCAAATTAATTTTGAAACATTATGTAGTTAGTCTTCTGAAGGGGGAAAAAGAATCCTCAATGGAAAATTTACATTTAAAAATGAATAATATTAATTAAGATAATCAATTAGCATTATAAATTAGCTACTTTTAAAATCAACACACAACAGAAGTATTGTTCAGCTATAAAGTTTATTAGAGGCTTCAATATATTTATTCTTGGCAGACTATATTATTTTTATGCAAATGACACTTATCACATAGAATTCACTAAAAAAAAAATGTAATATAAAGGGGAAAAAATGTAGTTTAAAAGTATTTATTTATTTTTTAGAATCAATTAGAAAAAAGAAACAGAAATTAATCAAAAAAAAATATAGAATTGCCTGTTTTGCAAAATAAAAATCATTTGGAACAAATTTTAAAACATTTGTGCATAAGTAATTCAATGCATTAAATAGATCACAATACAATTAATCAAATATATATTTCTTTCTCCTAATTATATATAGTGAAACCCAGTGGCTGAGTGATTAGTGCATCACACTTCCACACCACAGGTCTGAGGTTCAAACCCCTGGTTGTGCAAGGTTGACTCAGCCTTTCATCCCTTCATTGGGTCGATAAATGAGTACCAAACTTGCTTTGGAATTTAACACTGGGGGTTTCATGTCAGACTGACCACCTGACCGGAACATCTGCTCATGCATCTCAGGGCCCAAGTTTGTGTATACTGAGTTGGTCACAGTAAGCCTTGATCCTCATGGGCTGGCGCATCTTAAGAGTTCAGTGAATTATATATAGTGAAATAAAACATTCAAAATAAAAATTTCTATTTCTTGAATGAAGAAAGAAATATTAATTCTATTTCACATAGTAAAATTTTTTGAAATTTATAATTAATAAAAAAAATGAAGTTCTTAATGGAAAATTACTTTATTATTTTAAATACTTACTCTTAATGTATTGAGCTTTTCTAATTTTAAAGACATTTGATCAGTTCGTCTGTCTAACTCTTCCATCTGCTTCATTAAATCTCTGTAAGTTTTTTCAGTTTCTCTTTCTCTTTTATTAATTTTTTGTAGATATTCTTGAAGAGGTGTACTAACCATAATGAAAAAAAAATGTGAAAGAAATGGTAGTATATAGTAATTTTTTTTCTTGAATTTGAATGATAAAAATATATACAGATTCAAAACTAAAACATTTAAAAATAAACATGTACAATACCAATATAAAATTTTATATTATACATTTAAAAAACAATTTTATTTTAATTCTAATAAATATATTGAGCTATAAAAAAAAGTCCGCAACGGAAATCAGAAACAGACTATAATGAAATATATTAGCCACATCAGAGAAAATTTCAAAATTTAGTTTTGATAAACATAAATAAGCATTTACCAAACATTTGGATGTCTAAAGTTACTTGCAAATAATTTACTGATAGTCGTTTTTTAGGTATTTAATTCATTTTTGAGACTTTTAAGTAGCTAAATTGTTACAAATATATAAGAATTGAAAGAGGATTTTTGTGTATAACACAATACTATTCTATAAACCATTAATTTTCATGAATTCTTTTATTTTTTCAATAAAAAATATTTTATTTCACACTAGTCAGTTTCAAGGATAAAATCCATACTTAAATATTACTAAACGTTAAATGTAATTAAATTTTATGTTTAGCATTTTTTTAAGGCAGAAATAAATATTAATACTCTGTGACAAATTGGTCTCATACTCTAACATTCATCTTGTGTCAAATATTTCTTTTTCAAATTTGCAGTTAAAATTTCTCATTTATTATTAGACGTTTAAATCTTCATAACTGTTAAATTCAGAGTGTAACATGACTCAAATAATAAATTTGGTATTAAGTAAAGATCTGTGAAGTTTAAGAATAGGGAAAATGAAGAAAAGAGAGAGAAAAAACTCTTGTGTTAACATAATTATTCTATTCCTCTCCACCTTTTTTGACTTAGGATATCTCTGAAAACACACATACTAAGAAATTCTCATATTTGACTAATAAAACCCAAAGTTCTGCTGTGGCTTATATTTCATACTGAAGTATATATAATTTCTAGATAATTTAAATTTGCTTAAATTATTAATCCTTGAAAAGAAGAAAGAATCAAATATATTCAGTTATAGGTTCAAAATGGTTTAATTAGTTCAAATAAATACTTCATTTACCATTCAAAATATATGATAATAAATCATTTACATATTTATAACTTACTTTTTCCAATTTATACTATTGTTAGCATTCATTTCAACATTCAGAAAATGAAGTTCCCTGTACATTGTAAAAGATAAAAATGCTTCAGAATAATACAGGTAAAAATAATAAAAATGTATATGTCAGTAATACATTGATACAAATTCACTGATTTGTACAAAAAAGGTTATTGAAGTCTATTTTGATGTTAATTTCAAATTTGCATAAACGAATAAAAATTCAATTCAAGAGTGATTATGCCAACAATATTTAAATGAAATATGACTTTGAAAGGATAACAAAATAATAAAAATTCCTGTATATGAAATAAGTTCTACTTTGTCCTGATTGGTTTAATATATACATTAGCATAGTAAATTAAATAAAACATCAACATTTTATATATACATTTAAAAACAATTCATTCAAGTACATCTTTAAAAAATATAAAATTTTTGGATGTTAGTTAAGAAAATGAATTTTAACATTACAAGAAATATTTCTTATTAGTCATATTCTATTATTTCTTCAAGGATTATAAAGAACAAATTTAAATATTGCTTTTAATATATAGCATTAATCAGGAAATTTTGTTTTACTTTCCATATAAGCTGACAATTGTATCTGAAAATAAAAACATAATTGTGCAGTCCTTTTTGAATTTTTAAATGCTTTGCACCTTATTGTTCAATCACACTGAAAAAGATAATTGACCAGATAACATAATCTTATGATTCACAATCAGTTACAAGATTCAATAAAAACTAAATCTTAAAAAAAAAAAAAAATCCGAGAATCAGAAAAAAGACAAACATTAAATTTGAGAAGATTTCTAACAAGTGTCACAAAGCAACACATTTTTATTTTTATTATTACAAAAAAAAAAATAATCACCCACACATAACCAGTGACTTTATTAAGTTAAAAAAAACTAAAAAACACGCTTTTATGGTTAATTGAATTAAAAAAAAAAAAAATCGTAATATAAGAATAAAATGTTAACGAGAAAATTAATGTTATTGGGGTAAAAGCGTGGGGTGCTCTATATTAATTGTTTTAATTTCTTACTAGTGCTATTCTGAAATGCTGAGTTAGTGTAAAAATGTAGTACAAAGCACACCCCACACTTTTACCATAATGATATTCATTTTCTCGTTAATCATTTTATTCTTATATTAAGAATATATTTTTTTTTTTGCTTTTTAGTTTAATTCACTATAAAAGCATGTTTTTTAGTTTTTTTTAAACTATAATTTATTTTTCATTTTTTAAACTATTCTTTATTCATTGTTGAATTTATCCTTGAGTTTGATATTTGGAGCATGAATTACGTGGCTGCTGGAACTAATCATGCTTTTCAAAGGCCTGAAGGGTATTTATTCTCTCCATTTAGGGGGCCTCGGATGAGTCTTGTATCGTTATATTTTGAAGACTCCATCTCTATAGATACAGGTCAAACTAATAAAAGTGTGTGAAGAAGAAATATTAAATGCTAACTATATTATCACCTATTAAAAGTATTGCTATAATGTAAATTTGTATCATCGCTTCTAAACGTGTGTATTACTTTATAAAAATAAAAAAATATTTAGCAGTTAGATCATAAATTATTTTTATCAAATGTACGAGTCTTTTTTTTTATTTCCATTTTCAGAAAAACTAGACAGTTGTTTATATTATGGTAAGAAATTACTGACCCACCCACCCTCCTTTTTCTCACATAAAAATCACTTTTTTTGTTTTATTTGTATTAACCACAACTCTATTTGCTTTTAGGGTTGCACCTTAATATTTAGTTGCTAAATCTGGAATTAGTCTCCAAATTTGAAAATGGTATATGGAATTAGTCCCCAAATCTAAAAATGGTATATGCAATAAGTTGCCAAATCTGGAAGTGTTATATAGAATTAGTCGCCACATCTGGAAATCGTTATTCCTGATGATCCTCATCAGGACAATGGAACAAAATTATGAAATTACTGTATTGTTATCGGTCCTTGACAAGTGTGCAAAATTTCGAATTAATCTGACCTTTTAAAGGTGGTAAATATCAAGTTCAAAAAATTCTGTTACATACAAGTGAAACTTATAAAAGCATGTTAAAATTAATTGAATTTTATTAGTGAGTGATATTTTATTGTTGAACTCTGATGCATTAAAGTCCTTTTCTTTAATTTTTTTTTATTAATGCTGGTGATATTAACAAAATCTGTTCTTTATCATAAAAAAAAAAAAATTTGATTGTCAATGTCATCTCTTGTAAATAAATTGAGCATAATTTGTTCTCATTAAAAATAATAAAAAATACAAATTTCAGCATCTTAGCAATAATTTAAGAAATTAAGATTCAAAGATAATATTTTTAAAATTTGATTTACAATATTTTATACATAGCAAGTGTTGTAAGTAATTTAAAATATCCAAAATTATTAAATGAACATTATTGTGGAAGTAAATGATGACGAATAAAGTAATACCTCTTTTTAAATTCTTCAAATAAAGTTGCAGTTTTTTTATGAAATTCAGCTGCAGCTGCCATAATTAATTTTCTGAAATGAAAATAATAAATTACTCATCATCACAATTACATCTGAAAATAATAAAAAGGACGTACCATAAGTTATGATGCATGCATTGCCAATCAAAAGGAAACACGAGAAAAATAATTATTAGAAACGTCTATGTATCTTTTTATTTATATATAGGAAATATGTTCCTCAAAAAAGTGTGCAAAAAACTTTCAAAATATATATGCAATTTATAAAAGGAAGAATCTATATATTCTGTGCTTTATAAAAACAATATGTGATGAAATAAGGAACATCAAATTTTAAAACCTGCATAAAAAGGCAATGAAAACTTTAATGTATGAAAATGTGATCTAACTTTTAGATACTTTAGTACCTATATGCAGTCTTTTTAGATTTTGCAATAAATGTTCTGGTGGGCATTCCCCCCCATGGATTTATACCGTAGACTTTCAAAATTTAATTAGAAAAAAAAACAGTATCCCTTTTATTTTGACTAGTTTTGTTGGAAAGCATTTTCAATTACAAATGCAATCTCTGTTTTAATTTAACATTGAAAATAATTTCCTTTTAAAACCATAGAAGCAATCTTTCACTAACAAAAAACGGTACTTATGTATTAGCATCACAGCAGCAAAATTGGTGCCATACAAATCGCAGTTTGATATCAAAACAGCAAAGATTCTAATGTATTTTACATGAAAAAAATACCAACCAGTCAGAGTTTGGAGGCAAATAGTGTAATTTGTGTGGCACAAATCACACTATTGCTGTGAGGCTAATACATAAATATCCTAAAAACTTCTTAAAAAAATCTTGATCTGCCTGAAGATTTATTGATGGCACCAACTTTTGAAGATTTTTATACAAACTTTATTTTATAACATTTCTGCCAATAAGTATTTTCTTTAAAAAAAAAATTCTAATCTGATATATTTTTCTATCTTTTCTAACACAGCATATCTATAGTATTATAAAATAAAGGAATTAAGTTCTTTTATAGATGATAGACTCAATATATTCTTGGTGACTAACAATTTCTTTTAATACTTCTGTAAAGAGCAAATCAACTATGTCATAAAAGAAAGGTTACTGTTTATTGGGTAATTATGTATTATCGCAATAACCACCAACATTCAAGATAACTCGCCAAGTAGGCAAACCCAATTTCGCATGTGTTGTACACACTGAATTGGCAATCATGTGTTTTGTTTCATATAATGTCGCCAACAGGTTGCAATAATACTTAAGTACAGTTTTTTGGACTAAGCAATACTTTAAATATATAAATTTTATCTACATCTTTTTGGAAAATGAAGAGGTCCGTGGCCAAAAGCCCTCGTGTAGCTGAACAGTGAGACGTTAATATTCACTCACTTTGGTAAATGAAATAAAATTAATTAATGAAAAGAATTGGAAATAAAATGACCATATTTGAATCCTAAAAACTATTACTTTTATCCTGTAATTTAATGAGAATAACAATAATTTCATACAAATAATACATAATTTCTTTCATAATTTATGACTTCAAATCTTTAGAGGAATGATACATTTTTCATTATTTGAATACTTATTAAATTTTCCTTCATAAAAGAAATTAATTGGCATTTAAAATAATAAACTGAACAATTTAAATGCTAAAAAAATAATATATTTTAATAATTTGAAAAAAAACTCCGAAATTGAATGTTTTTTTTTTTTGTCTTTTATATTTCAGAACTATTAAAACTTTTATGATCCAAAATAGTTTTTAAAAAATAACATTTAATAGGTAGTAAAATCACTACAAGATACATGTGATTATTATGCTCAATTTATACACTAAAATAATTTTAACCCTCTGGCTGAACATCAATTTTTTTGCTGCATTGAGTTTTTTAAAAATTTTATTACCTTAAGGACTGTTTTAAATGTCCTTATTGCCCATGAAATTGAGTATGGCTCAAATAAGATGGGTGGGGTTAAATCAAGCACAACTTTTTTTCAAGGTATATACATTAGACAATTTAATTAAAAACAAGAAACACAAAAAACAAAAATGCAATTTTTAATTTTTAGTCTTTATGAGGCCCACTATATTAATACATTTTTATCACTAGAATTGTGATTAGTATTTTTATAAAAACTGATTAGAAATTATTTATAATCATGTAAAAAAAAGTAATTAAAAATAATAATACCAAAAATGAAAAAACTATAGGAACAAAAGTAAAACTAACAATGCATAAAATTATTGGAAAAACAGTAAACCTAACATTTTTATTGAATACAAATATCACATGTTTTTTTGGCATGTTCCAAGCAAATAGGAGTTCCGCATTTGACACATTTATATGACGTCATTCTATTTTTTTTGTAGGGACAAAAACGGCAATTCCTTCTTTTTTCAAGGCGATCAGACATTGGAGCTCTTGATGTATTTTGTTCTGCTTCCTGTCCTCCTACTGCTTCTTTTATAATTTTTTTCAATTCTTCAGGCAAGTTGGGAATCTGGAGTCTTTTTTTCATGTAACTATTACACAATGACAAAGCAATTTCAAGTATAAAGTCATATCGGGATTTTTTTTTGTTTTCTGGGTACATTTCATATATGATGTGTGCATTTGATGAAGCCACAGCAATTATATGATAGAATATAGCAAGTGGCCATCGCCTTGTTTTGCGGTTTGGTGAATAAACTTTGCACTTCATGTCCAAAGTATCCACACCTGATTTTGTGGCATTGTAGAAGGATATTATTTCTGGCTTGTTAGAACTATCTGTGTATATGGAATGGTGCATCGTGGATAATAGGATTATGGCCTTATCTTTTTTAGGGACATAAGAAATCAAAGTATTGTCCTTGGAGAAGCCATATAAAGCAGACCCAATTTCCCTATTTTTTGAGGGGAGAAATTCAGGTGGAATTTGGGGTTTGTTCTTTTTTATTGTCCCCACTAGAGTTAATTTTTGTTTTTTTAGCTCTGTTGCTAACTCAATTGACGTAAACCAGTTGCCACAGGTTATATTACGGTTTGTTCCGTAAATGCATTTTGTAAGTCGTATGACTGATTGTGATGGGATGGTCAAATTTCGTTCTTGGGCAGAGAGAGTAAGGCCATCGCTTCCTTTTCCCTTGTATACATAAGCATTGTATAAATATGCATTATGAGCATCAGTTAGACACATAATTTTTATGCCATATTTTGATGGTTTATTAGGCATATGTACTCTAAATTTGACTCGTCCACGAAAAGGTACCAGAGTTTCATCAATGGTAGCATGTGCTCCCAATGAATAATTTCTTTTGCAATTTTCAATAAACAAGTTGAAAATATTCGAAATGCATGCAGCTTTGTCAATCTCTTCCCTAGTTTTTCTGGTCCGCGAATCATCAAATCGCAAGGCTCTTAGCAACACGCTACACCTTTTTTCGGTCATGATTGCACGAAATATTGGTCTTCCTATGATAGAAGTATAAAATAGTGAGTGCAACGATTCATTCAAAGACTTGAAAATGCAACATAACAATATCAAACCAAGCAGAGCATTCAGCTCATCATTTTCTGTATTTTTGTAAGCTGGTGAATTATCGAATTGAATCTTTCTCCTCATTTCAGTCAACTTTACATTCGTGTGTTTGACAATTTCGTCAATCATTTCAGGTGTAAAAAAAAGATCCCATGCCTGCTTTGGAGTTGCCTTATTGCCTAAGGCACGTGCTGGGCCTTCTCGAGAAGATAGTTCTTTTATTACGTTGTGATGCCATGTTTGAGAGGCACTTTGGAGTGGGGTTTTCTCCCAAATGAAACATTTTTTTTCCCCAAAATATTTATCATTTGAAGAAGGCATTGTAGAAGGTCCGGGTTGCTCTTCCGTGTCATCAACGAGAAGTTCTATTTCCGAGTCAGTGTCGTGATCGGAAATTTCGAGGTCATCATCATCAGGAATATAGGAGTCATCAGAGTCGAGTTCTGGATCGGATTCCTCAATTGTAGCAAGAGATAAAGCACGCTCCATTATTGTTTTGGTTTGACTGGATACATGCGGATTCATGACTGCCATCTATAATAATCCTAAATAATTTAAAAAATGCAAATTAAAATATCATAAAATAAATATTGTCGATAACAAGGAATATCCGTCTGCGAGGCGGGACACTAAATCATACACACGGAGAAATATCCGTCTGATAGACAAGAAAAATTACACATACCGTCAGTTGAAAAAAATCGCCAAGTACCACCACGTGACCCTCTCACTGGCTAGAGTTCAACTGAAGATGTCAAGGCAGCCCACCCCAAAAATCACACCACAGCTTTATCTATAGGCATCAAAGCATCCCCGTCTGAGAGGCGGATGTTCCGGCCAGAGGGTTAAGCTCAAAGCACCATGGCAGGGATTTATATTATTTTACTAAGATTCAGCGGTTGATATAAGTATAAGAGTTAATTTACACTTACTATCAAAGAGTTTTACAAATAAAGTGCAGAATATGAGAAATTAAAATTTTATTTCAATACTACTTGCAATTTAAATAGAATTTGTTTCGTTTTAGTCAGAATTAGCGGTAAATTGCGCTCGCGCTAGTGCGGAGCAGGCAAAAATTCACAGTTAAGTTTTTTCTCATAAAATTTCCTAGTAGCTATTTTGAATTAAAATTAATCTATAAGTACTTCAAATCAAGTATGCGATGAATTATTTTATAACTTTGTAGATATTTTTTCATATACTTGGTTAACATTTAAGCAAATTGATCGTTTATGTGTTTACAATGTCTGCATGCTATTTTTAAACAACGGTTGATTGATTGATTGATTGATTGATTGAAAGGTTGAAGGGGATATAGAGCAACACAGGCTATGATCCCTCAAAAAAAAAGACAAGACAAGAGAAATCCTAATAGATTAGTAGATATTGAAAAATTTCATTTCCTTTAAAAACTCTGAAAGTTGATTTATTATTCATTGCCCTTTCCAAAACATCTCTAAATGTAATAGTGGTATGTGGATCAATACGAAGAATAGACCAGAGATTATTACGATGCGTAGTATATCTAATACAATTTAATATAATGTGGTCCAAATCATTTATACGTTTACATGTAATACACATTGCATTATCCTGTAAATTAAATCTATGTAGAAGGCCTGGAGTAATAATCATTTTACTGAAGATTCGAGTGCTTAAGATTTCTTCTCTTCGATTCTCTGTCCACTTTGAAATGATATCAATGGTTGGAATATTTCCCAATTTTTCAAAATATTTGCTTGAGTAAAATGTTTCATTGATTTTTCGAATTCTATTTCGATATATATTTTTATGAATGTCGTCTGAAGCAATCCAGTCAATGTAAACATTGGACTCCGTGACCGATCTTGCGAGATTATCCGCCTGCTCATTCCAAACAATTTTCGAGTGTCCCGGAGTCCAAAGCAGAATTAACTGATCAACGCAGTTAGATAGCATATAAATTTTGTTAGCAAGTCTATGAATTACCTTATTGATTTGATCGAGAAATTTTGAAGTGCAGAAAGAACCGAAAGACTATCCGATAAAACAAGTAAACTTACATTAGATTCCACCAGATCATCTAAAGCCTGACAAATGGCCAAAGTTTCTGCAGAAAAAATGGAATTATAATTGTTGATCCTGTAAGCAAATGAAGATTTATTTGATATACCTGCTATCGATGTAATTTGGTCATTTTTTGAAGCATCAGTAGCTATAATGAAAAACTTCTGAAATTCCCGTTCGACCGTTTCATCAAATAAAACACTTATGGCAGGAATCGGTAGATTTTTATCTTGAAATTTAAACCTATTGGTATAAATTGTACATGGAAGGTCGAAAAAGGTAATTAATCTGGGAATTGAAATAATTTGATCACCACCAATATTTAAATCTTGCAGCACACTAATGATATAATTTTTATCTTCTTCCAAAACATTAAGATTCATCGCCTCTGGGCTGTTGCAACAAAAAGAGGAGAGAAATCACTATTGGATATTTGTGTAATAAAGAACTTGTTTGCCAATCTTCTAATTTTATCTGACAAAATCTCTTGACCAGCCAACTTTTAGTAGCACAATATTTGGGGTCCATTGAGGGAGACCTAATGCTATTCGGAGGGCTTTTGTTTGGATAACATTAAAGGGTTTTAATTGATTTTCAGACCATTTATTTATTATGTGACAGATATAATAAAAAAACACTGCATATGCTGTTATTGACTAAATTAATGAGATCTCTTGATCTCGGCCCATAGTGTTTATATGCCATACCTTTTAGTGCATTGATCCTTCTCAAGGCTTTACTGTTTAGTTGATTTTAATATATAAATTTTGACAACGTTTAGAAAAAAAAAAATTCCTAAATATTTAATAGAAGTTTGCCATTGTAGGGAAATCCAGCCAACAAAATATTAGGAAGAGTATAATTTCTTTTATTTGATAATTCAGCTATTGTACATTTCTCTGGGCTTAAATTTAATTTCCAATAATTACACCACTGGAAAATTCTTTCCAGAGTATTTTGTAGTTTTTTGCAAATAATAGCAAAGGGATTTATGAGAGCAAAAGATAAAAATGTCGTCAGCATAAACCAGGCATTCAACTTCCGATTCTAAGGTTTCAAAATATCATGCATGTAGATAGTATATAAAATAGGAGATAGACACTGCCTTGGGCTAGGCCTTGCGGAACAAGTTTCTTGGGAGAAAAATAACCCCTCCATTTTATTTGGAAGGATCGAGATGAGAAAAATTATGAATCCAATTTGCTATATTTCCTGTAATACCAATTTGTAAACATTTATAAATAAGACCATCCACATAAACAGAGTCGTATGCACTTTTAATGTCTAAACTTATTCCTACAAAAAAGATACCAGATAAGTAGCACTTCTGCTATCTTTGAAAGGAACGAAACCATAATGTTGGGGATGAAGTTTTCTTTCTTTAGTTAAGTAGTAAGAAATCCTATTAGCCAAAATTCTCTCAAAAGTTTTTGAAAATACAGAAGTCAGAGCTATTGGTCTGTAGGAAGATATCTTAGTTTTATCTTTACAAGGTTTCGGAATCGGGAGAAGGATGGCATGCTTCCAAGAATCTGGAACGATTGCATTATCAAATAATTTTTGGAAATATTTTAAAATTACATCCCGTTGACCCTGATCAAGATTTTTAAAGAAAATTGCTGTAACATGATCCGCCCCAGGAGTTGTATTTTTTGAATTTTTATTGCACTATGCAATTCAAGAATATGGAATGGTTTATTAAGAAGGTTATTTTGTCGTAGAGAAAATCCAAAGGAAGCGGTTCATGATAGGCATTTTTAGATGCAAAATAATCTGCAAACAAATCTGCTTGCAATTGAGGATGTGTGATAAACCTATTATTAAGCTGAAGAATATTAAGTTTTTGATCCGTGTCAGTAACTGTGGAAAATTTTTCAGAATATTAAAAACATCTTGGGATTAGAAATATTATTGCATATCTTGTCCCAGTACATTCGTTTGGCATTTTTAATGTAGAATCTAAGCTTGCTCGCATATTGTTTATATCTGATCCATAATTCAGATGAAATTTCTTTAATAGCTCTTTTTCCTAAATATTTTTTTTAAGCTTATAGAATTTATAACACGTACTATTCCACCATGGTGGGAAGGATCTATTTGAGACTTTAATTTCCCTAATATTATTAGCAATGACGTGCGATATCTTATCAGAAAGATTCTCAGAATCAACCTCAGGATTATTAAAAATAAAATGCGTTTGGGTCATAACTGCTTGCCAGTTTACTTTTTTGAAAATTCGTTTATTTGAATTGAGGAGAGAAAGCTCTGTAATAATTGGACTATGATCACTTTCAAAGGAGCAATCTAAAACATAACTATTGCAGTATCCAGATATGCTTGAAGAACAAACTGTGAGATCTAGCAATGATGTTGCATCTGCTGAACTTCTATAGGTGGGAACAGTCGTGTTAAGAAGAACCAAATTAGAATCAGTAATCCATTCAACGAATTCATCACTATACCTTGAAATGTGATCCGATCCCCACATCGGGTGATGAAGGTTAAAATCACCAAAAATAATCATAGGAGCCATCAGGGATTCGAGAAAAGATTTGATTAATATAATATTAAATCCCCGTGGAGCGTAAATATTTACAATATAAAATGAAATATTTCGAACATATATTTTAATTGCGAGGATTTCTAATTCTCTGGTTTGTTGAATCTGTATAGGAATCTGTTGTGCAGAAATATTGGAAGGAACAGCAATTAATAAACCACCACCTGATCTGTCTTCTCTATCTTTTCTAAAAATGATTTTATTTGGAAGATTTATATTATCGTGAATTGATAAAAAGTTTCTTGAAAACCCAGATATCTGCTTCAGAAAAGGGAGGGATATTTAACCAAATGAATTTATTTTTGAGGCCTCTACAATTCCATTGAATTATATTCATAAAAACTGAAGAAAAAAAAAAATTAACTAGAACGAACTATCCTCCCTTTGAGGAAAGAAAACCAAACTAATGAAGACAATAATTAGCCCCCAAAACAAAACTTGAAGAAAAGAGACATATTTACAAAAACCCATCTTACTTCCGTAATTATCCCCTGTCCATGTTATTGGATGCGTCGCTTTCACTAGAAGCGCGTATTTTACGGATTGAGGATTTAGTACCAACAGCTTTTTTTTCCGCAATGGGGAGTGACTGGATTTCCCATTTCAAAAATCTTGCTAAGTTGAGTAAGTACAGATTCCATTGTTTTCTGAAAAGCTTCCATAATTAAAGTGGTTTGCTTTTCTAATATTGCTTGAAAAGATGTTAGCATGTTTTCAAGTTTTTTTCCAGATAGTCTTGCATATCTAGATTAACTGTATTAGTCTGGATTACTGCAGAATAAGATGTCCTTTTTATTGTCCCGGAACCTTCTGCGCGCTTCTCCCAATGTAAGATGTTGCTCACATTTCAATTCTAATATCTTTTTTCTTTTATATATTCGGGGCAATTTAATGAGTTAGCTGGGTGATCGCCTTTGCAATTTATGCATCTTGAGTTATTAGAGCATTGTCCAGAATGTGGATCACCACAGTTGATACATATTGCAGTTTTTTGGCAAAATCTAGTAGAATGAAGAAAACTAAAACATGTTGTACATTGTCTGGGTTTATCGATAAAATTTTGAATTCGATGATTGATGAACCACAGTTTCACAGTTTCTGGTAGAGTGGTCCCGAGTATTGTAATTAATACTGGTGAGAATTGTTGCTGTGAACCAGTTTTAATAAATCTTCTCATCTCTATTATTTCAAAATTATTAGTTTCTTGTAGCTCTTTGCTATCTCATTCAGAGATATATCAAGTGGTATTTCAAAAATAAGGAATCTTGACGTGATTCCCTCCCAAAGAATATTCGTTTTAACAGACACATTGGAAATTTTCTCAAGAGAGAGTATTTGTGCTGCACATACTGGGTCTAGCGTAGAGAACCTTATCTTTCCATTACGAGTAAAAGACATACTTTTTATGTTTTCGTGACGAGCAATTTTTTTCTTTATTTCTGCATTTAAAAGCTGTGGGTTAGACTTGGGAATCTGAGAGGATCCTGACTATTTTCAACCAAGATATTGATTTCGGATATAATTCTTTGTCCAGCTCGTAGAATAATTTCCGCGTCCCTCAGAGAAGATCTGAAAAATTTCGAAAATCCTGTTTCCATTGTTAAACTATTATCGATTAAGGGTTGTTCAACATCAGAAACGATGAATCTAGAGCGACTCAGCTTGAGTCTTTTCAAATCAAAAAACCAGAGAATAGAAATTGAAAATTACCAAAAACAGAACCAAAAGTAGGAAAAAATCCCTTTTGCTCTGAAAAGGGAACCAAAAAATAAAAAAAAGAATGATACAACCTGTTAAGACTTGAGGAAATGAATACACCACCTTCAACCTTTCAACCGACCACCTTCCTCCGATCCTAAATTCGAATCCACCTAAACAACGGTAACCGCCATCATTCAAACCCGTGATAATTTTGTACGAAGTTTGTTTCTGATTACTTGACCGGAGTGTTCTGTGATCAAAGGTGCATTGAACTTATGCTATTTCTCATTGTATATTCATAAAAGTTAAAAGTAAAATAATTTTTATATTGTAGTGCTGTAAGTTCATTATTTTTTAGGATTTGTATTGTTCTTCGACTTTTTTTTACTGTACAGATAAAATTGTGTATTTTGATCATCTTGATAAAAGTTTTAAGACAAATTAATTTTTGATTAAAGAAGTAATGTGTGTTATCTCTTGTATGGTTTACATGTATTTTGAAATGATATGTCATTCAGTAGTAAGGTCTGTTACACACAAAAATTCTAACGCGCTCTTTATTTAAATATTTACATTTTACTCAAATTACTGTGTTTTAATTTACATTTTATTGAATGTGTATGAATATATGTCCTTAAAGTTATTTTCTCTTCTATTTGTTCTTTATAGGAGTATTAATTATGTGGAATTTCCTTGTGGTTGTCTTAGCTGTTGTATTTTATTGTCTGACTTCAGATTTTTTTAAGCAACTTAGTCCTGTCAGCTATAAGTAAGGATAATTTTTACAATAATGTTATTGAATATATGGTTTTAAATGTTATAATGCATACGTATTTTAAAATGAAAATTCCACGAACTATTTATAGGAAAGATACTATGGTATTATTTATGTATATATTTTAATTTTATATTATTTTGTGAGTACACAGTATTATTTTTCTAAGGCATCATTTAAAAGGTGTGATACAGTTTTATAAATTGTAATTTTAAAAATACCAGTATTATACTTATAAATGTTTTTGTATGAACTTTTATTAACATTGTCATTATATATGTTATTTATTTATTTTTTTACTTTTTTGGGATTTTTAAGAGGAAAAAAATATTTGCTTGTTTTTTAATTGTTGGGGGCACATCTTTAATAATAAATTATTTTTCTTTTAGTTTTAACTGAAATAAGAAGCTTTGCATGTTTTAGTTTCTTTGCAGAGTGAAACTAAGTTTTTATGAGATCCATTATTTTTATTTTAGGACATTTTACCTTTTCAAGATGTATACTTATGTATATATTTAAAATGTAATGCTCTCTGCAATTGGATAAAATTTTAAAAATGAGAAACGATTTTATTAATAAAAGTAAAACTCACTAAAAAAATTAAGACAGTGTTTTTTTATTATTATTTGATTTGAATATTTGGTGTTAATTTAGAATGTATGCATACTCCTATTTTTTTTTCAATGTAACATTTAATATGTAATTTTTGCATATAATGCCATTAAATCTTGACATTGTTCTATATGCACATGTCTATATTTTTTTAAAAATTTTTTTTTTTTTATATTTTGTAAGAAAATTATACATTTCTGGATAATTTTCTTTGAATTTTTCCCAAAGTTATCTTTAATGAATTAGATATAAATTATTACAAAATGAGTAGTTATAAAAAAATTATTTATGCAAGTTTTACTTTTAGTTAAGGTAATTAAACAGCAGATTATTCAAGTTAGGTCAGTGAAAAGTTATGTGTTATGATGATGCACTTAAAAATTAATATGTAAATTATTTTAGTATAGGACCAAAGTATTGTGTAATTATGTTATAATGGGGGGATGCTGTATATTTATTAGTAGTTATGAATAAAGTTGGTGCATTTGCCACTGTGGTATTTATGTATTTTAAATATCAAGCCAATGTATAATTAGATATTTAGATTCAAGTTAATAGTTTAAATATTATGCAAATGTCTTATTGCCAGAGCAACTAAAAATTTTTTGTTTTGATTTCCTACTAATTATGATTTAAAATTTGCTTTTTTTATGGTTAAAATAAATTAAAATTTATTTAAAAAATATATAATTTTTTTGTAAAAGAAATTTGTAAATATAGGAGCTTTTTTAAAAAAATTAGGATAAAGTGTTTATGAGAAAAAAAGAAACATTTATCTGAAAGTTTTAATTTTTATGTTAAATTTTAGGTAATTTAAATCTTCAGTAGATCTAGTTTTTAGTAAATGTGTACACTATCCAGATATTTAATGTGTCATTCATTATGTTTCTTTGATCTTTTGTATTGTAATTTTATGTTGTAGATTGTAATATTTTTCTTTTAAAGTGTTTCACTTCCTGAAAAATTCTCTGGTGCTCTTGCACCAAATGAATTGTTAGATAAAGTTGAACATATTCATGAAAATGATCTTCATTGGCCAGAATCATTTGCATCTTTCAACGGTAAGCAACTTTCTAATTTTTTTTTATATTTAAAATTTTAATTTCTAAGTTTTGATATCTAATTCACTATTGTCAAATAAATGAGAAGGCCTACAAATAATAAAAATAATATAAAACTGAACGTGTTTTAAATAACATGTCTTAATATAGGAATTTTAGAAATCAACATTAAGTCTTAAAATTTCATAATGCTGTGAATTTATTTCAATCTGATATCACAAAATCATTTATTTTCTCAATCCATTAATTTTTATGTGTATATAATTATTAGTCACAATTTATTTTTTGTGATGTTTGTGTTTTTCAAAAAATACCCATTGTCACTTACAAGTTTTACTTTTTTCCTCAAGTCTTGGTTTTATTTGGTGTTTGTTTTGTAATAAAATGGTGGCTGTTGTGCATTTAATAAAACTTTTCTTGTAAATCCTCATGTGGAGAGTGTGAATGTTAAGATGGCGAGATAGAAAAAAGGTGTCCTTGTCACTTCCATGATTGTCAAAATTTGCATGTCCATAGTTTTGAAAATATGTGGCTCATTTTAAGCAATCTTCTTGTTGCTTCAAAATAGCTATAGTAAAACTTTGTTTATGTGTTTGGTGATAAAATAATATTTTAGTGAGGGAAAAAGTTAGTGTTCGCTAATATAAAAGTTCTAAAAAATAAGTAATGTAGAAATTTAAATGAATAATTTGTTTTTGAAACTTATGTTATAAAACTTGACAAATTTTTCTGCTAAAATCAAGAAGGGTTTACTCATGTGCTCTACAAGAAAAAAAAATATGCAAATGATACTTTTAGAATACTTCATTCTAGGCAGTATTCTATAAAGAAAATGAGCTCTTAAATTTTATTTTACCAAGATAAACTACAACATATATAAAAAATTCATAAATATAGATTTTTAAAATGGCATGTATATTTCATTGTATGTAATTATTTATTTTTGTTTTGAAAGTTTGCATCCATATATTAAAACCATCAAGTAATTCCTATAAAAAGGAAAGAAAAAAACTCACTTTCATTGATTTTATTCTCTTTCAGCAGGTAGTTATCTGTTGATGGTTTTTGTTTAATAGATATTCAGAATCAGAAACTTGAAATTTTACTCATATTTTAAAGTTATTTAAAAGAAAAAAAATGATGTGAAAACTAAACTGTTTTGTATTTACTAAATTTTGTCATTATGCAGTTATCAATTAAGTGTTTTTCATATCTGTTGTAAACTCCAATTGCTAGACATTGTCCCAATTTTGTCTTATTTACGAGTAAAAGGTATTTAAATTAAAAAAACAAACAGAATTGCAGCATAAAAGCAATATTTTGTTGTGTAGCAATTTTTAGTGAATACTTATAATGACATACATGACATTTTTATGTATTATGTAAAAAAAGGAAATTTTCTGGAAATGTATTATGATATGAACTTAAATTTTAAGCTTAGTGCTGTGTTTTCAAGATGTATCTTGATGCTGTGGTAGCCTAGTGGTCAAGGTAGATGACCTAGTGATCAAGGTTTATGAGTTCGAGCCTAGTACCTCTAATGACCCGCTGTGTAGGGGAGTCATGCATGTTAAATCTGTCGAGAGCTCAAATGCCCTCCCGTTGGTGTGATGTAGTTAGGAAAGGGAGGTGCCAGCTCAGGTGTCGTCCTCGTAACTTGACCATTTCTCAAAATTATAAGGTGCATCGCCAAAAGTAGCTAAATAGTGTGACGTCAATATTCACTCACTCACGATGTATCTTTAAATATATCAGTGGCGCATTCTGTGTAAATGGAAAAGGACTTAAACTCTTAAATTTAGAAAGTGATTTGTATGGTATACTATCTATGTATATTGGGTTAGCATGAACTTAGGGATGAAAAATGGATTATATATATATATATATATATATATATATCTGTGTATTAGGATTAATCAAAAAGATCATGGTCCACACAAGCATGATGCATTAATAGCACATATATTTAGTAATACAAAAAAATTATGGGAGCTTAGTTAAGATGTGATGTTGCATCCCTGATATCCCTGATCTTCCACTATTGGATTATCACATTTATTTTGAAATTTACAAAACTTTAAATGGTAAAAAGTTTCGCTAATAACAATGACTTCAAATCACACTTGATTTAGTTGGTTGTAACAAGAACCAAAAGTTGTATAAGCTTGGGATCATATTTCCCTATTTTCCTGTACATAATCCGCAGCGGCGAACTACCCACAATGCCTTTTTTGAGTAAAAAAAACAATATTGTATAATCCACAGTGGCATATAATCTGCGGCAGTTTTTACGGTGAATAATTCAAAATATAAACTGCGGATAATGAGTGTCATATAAGATAAAAAATATATAATATAATTAAAAATAGAAGTAAGAAATTGTACAGAAAATTTTTTTATTATGAAACGTCTTTTTAAATATGTATAATAAAAAAATCTTTTTTTTTTAATTTAGCAAGTTAACAGCAAAAAAATTAAGATTGAGACTGCTTTCCCATTGTCTCTTTCTTTTAAAATCCATTTATTTATTTATTCCTCTAATTCTGGCCAGTGAGGTTTTCCACGAGGAATGGCTCTTTAACGTCGATCACAATTTTCGAGGTCACTTTTTTCTCCACAAATGAATATTTGATTCGTCAACGTTGAAAAACCTTGCAGCTTCCCGATTTCTGACTTCGGTAGTCTTCTCTATAACTTTTAACTTGAAGTTTGCGTTCAGCATGATGAAAACTTTCAAAGGACCTAATAGCTCTAGTCAAGAGAAAATTGGAAATGGCGCCAGTGACGACTTGTGACTGTTTTTTCCTTCGAGAAATCGAATTCGTTATTGAATTTAATTGGACAAAAACTAGTTATGGCTGAAATATGTCATCCGAGTCTTAAAAGTGCCATCTATTATTTATTTTATAAAACATAAACGGAATTTCTTTCAAAATTTTGTTAGCTTTTCTGATGGAGAATGTTTTTTCAGATAATCCGCGGCAGTGTATAATACGCACAACGAAATTTGAAACTTTTTTAACACATAATCCGCGGATTATATACAGGAAAATACGGTATTAGAAAAATGGCAAAAGGTCATTGAACAGAATGGAAGATATTTCAATGAGTAGTTTTTTGCATAGAGAAATTTCTTACTTAAAAACCCAATTACTTTTTTACCAATTCAATATATGTGTATGTGTAAAATGAGTGAATGATTAATGTTAGATTAATTAAAAATAGAAATATTTTATTAAAAGGAATATGTAAAGAATAAAAGTTTACAGTAATACTTTACAGTTATTGTAGGATAACTACAGGAGTACTGTCATGCTTCTCCAGTCAGAATAAATAGATATGCCTCTTTCAATGCCATTCTACAGTTGTGTTAAATAGCAGTTTTGAAAATTGCAGTTCACAAAATAGATTTGGATGGGGCTTTGTTCTAGCTTGTCTCTTGCTATATATATAAATTTTTGTCACTATATTGCAGTTGACATTGCCACATTTCTGATTGTATTTCATTTTTGTCATTGTGTTTGTTAGTCATTCTATATTAATATATGCAAGATAATAGTATAAAATTTATTAAAATAAATTTTAAATTGTCTGTAACGAAAAATATGTAAATTATACAACTTCATTACATAAGAGTGAAATTATTAAGCTTTTTATATCTACTATTTTTTATATTTTATAGATAAAAAAAATTATTTAATATTTTTTTTTTGTTTAAAATGTAGGGAAATTATATACTGGATTAGGAGATGGAAAAATTGTCAAAATAACTGATAAAGAAATTATTCCAATCTGCCGTACAGGTGTAACGTGTGGTAAGTTGTATATATGCGATATCAGTAACCATTCATTCTTTATCTTTTTTTTTTTTAAAAAAAAGTTATCTAGCACTTAACAGTGTTTATTAATAACATTAAATTATTTACTTTTGAATTTCATGATTAAAAAATATATTCTGTTGTAAAGTATGAATATTTTTTATCAGATTTATTTTTAAAACTAAAATTAAACAAATAATAACATTCTGTTTTTTAAATTTTAAAGTAATGTGTAAGTTATTAAATTAGAAACTTATGGAAACATAATGATAATCAACTTTATTCACTGGTAGTTTTAATATTTCTTTTGATCGTATCTAAATTGAAGCAACTATTATAAATTAGGTATACTTGGATTTTACTAGAGAATGGAGAAAAATAGCTGTGCTATATATGCTATATTTCTTTAGTTATGCTCACAAACACAGGTTAAAATTGTTATTTTCAAATGTTGATTTAGAATGTGTAAATTTTGGAATAATTATATTTTTTCAATTTCTATTCTAGTAATGTGTTCTAACATTGTGTAGCAAATTAAATGTTTTAAAATTTTCTTTTAATATAGAGGGAGCACATGAAGAACACATTTGTGGAAGACCTTTAGGATTAGTTTTCAATAAAGCGGGTCATCTTTATGCTGTTGATGGTTATCTAGGTCTTTTTAAAATTGATATAAGTTCAGGTACATTATGAAATTATTTGCTTTTTTAATAAATATGTTTGTATAAATGTTACTTAAAATTATGTAATTTAGTTTTCTTTATAAGTATCAAATATTGTTTTTTTAGTAACTTTTTAAAGTTATTTAAAATAAGATTTTTTGAAGTTTTTTTTGTAAAAAGTTTTTTAGATTCTAGTTTAATTCACACCTTTGACGACAGAAATTGGTGCCTAATTGTACCCATTTGTTTTTCTGTAATTGTTATATATTGTTCCTATATAACAATTTACTAAGTTGGTAATGAACAAATGTGTGCACTAAAATGAAAACAAATCATTTAAGTATAATTATCACCAATTTGAAGTATTTCTAATTAGTCTGTAGTTCTGTATTACATTTTTTTTTCATATTTATAAGTGTAATTTGATATTTGTTTACTAGATTTTTAATGTACTTTTGATATTCACAAACTTGTTAGTATAATAAAGTTATAGAACTAGATGAAAACTAATAAGCACCTGTTATTTTTTTGGTTTCACTAATATTACGTTTGCCATGATATTATGTAATCTTTAAAAAATGATTGTGTGTGTTATTAAAGTCTGCTAGAGTTTTCTTTAACAAATAAAATGATTATAATAAACTTTATATTGTGAAATACTAAGAATTAAATTTATGGAGGCTTTATCAAAACCCTTACTACTCACATTTGCAACATTGTATATATTTGTTATTTAGATACAAAAATTGAATAAATGTTAGAAATTATGACTTGTAATAACTGCATTTTAAAAATATTGCTAATATAAAGATGATTTATGAACTGTATTGGGATCTATTTTTAAGTATCTGAATTTGTTTTAACCTTGTAAAGAGTAGAAATTTTATGTTGCAAAAACTAATTTGTATATTTTCTTTTGATGAAATGTTGTATTTACATTGAAAAAGTAATTATTAATCATATAAAGAATATTAACATAGTAATATGGAGCTCATGGACTTTAGTGCCATTAGACAAAGTTTACTCATTAGTTTCTGTTTGTATAAGTATTATTATGGCATATGTTGTGTACTTTCAAAGGAGAAGCTTAAATGGAGAAAGTTATTCCAGAAATTAAGTAATTTTAGATGTATGGATGCATATGTAAAGTTTTATTTTATAAAATAATTTTGAAAAATTAACCAGAATGTGTGCATGAATGTATGAATTGTATTCTGTTAACTGTAAATTATTACCAATCAAAATATGAGTCCTTAAAAATATTGATACATTTTTCATAATATGCAATTTACTATGTTACTTTAATTTAAAATTAGTATTTTATTTTAATAAAAAAATTAGAAATATTGCCATGAAAATGCAAAGAAATACTAGCGCACACATACTAGCTTGAGCAACTAGTGATATTAGTAATCAGAAATTTATTACTTTGTGAAATTCAATATCTTTAGAATATTGTTACGAATTTTGAGTAAATAGTGTAAATAATTTGTATTTGGATGTGTAATGCACTTGTATTGCTCTATGTTATATTTATTTTATGTTAAAATTGTTATATTCACAAGCAAACACCGTCCCTTACGCTATAGAGGCGATTCAATGAGAACTTAGCGAAATCTTGGTGATGAAGCCAAGTTGGCATTATTTTTGGCAACCAAGTTGTCCACCAATTTGGCAATTTTGGCGTCATTGGCGAGTTTGGGACCCTCTGGATTCTTCTAGAAATTAGTGGATTTCTCCACTAATTTAACGCTCTATGACCTGTGCAGATTTTTCTTGAAGCTTCTGCCAGGTTTATAAATAGAGCAGTGCTAGCCACATCGAGTCAGTCTGATTTCAACCAGCGAATTGTGAGCATTGTTTTGACTAGTGATTAGCTCGGCTGTGCTTGTGAATAACCTTTTACATATGTGTATTTTTAAACACTGATAGTTGTGTTTGAGTGCTGTAGAGGGTGTGAAGTTCTTCTGAGATTTATTCTGTGTGGAATCCTGTAATTCAAGGATTGGATTTTCGTCAATAAATTATCATCGCTCTTAAAGAACTGTCTCATAGTCTCATACTTTGCGACTGATTTGCATAAAATCCTCGACCCCCCCGAGATCTACGTAACAATATTCTGTAAAAACTTCATTTATATAATGTAAAAGTGTCACAGAAAGATATAGAAGCTCCTGGAATGTGAATAAACAATAAGGTAAGATGAAAGACATTTTTAATTTAAATTTTATTCACATTGAATTTCCTCAGCTGCAATTCAAATCATGGGCATTCAGGTCTGAAGCTGAGTGCACTTCCTCAAAACCATGGTGACTACTAATAGAATTTTATTGCATTTAAATTTGTTAATTTTATTTTCCATAAAAACAGGCCTTGGAGAAGAGAAAGACAAAAAAGGTTACCAGATTGATTTTTTTTAAACCTCAGTTTAGATATCTGTGAGGTTAAAATATTTTGTCTCAGCATTAAACAAATTAATACTGTTTTCCAAAGGATTGTGTTTGCTATATTCTTTTTAGGGTAGAATTGCTGGGGCAAGTACTGAAGCTTTAACTGTTATTTAAAATGTGTTATTTTAAGCTACTGTAATATTAGACTGATAATTGTGAAAACTTATCTATAATCTTAAAAATTCTTCTAGGCAAAAAAGTTAATATTCTGCCATCAAAAACCATTGTTGAAGATTTGCCTTTAACATTTCTAAATTCTCTGACTTTTGATGAAAAGGAAGAGAATCTTTACATAACCCAATCAAGTACTCGATGGAATATCAGTTCTGTTATTGTGAGCATTATAGAACATGATACTTCAGGCAGGTATGTATTATTTGAATGAATTGTTTTTTGTTTTGTATAAGAAGTAACTTTCTGTACTCTATATACCTATATATCTATTAAAAACTAAAAGTACAGTGAAATATGTTAAATGGGAAAACACTTAAGAAGAATGATTGGTTAATATAAAATATTACAATGGTTCCAACAAACTACTATGTACTTTCATGCATTTTTTTCTCTTAACACGAAATGAAAATTGTTTGACACGAAAAGATTTTCCTTCTGGGAATGAACTAAATTTGGAAAACGCTTAATAAAATGCTTGAAGAAGTTTCTTGTATTTTTGGACTGTATCATCAGAAGAATTCGTAGCAGTAGATGATGGGAAGGACATTTTGAAGTTTGTTCAAAGCTAAAAAAATATCATTGATGCAGATTCAGATAAAGAAAATGAAACTAATAATGCAGCTCCTTTTCCCGCATCTTCCAAAATGAGGAACATTATGAAAAGTATGTGTAGTAATGAATAACAAAATTGATGACATCAAATAAGTTCTTGACAATTTGATGCTAAAAAAGACAATGCAGAGAAAAGTATCAGATTATTTTGGAAAACTGTGTAAAAAAATGTTTTATTTTTCAAATAACTTGAAAATTTTGTATTAAATTTCATTAAAAGTTCTCGAATGTTTTTATTTCATTGTTTTTTTTTAAATACATCTATAGAAACAATGTTTTCTAATAAACTTAATTTTGTTACATATGTTTTCTGTAATATTCTTTAACGTGAAAAAAATATTTCAGTCCCCTCACTTTCGTGCTAAGCGATTTTCTCTGTAATATGTTTAATTTAGATATTCTTCCCAATGAAATCAAGTTTTGATATCTGCTGTTATTCGAAAATTAGATTTAAAGTCATTCATTATAAAATTAGTGAAATTATAGTAAATGTAATGTATTGTTTTGCTAACAAATAAATCATGTATTAAAAATGTTTTTAATACTGATATTAAAAAAATTGTTTTTTTTAAATGTGCTAGAGGTTGTATCATGTATGGATTTCTATAAAATTGCTTGTGTAGTTGCATCTCTCAAGAAATAAAAATGTTTCTATTGGCAGTCTCGTTAACTTTTTGATAGACTTAAAAATTTCGCATTTTTCTAATGAAGGCATTTTATTTTTTTAAAAACTTATTAGCATTAAGTACATCAAATGTAAAAATTCAGTAGAGATTTGTTGCAGTGGTTTTGTAATAAGTATGAAACAAATCACTTCAGAATCAAATCTAAATTAATACTTTATTAACATTTTTAATATTAAAAAAAAATTGTATTCCAATAACTTTTCGGTTGCTGCCAAACTGCAAAAAAATTAGTACTTACTAAATGTGAATTATGTTTTTATTTTGTATTAAGTTAGTTGTCGACTAAGAAAAGCTAGAATTAAACTGTCTCTTACAATCTTTTTACAAAGTGTAAGGGATTGTTAGTAGTGAAAATGAACTAGATTTTTTTTAGTTTTAGATTAATTTATTTTAGTTATATATTTTTTGTAAATATACAGTGGGTGATCGGTTAACGAACATAATCCGTTCCAAGACTATGTTCGCTATCCAAATTGTTCGTTAACCGATCATCGATTCACCATAGACTTCTATGTGAAATCGATTAATTCGTTCTGGAGACCCTCAAAATTAAATTTTAAAAATGTATAATTTCTTAGTAAGTTTTTTAAAAAATAATACATACATATAGTCTTACATATTAATCTGTCCTTTTCATTTTTTGCTTATGGGGTGTTGAAGAACATGTCCAATGTCGATTGCTTTTCTCTCATTTTCAAGATTTTCCGGAAGTAATTAATAGCATTGTCATTGTAAAGATCCCCAACCCTACTGATATCAGCTTGGTTTGGGTGCCATTCTAAGACCATTGCTCTGACAGTCTCCCAGTTTTTCAAAAAATCTTTAATGGCAGATGTCAGCATTGGTCCTCTTTCGTCTTCCTCTTGTTCAGAAGGAAACATATTTCGTTGTGTTTCTTGGTGTTCTTCATTCAAAATTTCTTGAGGTTCTTCTATGTCATCCTCGTTCACCTCCTATTCCAGATCTCTAGCAGTTGTCAAAATTTCATCCATAATTTAAGGGGTGTCTCCCTGATCACCTCCGAATATGTGTTCGTTGTCCAAACACAAAAAATCTTTCTTGAAAGTGTTCGTTATCCGAACACAAAAATCTTTCATGAAAGTGTTCGTTAACCGATCTGTTCATTAACCAATCACCTACTGTATTTAGTTAGTGTAAAGTTTTAAGTTTCAGTTTTACAGAGAGAATCAAAATTATACTTCTATTGCAAAGGTTACTCAACAGTTATTTAAAACTAATGTATTCCTAATATTTGACTTTAATTCCTCTGTTTTCTAGGTTACTTAAATATAATCTTAAGACAAAGAAAGTAACAGTTATTTTGAAAGATCTTGCATTTGCTAATGGTGTTGTATTGACTCATGATGGAACAGCTTTGCTAATTGCAGAAGGCTCTAATAATAAAGTATTCAAGTAAGTGTTTATATTTTTATATTTGACAAAATGGTTCAAGAAATCTGAAGTTTTATTTATTGAAGCTTCCTTTAATATTAAAAGATTTTTCTGTCTTTGTATCTTATTTGGTATTATGTACAATTAAGATTTTTGAAAAAGTTATTTTGTTCCCTTTTATTTAGACAAGTTATTTTTATAAATAGTAGTAATATGAAAGTGTAATTAAGGTTTGGGTTTGATGCTGATATTTGATCTTGTTTGCTTTTTAATAATATCCTTGAAACTTTTCTCAATGTCAAAAATAAATAGTTCATGGTGTTGCTAATTTTTTCAGCTGTTGAAACAATTTCCCTTAAAACTGGCATGATAAATTTTGTTATTTGAATTACTTTTATAATGGCCTGCCGTTTTTACAAGATTATTTTAATAGTATAAATGAAACATGAAGGAGATATTTATTATATAGACTTTGTAGTAATTTGTCGAATAGAACCAGAGCTGAGATTCAAGAGTTTTTTTGTTGCACACACAAATTATGTGTGTTTTGGTTTGCTTATGAATTTATTAAAAAAATAATTTGTGCTCTTTTGTGATATGTTTCATTTGTAATGTTTTTGTTGTTTCAATGCTATTATTGCTTTTAAAGCTGTTTTCTTTTTTTTTTACATTCTGTTATAAATTCCATTAAGAGGATTAAACAATTGATATTTGTAAAAATTTTATGTTCTTTGCTCTCACTTTGGATGTAATTTTTAAAGATGTCTCTAAAACTGACTCGGCATTTGAATTGTGCTGGCATGAAAAAAGTTCTAATGTTTGGGGCACTGTAGTGACTTAAATATTTGTGTCATTTATACCTTTTCTTGTCTAAGTTAAAATCATAAATTTGACAAAAACCGTATTAAGAGAGAAATTTTCTGGTTTAAATTTAGTTGTCAAAAATTATAGTGATTAAGATGCGTTAACACTAATATCTGAAAAGTAAACAATAGTGAACCCAAAATTTTGTTTTATAGTTATGAGTAAGAAAGTAAATCAGAGAGTTTATAATACTTTTTACTTAATATACATAAAAGCTTTTTCAAACTAACTTTAAACTTTCGTAAATATTTTCCTTACGTATTGTACATGTTTAAAAATGTAAGTAATTTTCAGTAATTATTTTCAACTATTCTTAAGAACTACATCTAGAAATGACATAGAATTAATAAATAAAATGTTCCAATAATAAGTGAAATGAATAATCATTTTTTAAATAATATGCTGCTGTAATTTGTTTGAATTGTGTAATATATTGTATGTATTTTTTTAATTAGGTATCATATTGCGGGTCCAAAGGAAGGTTTAAATGAGGAACTTCTTATGAAATTACCTGGTGAACCTGATAATATAAAGAGAAGTAAAAATGGAAATTATTGGGTTACCGTTGCAACTGCTCGTACTGTAGATAATCCAACTATTTTGGACAGAATAAGTAAAAAACCTCTAATAAGATCAATATTTCTTCATGTCCATCGATTATCCACTGCTCCTATTTCTGCAGTTTTACAGTATGTGCCTTATAAAAAAGTTAAAGAAATAGGTTATGAGGTAATGTTTTTTAAAATTATTAACCAGTAATATATTATTCATTATTAGTCTTTTATACTTTATTAATTTTCAATCAATATAATGCCATTTATGCAAAAATTTTAAAAATATGTGGATTTGTGTGAATTAAAGTAAAAATGTTTTATTAAATATATTCGTATGATTTGAAGGTAAAAGTATATTTTTAGCACTATTCACAAGACTTTTCTTCACTTAAAATCTTTAGATAAAAATATATTAATAGCGAGTATATGCGGTATTTTCAACATTATTAGACTATACAAATCTGCTAACCTGATAAAATATAGAAGGTATTTTAAACGATAAGTCCATTACAATGTTTTGAAATTCAATATTAAAAAGAAAATGCAAAACTTTTTTTGTATTCAAGTTTTGTTACATATATAATTGCTTCATAAAAATAATCAATTATATGCAATATCCCCCCCCCTTTATTTTATGACTCTTGTAGAAAGAAGCCTTGAATTCATGCTGCTATAAATGAATTTTCAGTTTTGGGGTTTTCATTTTATGACTTATTGAACCATTTACCACAAGTGAACAAACTATCTGTTTTCATAAAAAAATGTCAGACATCCTCTTCTATTAGTTTTCAATCACATCATACCAGGGCTACTAGGTGGCAAAGATAAAACAGTTGCAAGTTATCTTAAAAAATAATTTTATGTAATTGACAGTATGGAAGAACAATTTTCTTGTTGAAGAACAAACCAACCTGCATCCAAATAATTACTCATCCAAGGCAAAGTTTTATCCAACAATGAAATGTCATTACACCTCAGCTGTAGCAGTATCTGCCAACCTATGCAGTAGTATATTTCTAGTATGCTACTCTTGCCTAGATAAGAATATCTCCATGATGATATTTGGGCTGAATGGTTATGGTCATGTACTCACAGCCAGCATTGTAAAGTTTCAATCTTGGTACCATCAAGCATTTGCTGTATTGAGGGGCTGATAGAAATTGAATATGATGAGGTTCAATGTCCTTAAACTAGCATGGCTTGGAAATTTGGAAAGTGAGGTGCCAGTTTGTTATCTTCATCATTTGACCAAGATTCGAAATTATGGGGTCTGTTGCTAATTGCTGTCATGCAGTTTTAAATTTCATCGTGAATAAAAAAACAAATTAAATGACTTGGTGTTTTGTTCTGACCAGGAACACTTCTTTTTCTTCCATATAAGACCATTTAAAAAATAGTTTTCATCATTCCACATTGCTGATTATATCTTATCCAATTCCTTTCAAGTTGCTCTCTATTCTCAGATTTTAAGGGCAAATATTTTTCCTCCTGTTTATAGTGAAATTTTAATAGTTAATTCTTATTGAATGGAATGAAGTGATAAGTTTGTTGATCTTCTGAAGGACTTTACAAAATGTGACGTGAGTTAAAAATCCTTATATTTTTCATGAGCTTTATTTTGAATCCTGTCTTTTTTCTGATATAGTCACTCTTGACCATATATGCACTATAGATTTAGATGAATATAGATCATAGGTTTTCAACCTTTTTTGAACTTGCACCCCCTTTTCTAGTGAATATTTTGATACCACCCCATCCTATTCCACAGAAATAAGAGTGCATATAATACTTGGTGAAAACAAGAATTAAATTTTAAAAAATATATATTCTATTACTAATGGAATATATTTTTTAATTTAATTTTCTTTTCTAAAACCCCCAACTTTTTTTTCTAGTGAATCTGAATAGCTATTGCCTTGAATATATTTAAATGTCTATTATATATTTTAGTCGTAGATGGGATATTGTTGGAATAGAAATTCTACTGAGTTTCTTCTTTATTTAAAAGAGGAATAAAAGTTTTAGCTCATCTGTTTTAAGGATAGGCAGGGGTTTTGATGATATGAAGTAATCCATAACAAACTTTTGCTTTCTAAATAAATATATTGACAGTTTCAGCCTTTAAAGAATCACACATTAATTCCTAGTTAACATATTTAATTATATTTCTTGGATAATGTATGAAATGAAATGCTGTGGACTAAACAATTTTCCTACTGCTCTCAGCCAAAGATAACACGTACATTACAGAAATCAATAACAGTTATATATATTGGAGAGGGGGAAAAAATGCTGAGTATGCAAGTTAGTGCCAGTCAGTCTTAGTTTACGACTCGTTGAATCTACAAGTAATAGAAAGGAAATACAAGTACTTAATTTAATGTTTGAATGAAAAGCTTTTGTTATAGTAGCTTGCATGTTATATTACCAACAGTTATGACCCTATCCTATTTCTTTATTTAAAGAGGACTGTTTCAGTGAAAACAATCAAAATTCATACTTAATTATATTGAAAAGTATTTTTTTTAATATTTAAAGTCATCGGATTTCTAACTTAACTAATGAGAAGGTTGAAAGGAATGCATTTTAAGGAGATTATTAATATCAGACTCAATTTTACTTACAAACAATTGTAAGTTGCTGCATTCAGTAACATGGAGTCGATTTCTCTTTTTGGTTAACAATGTTGCTACAGCACTAAATCCGCGTTCGGCTAACTATGAAGATGGGAATGCTATCAGAAATTATTGAACTTTCGTCTATAATCCTTGGGTACAGTTGCGAAATTGACTTCTTTAGCCAAAGTTCTTGGTAGCCAGTCTTGAATTTAATTTTTAATTCCTCATTTGTCATCAGTTCTATTAGTTCTTCTAACTAGGATGATCCTGCTGTGTTGAAAAAGGATCCAAAACCCAGTCTGGTATGTTTAACATGTCCTGGAATCATTCCTTGAAGTCACTGTCGAGGTTTTCAAAGTGTTGACAGTAAACAAGCAAGTCGTGCTTGAATGATACTTCTGATAAATATGGGAAGTTATTGAATTTATGTCTGCTGATATTTCTTTTATATATTAGTAGTTTGGACAGGCAAGCAGCAATGTTATTTTTAGTCTTAATCAAGTTTAAGTTGTCACTTTGAAGTTGGAGATTGACTTCATTAAATAATTTATATAGGTCTTCTAAGTAGATGTAAACAAATTGTAAAATAGTCAAACAAGTATCTTTTGACAGCTAGAACACCTAAGCAGAGTGAAATATTCATCATTAACAATGCAAAACTGACTAAATAATCGCATTCAATGAGTTACTTCTGATTTTATTAACTTCTCTGATAACATATTGCTATAGAAGTGTTTGCTCAAATTTTTTGCAACCAAATGCTGGTAATGAATTACATAATGTACTGCGAGCATGTCAGGAACTTTATTTTCTAAGCACACTATGAAGCCTTTGTGATGCATAGCTGGTGCACCATCTGTAGCGACTGACAAAGAATTATTAAAAGGAATCTCCTTTTTGTCAAACTTTTCCAGTGTATCAAATATGGTTTCTCCTTTTGTGTCTGTTTCCAAATTGGTAGCAAACAGCACTTCTTGACAAATTTTTTCATCTTTGATAAATCTCACGTATGACAATAACAATGCTTCATTGGGTTAGTAAGGTGGGTTCATCCAGCTGAATTGAAAATTGACAAGTCTGCAGGTGATTGCACAAAGATTCTTCAATATTTTCAGCCATCTCATCAATTCGTTTTTGCACAAAACTATTGCTCAAAGGAATTTTTCAGATAATATCTGCATCAGGTTTATGGAGAAAAGTGGTTATTATATATCTTTTAACTGCTGATAAAATTAAATCTTCTCCAGTAGTATGTGGCTTGCCTGAAGCTGATAAAAAACATTTTAATATAGTTGACTGATTTCCAAACTTTTTCTTGCCAAGAAATAGATCAAATATTTGTATCTCTTATCTGGATGTATTTTATTAAGATGATCTTGAAATCTAGATGGTTTCATTGCTTCATTTGGAAATGCTTTTTGACAAATAAGGCACATTGGCAATGATGTATTTGTGGGATTTTCAATAAATCCGTATTGTATATAATTCACACTGTTTTGACTCAACACAATAAACAACACTAGTAGTGGACTGTGATCTTTTAATTTCTCTACTCCGTACACTACCTCTCGGAGTTATTGTTACACACACATTGAAGTTTTAGTTTACAAGCAGCTAGAGGGCGCTGTTCATTACCAGAACTAACACACACTATACTGCCATCTCTTCTGACATGGGTTTTTCTTTACTTATATTTGATCCATGTTAATGGAGCCATCTATACTAGAGAGGTATCTCTCAACAGTGAAAAAATCAACTTTAAAACCCAAACATCAATTGCGTGTGATAATGCTAATATAAATAAAATGAGCAATCACTGCCTTTATATAGGTCCGAGCCATATAACATGCATCAACAGCAAAAAGATAAACATGCAGTGACTAGTTTATAACAACCAGCACTAGGGCAAAGGAGATGTATGAGCAGATTACGGTTAGAGCAAGCACAGATAATACTAGCAACTCTTGCAGGATTGCAAAAATCAGGGTTTTTATCAAAAACTTGTTATAATTGAATTGATACAAGCATTTTTTGCTATTTTTTATCAACAGGCTTTTGTTTACCTGCTTTATATATGAGATATTTCATGTGATATTGGACAATGTAAAAAGTTTTAATTTAATTTTTAAAATTTCCTATATCATTCAATTAAAGCTAGGTCTGAATGTAATGTTATCTTTAAGGTTTTCATACTCTTCCCAAATTAACGACATGTGACTTTTCGCACACGATAGAAATGATTTAAATACATACAATCAACATAAGGTAACCAGTATTCAAGTTTACTTTTGTTAGTACATAATCAGTGGATTGTTTAGTCTTTTTTAGAATATATTTAGTTACTCTACCCATGCCTTTCCTTGCCATTTCAACGCCCCCTAATTTTTTTGGGTCTTTTAACTGCCCCACTGGAAGCCTCAAATGCCCACATTGAGAACCTAAGATATAGTTCATTTGTTATTTTGTGAAGAGATTTTCCATTGGCTTATTTCTCCTTTAATTTGGAAACGCTCTTTTGTCTTCAACTGAACATTTCAGTTTGCATAAGTTAAGTTTGGATGATATATGCCTGTAATGTTACATAACTTAATATACATAATTATTGAAAAAAACTTTGCATTCAGAGCTTTCAGAATCCACCTCAAATTAGACATTTACATAAGGAGATACTGTTTATTTAAGTGAAATGATACATTTTATGGATTTTAAAAGGCTGTAGTTTTAGAAGTATAGTATTTTTTAAAAGCCTGGGATATTTTTTACCTCATATAAATGGCTTCAAAACATAAGAGCATTGCTCATGTACATTTCAGGCTTCTTCATAAAAAAGGAAGTGCAGGTTATACAGCAAATATACCTGAAAATTAGGTACAGTTTGAGAGTATATGTACACGTCATATACCCCGGATTTTATGGTATTGCACATTTTTTGCTGGTGATGAATTTGTCACAAAAACTATTTTTGTTCAAACCTTTTTTGTGTGATATTTAGAGATGGTGTTTTTTTCCAGCCAGTTTTTCAATAGCTATGTTTTACATCTATTGTTGTATTGAGTGCATCTTTGGAAAGTTTTCTGTTGATATCATCAGTAGTTTCTGGCTGATATGGCTAGTCTATTTGAAGCATGTGCTGTAAACATTTCTATAGCTAGTTGTGATTTAGGAACGAGTCTTTAGACACTTATTGTTATATTCACAAGTGTTGTCTTGTTACCATCTTATGCTTGATTTTTGAGTCAATAATTAAGTGAGGCTGCTTGGGATATTTGATGCAGTTTTTAGGGCAAGGTGATTTGATGGCATAATATTTAATCAGACTACTTTTGAATTTGGAGACTTGCACCTTTGACAATTGGATTGAAAAGGGGATAAATACATAGGTGTCCATACTCTCATGTTAGCTTTGTTAAATAAGTTGTTGCTTTTTTACATTCTGAAATGATTAATACTTATATAATTTTTTTTTTTTGCTAATATTTTCAAGTCGTGTCTTTAATTTATTATTTTGTATTATAAATATTTTGTGTGCATTTCATGAATTATTTTAAATTAATTGTTTCTTCTTTTAGACTTCATTAATATATACACAATATATCTACACCTACTCCTTGTTTTTAAATTGAAAATTTATGTTTTCTATTTTTACAAAGAACACACATGCTTTAAATTACTTTTTTATAAATATTTTGTTAACAATGCTCATTATATACATAAAAAGGTAGCCAACCTGTGTTATATATCTTACTAAAAAATTTTTTCCAGCTTCAAAATGGACGCATACTAGCAGATGTTTTTGTCAATTATGGCATGATCATTGAATTTAATGATAAAGGACAAATCATTAGAAGCTTGCACTCTCCATCTGGAAAAGTCTCTCATCTTTCTGAAGTATTTGAACACAATGGTTATTTGTATCTTGGTTCATGGCGAAACCATTATATTGGCAGACTAAAAATGTAAAACAGTTTTTAAATATATTTGAGTACTGAGTTTTTTAAGTAATTAAAAGTGTAAAAAAATTAATGATTAAAATTGCTTTAATTTTAGTTTTTTATTTAAAATTTTTAAAGTTTACTTAAATACTTCAATGAATTTTTTATTTGATTGTATGGAAGATTTTGAGAACTTTTTGAAACAGCTACAAACAGAAATATACTCAAGCAGACAAATGTTTTACTGATGGTATTCAACAATTATTTTTTATACAAAGTTTATAAAATTACCATCTTATAATTCCTTTTTATCATTATTATATCTTTATTGTTCATGTGATTTTTTTTTTATTCAACTGAGCTGTAACAATTTTTTTTATCAGCATTGGTTTTGATATTGATGTTTTTTAGTGTCTAATATTCATTTTAACAAATAACAAACCAAAATAAATTTTGCAATCCAAAACTATTTATAGGGAAAAAATTTTTTTATATTGCTATAATATATATGTATTTTTGATAGTTTCTTGTATGTACTTTTTATAACTAGAATTTTAAATATATTTTGGAATAAAAGTGTTTTTTATAATTGTTGTTTCTTTTATTTGATAATTTTCATGAACTGTGTGTAGTTATCATGTATATCTACAAATCAGTTTCTTTCCCTAAATTGCAAAACATTTTACTTTCAAAATGTAGAATAGAACTATAAGTCTTTATTGTGTAATTCCTCTATAACTTGTATAGATTTATTAATTTAAAATTTTTAAAAATAAATTGTTTGAATTGAATATATGAAGAAATAGAGCTAATTATTTAATTTGCTGATAAAGCTTTTTCAAAAATACTATATATATTTAAGTGGCAGGAAATTCTTGATTATATCATTATTCTTTGTAATACATTAATTTAATCTGAAATTGTTTCAAAATATATAATTAAATTAATCTTGATTGCAAAAACTTACTGGAGTTGTTTCATTAAAAGAATAAATGAGAGTATTACATAATATTGACACAAATTAGGTTCCAAAAAAGTTCCATATAAAACTATTAATTTTATCATTTTTTTCAAACAGCTTTTATCTGTATTTACTTTTGATGACAAGACTTTTGTATGGTTTGACTGTTGAGTGTTTTTATAATGCAAAATCATACAGTCATTGTCAAACCTTTTTCAGTAACGATTACTGCTTCATCAATCAATCAATTTCCCAGGGTCACCACTGCTATTTAAGCAATCACCACAGTCACTGCTTTTCTAGATCACTATTACATGCTATTGTAAAAGTAATGATATTATTATGCTTGTAAAATATTTGCGTGAATAAAATTTTTTTTTTTTAAATTAAATTTCATATACTTTGTATATAAAAACTGTGAGGAAAGCGGTAAAAGTTAGGCTTATTGAAAGAATAGAACCAAAGAAAACTTATTGGAGAAATCTAAGAAAAAGCAGATTTAATACGTTAGTATTAAAAAAAATTTAAATTCTTTGTATTGAGATAATTATACATATATATCATACACGTCTTCAAATATCGTAGTTGTGAATTTCATATCTTTTCTGATTTACAGTACAATCTGAAAAGTTCCTTTAGTTTTGCACACTAATATATTATCAGTGAACAAGTTTGTACTAGTTGGTAACCAAAGCTGCATTTCACACAATCAAGTATGTTTCGATAAAAATATGGGTGCTTGTATAACACTACCTTTCTGTTGAACAAGTGTGCTGCTATTGTAAACAAGCAAAGGCATACAAATTGGTGTTTGTAAAAAATCAAATCTATAAAAGTCAAAGATAACTGTTGAACCCTCTTATTCCTGTATGCTTAAATAATTAAAATATATTAAATCTAAATAATGTAGAAATTTTGCTTGCTTCATGCATCACCACCAGAACTTGCTTCCTCTTCATAATTCTTAAAATCTCAGATTGTTTGGATTACCATTCATGTAAAATGCCATCTAATTGGAGCAACACTATTACACACAATTTATTTTGATAGTTAAATATTACTATAATTTGCATTTACCAACTTGCTTTGAAAAATATCACTCTCTCCAAAAACAGTAATTTGCTTCTCGTAATTCTTTGAACATATTTCATTTTGTTTCTTATGAATTTAGATTTGATTTATAATTCCAATATACTGCTTGACAATTGCTGAAGAACGACTGGCTTTCCAACTCTGTTCCTGACTGCAGACTGATCACATTAAAATGAAATGCAGCGAATGTAATAGGGCTATACCTGTATAAAAAAACAGTGCACAAAACTCTTCATTCAAAAATTCATGCATTTAAGTGTTTGACAAAAGTAGTGCTGTGTCGTATGTTGAAGTTATTTCTGTGAAATTCAGTGAGGTGTTTATATAATTAAGAACAAAATGTCTGCAAAATATCATTAGAGTACTTATAAGTGTCACTACTGTTGCCAGCATAAAATGAGTCAAAAAGTGTTATATCCTAATTAAAACCTCTAAAGGTGGAAAGTCTGGAAAAGCATGCCATTGTTCATCAAAGGAATACCATACCTCAAGAAGACTGATATGTATCCTTAATGGAGAGAGAAAAAAGGAGCAAACATCTCATATCTAGTCATATAGTAGCAGGCCTTGCAACTAATACTACAGATGTATCAGCCTGAACCATTTTTAAGAGATTAAATGAGTTTGGTTAATATGCATGGAAGCCTGTTCAATGCATCCCCCATTTCACCTACACCATCATCAAGAAAGATTGTTAGTATAAGAAACATTGGTTGGGGTTGGCAACAGTGATCTAAAGTATGTTCTTCAACGAATCTTGTTTTAAGTTATCTTGTTCAGTTGTCTTCAAGTTATTCTTATTTACAATTTGTATGGAAAGAGGAGAGCACATTATATAGCACAGAATGTTCAGGAATGTCAACCATCTGACTAAGGTGTGAGCAAACTATGGCAGAATACTGCTTCACATTTTTGAGTGAGGTACTATTACATTGTTTTGGTATTGTAGACAGATTATGTTCATCTTTTTAAGGGTGTGGTATGTCTAGACTTTCTGTGTATGTGCAACCACACAGGACTGTTTATGTATCGGACATTCTAGCAAGTGAAAATATTGAAAGTACAAAATGGCCTGCTTACTCCCTTGTCCTAAATCCTATGAAGTATATCTGGTATGCTCTTGGCAGATAAGTTTCTTAAAGAACTGCCCTCCCAAGAGCTGACAATATTCTCACGGATGCCTTGATAGTTTAGAAGGCACCATCAATTACAGTTGCAAAATTTCAATTAGTGTCTCAGGAGGTTACACAACTTTATCGAGGTACTTATAATTGTTTCACTCTGGCAGGCAAACCTATTTTTCATGGCTGTTTAAAAATGCTCCAAAGAGCATCTCTTATTTTTCTGTGTGTTGAAATCTGTACAATTTTGCATAATAAAACATGCATCTGTACTAAATATATATGAAGTTTCATTTCTTCATGTAATATTTATTATATATTCCAAAAAATATGATTTTTGCCCAGCAATTGTTAAGCAGCGTAAATATGAATGTCATATCACTTAAATAAAATAATTTTCACGCTATATCTACTGCCTCTATATACTATTCTGCACATCAGCAAACTAAATCCGTACCAAATGCAAGAATTTTTTCGAATAAATTTGTACCCAAGAGGTAAAAAAAAAAAGATAATCAAATTGGTAGCAAATTAAGAGGATTAAATGTTGTTTACTACTTGTATTATTTTAAACATTTATACTGTTGGGTACAACTTGACTTTTTAATTTCATGTTTCAGATTTATGACAATAGAAATGAATACTTTAGATATTATTCATTTTATTTATGAAATTTTTAAAATCCATGCTACTTTAGAACTTAATATATACTTCTTACATTTATTTAAACAAAAAGAATAAATGAATAAACTTGAATTAATAAATTGGTCTTTATATATTACATTCATTTTCTTTTATATGTAATGGGTCTATGGTAGTCTTATTTTATTAGATTAAAAACAATTCCATGTAACTAAAAATGATCTTGTGGAATAATAGAATATAGGATTAGTGGGTGGGACAGTATAGTTTTAATTGATAAAAATTTGGTAATCATTCAGAATTATATGTAATTGATTGCAAATAGCCCACATTGTGTGCAGTAATACCTTAATATTTTCTACTGAGTCTCCAACCTAAGAGTTTAAATACTGACTCTACCAAAGATTTTGTGGAGTAACAGATGCTGTTGCGTAATAAACATATCCTTGTCTTCAATTCCATCTCATATGAAGATTTTAAGCTAGAGAGAGAGAATCTGGTACCATCTGGAGTGTTGCACTCATTTCTTGTTGGTTAAGCAACATGTTTTTGAACCATCAAACTATTGTGTATATTGGTGGTGTACTTTACTGGTTCTGCATTACATTAAATGAAATGGAACTAAACACACATTTTATGTGTAAAAATACCAATTACAAATATATTTTTAAAAAATTGATAAATATATATGTATCCAATAATTCACTTAAATTTTCTTTCGAGGAATTTTATTTTAAAATAATCTTTAGCTCACCAAGACTTTGTACGATAATTAATTTTTAGTTTACTTGCCCCCCCAACAAGAAATAACCACAATTTAATCTCTTAGAAATTTGCCACGTTTGTGTTTTTTAAAACAAGATGATGCAATTTTGCATCATCCATGAGTTCTGACCAGTCACAAAAGTCTTCACCAGAAACCATATAATTTTACAAGCTTCCAAGTGACAAAATCTATAAAAGCTGAGATCTCCAGAGAGAAAAAAAGAATGCTTTTGTGTTTCACAACATCTGCAAGTCCTTGTGCTATGTTTCATCACTGTTTGTTCTGTGTGTGTTAAATAAAATATGGATTTTAAAACACATCAACATGTTTCTTCAACAATCCTTTCAACAACTGCAACAAACCAATGAAAATAAATTTCACCAGAGAAATGTCTTAATTCAAGTGGAATCTACTACATATACATATTTAAATTCAGACATTAAAAAAAATCCTATAGTATTTGACTGAATTTCTAAAAAGATTTATTTGAAATATTGAATATGTAATTTTACTTACATGGTCTTTGATACAAATAAATTTTCAAATTCAACTATCTGCAAACATAAAAATTTATTTACATATGTATACAAAAATATATTTCAATATTTTTTACTCTGACAAACACAGCACTTTGCATTTAAACTATATTTTTTATCAAACAAGAAATGGAATATTTTGACTAGTTCTTCTCATAGTTATCAACAGGATAATGTTCATGATATTGCTCTATGTGAGCTTTTATTGCTTCTAATTGCTCTTTTAAGTGAGGTGGCATTTCATCATAGACATCTTTCAACATTTCATCAATTGGTGCTCTCTTCAACTTTTCAGCCTTAACCACAGTCTGCATAACCTGAATGATTGAAAAAATATTACAGCTTTATAATCTTTAACATATTATTATTGATATAAATTAAAAGAACTTAATCAGAATTACAATTCTAAATGTTCCCTGAGTTATTTCCAAGAAAAATGGAATACATAGTAAAATAGCAAGTGGAAAAAAATTATTTAAAATTTGGATGTTTTTTTTTTTTTTTTTTTTTTTTTTTGTGAAAGGGGAAACGTTATACCAGTAAAGAATTGAAATAAACTAATTGAAATTCTATTTTTAAATCAATCTCAGAGTTAATGTATACATAAATGTTTAATTATAAAAAAGAAAAATTAGAAAGTTCCTTTACACTGATATGATCATATATTGAAACAAATTCTAGCACATCTTTGAGAATTTAATGTTTTTTATAACTATATCTAAATAGCTGGCTTGGTGGCATAGTTGGTTAGACATTAACCTTGTACATCCAAGTTTGGGGGATTTTCATGTTGCAAAAAATTGACAGCATCCATGTCATATGATTATGGGGCAGGTTAGATTCTCGGAGTGCTTGTTGGTTTGGGTGCTCTTGGCAAAATTAAATTTCTGGTACAATTTCACATCATCAGAGCTTAGGTGCTTCTCTCTGGGCAGGTAACTGGGTGTCAAAATTACATTGTGGCAACTGGTATCCACCTATATGGTGCCACACTAAAAAGAGTAACACAAACTTGCAGGGAAATTGCCAATCCAGAGCCCCATTTGAAAGGGGGAGGAACTCAATGTAAATAAATAATCTTCGAAATTCCATCTTATATGTGTGAACATTTTATATTTTTTTCTAAACAATATTCATTCTAATATTTATTACAATTTACTCTTTTTAAACACAGCAAAATTACCTTTTTGGCCCTGATTGAGTATTTTGTTATTTAATCAAAATTTTATTTGTGTGTGTGTGATCCGAATGTTACATAAAAAAAATAATTTTTTTAAAACAAAGATATTTAGCCGCTACTTATATCATTTTAGCAAATCACATAGTAACTGATTTTTTTCTTAAAAATTTTCTAATAATAAGATCAATGAAATTTCTTAGATCCATATTTAGTGAGAGAACTCATTGGAAGTAATGTAAGCAAGATAGAACTGGAGAAAAGTAATTCAAAATGACCAATTTTTTTTGTTGTACAAAGTAAAAACTACGAATTAAGTACACTTACTTGTTTTTTTGTTTCTTCTTTCCAAGCTTTTTCTTTGCTTTCATCCCACCAACCTAAGTTTTCCATATATTTTCTTAAACGAGATATTGGATGATCTTTCTGATGCCAAAATCTGACTTCATCAACAGATCTATATGCACTGCTATCATCTGAAGTGCTGTGATGTCCAATTCTGAAAAATGGAGCTAAATTTTCATGCAGTTCTTTACAAGATAAAACAAGATTATAAAAATATTTAAAAACTATTCCTTAAGAAAGTTTTAAATTTAGTTTAAACTGAAAAAAAATCTTGATTTGACCTGTAAGTCATAGCCTCTATTAAAACAGGTTTTGACTCATCAACAACCAATTGACGAGCTGCTTTTGTAACATTATAAACAGCCAGAATATCATTTCCATCTACTCTGATTGAAGGAATACCATATGCAGGGCCTCTTGCAGCTACATGAAAAGTTATATAAATAATTATTCAATTTTAAAAGCATTAAAAATATATAAACAATGATATAAATATTAAAAATCACAATCTCATTTACAGAATGATTAAATTGTATTTGTAATTTCTACCAAAATTAAATACAGTCAAACCTCCATAATGCGAATTTTTCTATAAAGCAAACTTTTCCTGAAACCAAGAACATTTCATGATTTTCTTTGTAAAATAATCTCCCAATAGTTCCGAAGTCCATTTTCTATACAACGAACTTTTTCTCTCGTGATTCAGTTTTTCCTCTCTCTAGTTTTGAATTATTTCCAGACATTTCCTCTCTTTTAACTCATTTTATGGTGGTCATAAATCTTGAACTGGTTTTATTAGGTGCCTAACTCGCCGAGAGCAATAGGATTCTGGACATTTTATCCAAGAAGTGCAACATTTACCCCCTTGTCCAGTTCAATGAAAACATCTTCTCTATCCTCTTTCACCCTCAGTGGAGTTGTCTCATGTCCTTGAACTAACCTCCGTTTATTTGTAGAGTCGATTAACCGTACTGGTAACTTTGTTTATTGTGGCTCGAAAACGTCAAAATGTAAGTGCTTGAGCATCAAAGAAAAAAAAATTTAATTCTTCAGGCAGTGGATAAAGGCATCAAGGAACTTTCCTTGCAGTTTTTCTTTTTTTTTGATAGGTAAGATATATAAAATAAATAAATATTAATTTAAACGAACTTTGTTTCAGGATTTAGTGACTTCACAATGCACCTTTCTGTGGGGACTCAGTATGAACCACAATTCATGGGTGCATCACCCAGATACAGGTGACATTTGGGGTGGATGCATATGGGGCACACCCATCTCTAAAACGTTTTCTATTGATCAATACATTATTGGGAAAAGGTTGAGTAATCCATGCACGTTTACAAAAACGTTTTCAAATACTGTAACTCAAAATTCATGTTTCTAATTGATTTCAAAAGTTCTGACAATTTACATTGCTTTTTGCAATATTAAAAGATATATAGTTCTGAATTCACATTCTAACCTAAAACATATATAACTATTTGAAAATTATATATTTTTAAGATCTCAAATTTTAATTTTTTTACTAATCCATTAAAGATTGAAAAGAATATGTTATTTAAGTCGGTTATGATAATAGTTGTAGTAAAGTGAAACTTAATTCTTAAATTTTACTGAAAAATAATAAATTACAAAAATAAAATGTTTAAAAAAATTACAATTCAAAATGAGATGGAATTCAAAGGAAAACAATTACATAATTCTATGTGTCATTAATAAATAGCAATACATATTTTTCTCACTTGCAACTACACTTTAATTGATATTATTACATAAAAGTTTGTTAATGCAGATACATTGAGGAGTTATTTTATTCATGTGAAGCTGTCAAAGCAAGCATGACAAGAAAAAAAGATGACAGTATTTTAATAAATGAAATGCAAATTTTCAAAAAATTTAGAGAATAAATGTTACCACAAAAAGAATAACATACACTCATCAGAAGCCTCATAAAGTTTTTGATACAAGTTTTAAGCCCATCATAATTTGAAAATTTTTTTCTGAGTGTTTGAATAAATGTATTTAAAAATATTTGTTCAATCAACTTTTTCAGGCCTGTATAAATGGCAAAAAACATGTAATCGTAAACTTTATTGCTAATAATTTCAATTTTATAATATGTATATAAAATTTTGAAAGGAGGAACAATCTTACCAATTCCATCTCCTTTATATTGTTCATGGGTTGGAGTTGATATGGCATAGCCATTATTACGGCTGAAAATAAAACATTAATTTAACTGAAATAAATTAATTAAAAATAACATAGATGTTAACAAAATGAACACTTTCAAGTTCACATACGATTATATAGGAAACATACCAAAAAAAGATAATAGGGCAATTCAGTGTAGCTGCAAAATTCAATGCAGCATGAGCGTCTCCTTCACTGGAAGCTCCTTCTCCAAAATAACATATAACACAAAGTCCTGTTTGAGATCTTTTCAAAGCATAAGCAGACCCAACAGCTAATATGCAGAAATAAATAAATAAATAAAAAATAAAAATTATCAACGTAGGAGGGAAATGACATTTATAAATTAGTTAAACTTACTTTAAACACAATTTTGAAATATACTTTGCACAAGATAATATTTTTTATCTACTATATACTTGATTTTGGTGCTCAACTGCTAATCATTGAATCCAAGACCTTTTCTTTTTTTCGCAAAAGCACAGTTTTCTTCCTTCCTTCCTCGGTGTCTCGACAGCCCAGGTTGGGTCTTAGCCTTCTCAAGAAGCCTTTTCCAGGCCAGCCTTTTTCCTGCTAGTGTTATCCAATTCTTAGTTTTCAAAACTAGATATTTTTTAGACCATCAATCCATCTAAGATTTGGCCTGCCCTTTCTTTGTGTACCAATTGGTTGGGTATTGAAGACTTTTTTAGTGGTGCGGTCTTTGTCCATTCTGACAACGTGACCTACTTATTTAATTCGTTGCATTTTGATGAAGTTAACAATGTTAGATTCTTTACATGATTGATAAAGCTCAAAATTTGACCCTCTTTGGCATGTTTCATTTTCCTGAAATCCTCAAAAAATAAATCTGAAAATCTTCCTTTCGTAAATACTTATCATGTTCTCATCTGTTTGAGACATGGACAAAGTTTCACATGCATAAAATAATACTGATCTTAATAGACTTTTATACAATAGAACCTTTTTGTGTTTCTTTAGATTAAATTTAATTTCATATTTCATTAAGATATCTATTAGCCATAGTAATTCTCTTTTGGATTTCAGTAGTACAATCGTTTCTCTTGCTAATTTCCAAACCTAAATAAGAGAAACTGTCAACAACTTCAAAATTATACTCTTCAATTTTAAAGTGGGAATTGTTGAAACATGATTTAGTGTAAGGCTTGTATTTGGTCTTATTCTTATTGATAAAGCACAGTTTAAAACAGGAAAATTTTTAGTTATATATGTCGAATGTTCCCCAAGAAACTAAATTATGGTTAGAAAAGTTTTGATTTTTTAATGAAATTTATATAATCTTGCATTATTTTTAGTTTTCATCTAGTTTCCACAATCTATCATTATATATTTAATATTAATATGAAAATAGTGCTAGATCTAAAAACACATATAACATCAAACATGTTTAAGGATAATATAATAAATATCCAATACACATTGATGTTTAATTTGATTTAAAAAATTCAACAGTAAAGAAATATTATGTACAAAATTTACAAAAGTATATCAGATAATTTCAGAATTGGAAAAAAAAGAAAGAAAAGAAAAAATTACAAATTAATGTATTGAAATTTATTTAACCTTGAGGCATTTGAGTTGCTAAAGGTGATGATATTGATACAAAATTTAAAGATTTGATTCCATAATGAACAGGCATCTGTCGTCCTCTAGAAATGTCATTCTTATTTCCATAACACTGGTTCACAAATTGGTCCAGTGTATATCCTCTGTACATTAACACACCTATTTTATGCAAAAAGAAATTAAAATAGTTACATAAAAATATTTTACAATGAAGGAGAAAAAATAATATAATGCAATTCTTTTAAATACTCAAATTACTTTTATGTATTGCTAATTATTTTTTTATTACACATAACTTTTTGCACAATAATAATAAATATGAAAAACTAGCAATGATATTTTTAGAAAAATTTAGCCTTTATATTTTATTTTGTAAAAAGAGATCTTATTTTGACTTTATTATAAAGTGTTACATTACGATTTTTAAGAATATTTTATGTACATGAATATACTGGTAATGTCAATACTTATTTTTAAAAATATACTGATACAGAACAAATTCTTGACAACAGTAAATAGAAATAACAATTATAACACAAAATGGCCATTGGAGAACTAATTTCTTTTAGTGTACTTAGGATGATCTAAAGATTACAAAATAAGCACCTAAAACTAGTTTTTAACAAGAGTAAGAAGTCTCGCAATTTAGTCTGGTAGATTGGCCAAAACTTTTTTTCTGTGGAGTTCTGCACCCTACTAGAGCGACATCTGCTTTATATTAAACTGCAAGACACCTTATGTGCGAGAGGACGTCGGCGGGCGTAATCTTTTAAAAAAACTTTTTTCTTGAAATAACATTAATATTTCATCAATTACTAACCTGCTTCCCTATACTGTCCATAAATCATATCTTGAGGATCCAAAGCAGCAGCACTTCCAAAATGAGTTCCCTCTTCACCAAAACTAGTCATGTAAAAAGAAATCCTGCCTTGTCTTTGAGATTCATATAAAATTCTGTCCATAGTATTTAATAAAGTCATACCTTTATACAATTTGGTTATCATTTCTTGACTCAGCTATATAAAATATAACTTATATAAGTATATGAAAGGACATTTCAGAAAATTAATAATTGTTATATCCATTTATTAAGGTTGTTCTCTTGAAATTTTGCTATTTATAAAGTTGTAACTTTATCACAAGCTAAAATTCTGAAATATTAAATGTAACCCTTATAACTTTTATTAAACATAAATTTGAAATAAACAAATACATTTATTTATAGACAAAAATAATTCTAGTGTTCTTACAAAATTTTGCTCATTGCATTAAACCTATAGATATTATAACATTATTATAGATCCGGCTTTATGAATTTTGGTTGTAATTTAATAATATTCAATTCTATCCATGAATTAATTTAAGCAAAGAGATAGTAAGACAGGTAGTTGGTTGGGAGGAGAGGAATCTAGGTCAAAACCTTTAAAAAGGGACTTAATCAGAAGATTTACATCACATAATCTCTGGCTTATACTAGGTCTTTTGTCATTGTATGACAGGTTTGTACAAATATATCTGGTGCTGCTGCAAAGAAAGTCTTCTTAATTATATTTTGTCTTCTTGTATTTAAATTATTTAATTTAACTTTTTCTTAATACCTGTATACTTAATTTTGTTATTTTAAATTTTTAATTGTTTTAATTTTCTTTTTAGAATCAAAGTATATTTAAGTAATATGATTAATAGAACAATTTGTTCATTGTTATTCTTACAATCACTGCAATATTGCTAATGATAACTGTAAGATTCGCCTTGCCGTTTAAAAACTTTATAGGTGGTGCGACCCTCGAATTGGGGGAGAGAGAAGGAGAAGAAAAAAAACTCTAAGCCAGAATGAGCGGGATAGGGATTACGTTGGCCAGGATAGAAACAAAATGGTGTTAACAAATTAAAACTAAATGTATATATAGTTAGTTTTCTTTTTTATATTATGTTGTGTATGTGTGTGGCTATAACTCCAGAATAAATTTTGAGCCACTATTGACTGAGATCATTATTGTGCCTGGATTTTCTTTTGGAATCTTCAATTGAACGAAAAGAACCTACGATTTTAATTGGCGCAGTCGCATGGATATAGTGATGTCATCAAAAATGCCAGGTAAGAAAGAGGGGGGCCACACTCACAAATTAAAGTTATTGTTTGTATTGTAATGTAAAGAGTGCATTATCTTTAATTGTATTTTGTTTTGGAATAGTTGATATGTTTACAGCATGATTCATTATAGAATCTCTAAAGTAAAAAAACATTGTTTCGTGTGACTCATTAGAATCATTAAATGGTCACTGTGGAAAATATTGAGTTTTCTGTCATAGAAAACATTTTTCTTTGATTTAAATTGAGAAATTCCGTCAGCTCTCCGTGAAACACCAAAAGAATCCCGATGGTACTTGGAAAGATTTTTATTATGAAATAAGAAATTTTTGTGAAGAGTGGCTGAACGGGTTAGATATTCAAACATTTGAAGACCTCAAAGATCTTCTCATAACAGATCAGATGAAGAAGAAGGTGCCAACCGAGGTGCGGGAACATTTTCTCGATGAGTGGGCGAAAATTAAAACTCCAAAGGTACCTGTTGAAAAACTGGACAAATATGAGGATGTTCATTGGAAAACCAAACGGCCCGCTGTGCCATTTATTAATAAGGAGAAATCGTATCGTAAAACCATTCCTTTGGATACCCAGGGTTCTCCATCTCAGCTGGAAGATAGAAATAAAGAGGGGACGGCAAATCGAAGATACGTTAACCATTTCACTGAAAACAGTCACCAAGCACATTATAACCAGCACCGGATTACACCTAAATGTTACACTTGTGGCAAAGAAAGGCATTTGGCAAGAGCATGCCAAGACAAATGCATAAATAAACAAAACTCACAAAAAAAAAGTTTCCCTCACCAGTCAAAGTCCAAAGTAATGCAGTGCAAGCAGAAGAGGCTACAAAGAATATCGTGACAGCAAAAATGGACACTCCTGGGTCAATGTGTAATTTTCTGGCTGAGGATATTGATAGATTGAAGACAATAAAAGTAAAATGTCTAGATGTCGTCTTGGATGGAACAATAAACTCCGGAGCACAAATTTCTGTGGTGGGAGCTGACTTAGTGAAAGACATTGAGAGTACCGGAGAAGGGAAGATCAAGTTGGTATCCGCTTTTGGGGATAGTGAAGTCGCTCCCTTAAGAACATTTAGTATAAAAATTGATGATGGATGACATGATGCAGTCCCAATTACATGTGCCGGGTCAAAGAAGCTAGTGAGTGACATGTTAGTTTGTCAAACTGCGTATGAAGCCCTTTTGGAAAACATACAGTTATGCAGTGTGAATGCAAGGCAAGTCATTGACGATGATACCCAACTGGATGAGAATACGAATTCAATCGTCTGTTAAGTCCAAACATTTGAAGAGGGTTCATGCCTAGACATAGAAACGACGATAGACTCAGTCAACATTGAAGGCAAAGTGAGATCCAACCTTAGCAGTGAGACCAGAAGGACTTTTATAAAACTTCAGAAGGAAGATGAAACATTAATAAATGTCTGGGAACAAGCAAATAAAAAGGAAAAGGCATATGAAATACAAGACAATCTTCTCGTGCATAATGACGTTGTTTGTGGAGAGCCACTCAAGCAAGTTGTCCTACCTGCATGTAAAAGAAAAGAAATTCTACAAATGATTCATGAAATTACATTAGCTGGACATTTAGGAGAACAAAAAACCAAGCAACGCATTAAATATTCCTTTTTCTGGCCTTCGTTGAAAAGGGACATGAAGACATATTGCGAAGCATGCAAGCCTTGTCAGTTACTGAGAACTTTGACACACAGAGACAGAATTCCGATCCAGCCCATAGTGAGACCTAACAATCCATTCGAAGTCTGGAGCGTGGATTGCATCGGACCGTTAGAACCCCGATCAAGAAGAGGGCACTCATATATTGTATGTGCCATTGATCTATGCTCAAGATGGGCAGAAGCCATACCAACAAAGAACATTACTGAAAAAACTACCTGCAAAGTGTTGATGAAAATTTTCTGTCAAACTGGGTTCCCAAAGACAATTTGTACAGACCAGGGTACCAATTTTACTGCATAATTGACTCAAGCCTTTCAAGACGTGCTGGGAGCATCTCCTAGGTTTTCTACTCCAGGTCATTCTGAGAGTATGGGAGCAGTTGAACGATGGAATAGAACTCTGAAGGACATGTTAAATAAAAATATCCAGGAGCACGGAAATGAGTGGTATGTCTATCTCCCATATTTGCTTTTTGCTTATAGAGAAATACCTCATACACTTACTGGTGTATCACCATACCAATTAGTTTATGGTAGACTACCATATGGACCGATGTCCATTTTAAAAGAGTTTTGGACAGGAAAAAGGGAAATCCCTACTAGTGGGGCTTGCTCTGTTGAAGAATACTTGAGACAATTGCAAAAGAAGTTGCAAGATGCACATGAAATTGCATGGGGAAACAGTACTAAAAATCAGGAATGTATGACTTCACACTATAATCTGAGATCACGAGAAAAAAGTTTTTCTGTTGGAGATGAAGTGCTGATCCTTCTGCCTTCATCCACATATAAATTGCTTAACACTTGGATAGGACCAGCCAAGGTAGTAGCTCTCACTAGACCCCACTCTTGTTTGGTTCAAATGGAAGACAGTAGTACTAGAGAATTACATATATATAAGCTAAGGCCTTATATCTCAAGAGTCGATCACGTTGGAGTAACATTTGACCAAGATAGCGATTTTGGTGAATTGCATTATGTTCCCACAGATAAAGAAACTCAACCTAATATCGGAATCGAGTTGAATCAAATGCCTGATGTTCTAAATTCCCAGCAGAAAACCAGTTAAGACAATTATTACAACAATATGAAGACATATTCCGGAATCGTCCTGGAAAAGCCAACCTGAAAGGCCATTCTGTTAAAGTTACGGAAGATAGTTCACCTAAAAGACTACAACCATATATAGTTCCTATTGCTCTACAAAGGGAAGTTGAATGTCAAGTCAATGAACTGCTAGATATGGACTTGATTGAACATAGTGACAGTGATTGGCGAAAAGGGATGGAAGTATTAGATTGTGCAGACTTTAGACCTTTGAATAGTTTTACTATTCCTGATGCATATCCAATGAAACATGTGACAGATTTAATATACGAGATAGGCAAAGCTCACTTTACGTCGGTCTTAGACCTCACAAAGGGATACTGGTAAATCCCTATGGAGGAAAATTCCAAACATTTTACTGCTTTTGTTACTCATTCCGTACATTATCCAGTGGAAGGTCTTACCTTTTGGAATGAAGAATACGGGCAGTACATTTCAAAAATCTATGGATCAAGTGTTGAGTCCTCATCATAACTATTGTAGATTGTACACAGATGATGTTGTAGTATTTTCAGAAACATGGTCAGATCACATGCAACACTTGGAAGGTGTTTTTAAAACTCTGAGAGCAGTTGGACTAACAGTCAATTTAGAGAAGTGTGATTTCGGAAAGAGTCACATTAAATTTCTAGGTCATGTTGTTGGTTCCGGAAAACATGCTCCGGATCCTCAAAAAGTGGAAACTATGTCAAAATTACCGAGACCAATGACCAAAAAACCGTTGCGAGGATTGATTGGTTTAGCAAGCTATTACTGTGATTATATTAAGAATTTTTTGTCCATTGTTTTACCCCTGACCAATTTGACAAAGAAGAATATTCCAAATAAAATCCCTTGGGACGACAAAGCCGAAGAATCTTTTCAATGTTTGAAGAAAAATTTAATCAAAATGCCTACTCTCTATACCCCTGTGTTAAACCGCCCATTTCAGCTGTATACAGATGCTTCTGCTACTATAGTTGGTGCATGCCTGGCATAGAACGATGAAAATGGAATGGAACACCCAATTGCGTTCTATAGTAGAAAATTAACCAAACGTCAAATGAGCTGATCCACAATAGAGCGAGAGGCCTATGCTGTGCTGAGTGCATTGAAAAAGTTTGACTGTTGGATCTTCGGATCTCAAATACAGGCTGTGTCCGATCACAACCCACTTACATTTCTGACCAAAGGACTACCACATGGTACAAAATTGGCTCGTTGGGCCCTAGCCTTGCAACGTTATGATTTACAGATTATATACCGTAAGGGGAAAACCCATGGTAATGCTGATGCCCTCTCTCACCTACCCTTCGATGATTAACATATGTCTATTCAGTATATTTTTTTTTGCAGTACTAATTCACATTCCTATTTATGTTCATGTGTTTTGAAGTTAGATAGTGCACTCTCTCTTCAACTAAGGTTTAGATGTTATGTGTTTGTGTGTAACTAACCTCTTTCTTGTAGTACCTGGTCATTGAAGATGACGCATGTGCTTCCGTTGGTGAGGCATGTAAGATTTGCCTTGCCGTTTAAAAGCTTTATAGGTGGCGCTGCCCTCGAATTGGGGGAGAGAGAAGGAGAAGAAAAAAAACTCTAAGCCAGAATGAGCGGGATAGGGATTACGTTGGCCAGGATAGAAACAAAATGGTGTTAACAAATTAAAACTAAATGTATATATAGTTAGTTTTCTTTTTTATATTGTGTTATGTATGTGTGTGGCTAAAACTCCACAATAAATTTTGAGCCACTATTGACTGAGATCATTATTGTGCCTGGATTTTCTTTTGGAATCTTCAATTGAACGAAAAGAGAGAGAACCTACAATTTTAATTTAACTATACTATTTACTTAGTTCTATAAAAATTTGTCCTTTTTCTACATTTTATGTGAAACTCTAAGAGTAAGATTTTTCTTCCTCTCTAAGCTTATTTTTAAAAAATATTACATTTCATTTTCATGCTTCAACAAGGATTAGAATTAATCCCGCATTCATTTTAGTAGAAATAGGTGGTGCTGGGGGCGGGCACTCTTAGATTGAGGCTAGGAACTTTACTTTTACTGCCTATTGGTGGGGGGCAAAGTGCATTTTAAAGTGGAGGGAGGAAATTACCCTCTTTTCCCTTTTAGGGGTGTGATGTTCGACTGAAGCAGAAAAAAGATGAATTAGCGTTACATTCCAGAGCGTGATGTTCAGTCAAGTTCACTCTCTAGCAAAACGCGCCAATACAAGTTTTATCACTTCAATAAAATTGTTTCTATCAATGTTCATTAGCAAAACCAGTGATAACACTTAGTAGACTAGGTAAAAAATGTGTAAAAGGTTACGAAACAAAATTTCAATTATTTAGTAAATGATAGGTTTTCTTTTAAAGAAATAAATATTTAAAATTCTTTGAAATATAAAATGTCCATACATAAGAGTGAATACAAGAACAATAACAACCAAAATAAATTCCCCCAAACTAAAATTCATTAATTAAAAATACAGTACTTTGAATGCAATAAACTTTCTTCTTTTCTTTTTCAAACTTTTACTTACTTTTGGATCATGAGATGGATCGATGATATTGCCATCTCGATTCATAACTCTGTAGACTGGAATACCATCATATATATCACCTCTTACAAATTCCAACTTTTCAGTCCAACGAGACTGTGAACCAGGAAACTGAGGTTTATCAAATTCTTCTAACTTTGGAATTTGTTGAGATGTACTTTCAAGCTATAATTGAAAAATGTTAATATAAGAAATTGTGTACAATCTCATCCACTATTTTTGCCAAACAATACCATGTCTCCTTAAGCAAATTAAATATTTTAATTTCTTAATTTGAAGTAGTCTTTCTTTTTTCCCTAGATTCTTTTAATCATCTCTGAATAGATTTGTACAGTAAAAAAGTTACAGTAGAGTTCACAGTTGCCTCTTTATTTAAATACAGAATCTTACATTTCTTTTTAATCATTTATACATTAATAAAACTCTCAGTAGCGCTTCACATGAAACTGCATTTAAAAAAATTTTATCTAGCTTTTTCAATAACAATGAACAAGTTTTGGAACTTTCCTACTAACTAAATACTGAACTCAACTCAGTGGCACAACAGCCCATGAGGGCCAAGGCCTACTGTGCCTATCTCAGTATATAAAGGGTGTTTTTTTTAGAGGTATAGAACTTTAAATTGCAATAAAACAACAATGTATTATTCGATTGACATGAATTTTTTTTTATTCGAAAGATAATCTTGTGGCATTACATTTTAAATATGATCAAGCAAGGCGTAGATTCGTCGAATGGGCCCAAAACGAGATTGCCGTTGTTCCCGATTTTCATAAGCGATGAAGCGCACTTCTGGTTGAATGGCTACGTCAACAAACAAAACTGCTGCATTTGGAGTGAAGCTAATCCACAAGTGTATGTCGAAACACCGTTACATCCAGAAAAACTGACTGTTTGGTGCGCTTTATGGGCTGGTGGAATCCTTCTTCAAAAACGATGATGGCCACAACGTTACAGTCAATGGTGATCAGTATAGAGCCATGATTACTAACTTTTTCATTCCTGAATTGAACAATCATAATGGCCAGGAGCTGTGGTTCCAACAAGATGGCACAACATGTCACACAGCTCATGCCACAATCGATTTATTGAAAGACACGTTTGGTGACCGCCTAATTTCACGTTTTGGACCTGTGAATTGGCCTCCAAGATCTTGTGATTTAACACCGCTAGACTATTTTCTGTGGGGCTATGTAAAGTCATTGGTCTATGCAGATGAGCCACAAACGCTTGACCATTTGGAAGACAACATTCGCCGTGTTATTGCTGATATATGGCCACAAATGTTGGAAAAAGTCATCGAAAATTGGACGTCCAGATTGGACTACATCTGAGCCAGCCGTGGCAGTCATATGCCAGAAATCATATTTAAAATGTAATGCCACAAGATTATCTTTCGAAAAAAAAAATTCATGTCAATCGAATAATACATCGTTGTTTTATTGCAATTTAAAGTTCTATACCTCTAAAAAAACACCCTTTACAACCGTAGGCGTTGGAGTGCATGTGCAGATATTTCGATCATGTCTGTCTGACGTGACTAACTTAATACCAATGATTAATTGCTTAAGATTTTATGATTAATGACAATATGCTTTATCTAGATAAAAATACAGGGGTAAAATCCTAGGAGAGGCCACACCCTTGGTAACAAACCGAAAAAAGCGCCAAGCCAGAACAAGATGGCGCCAAGCAAAACTGACAATGGCGGCAAGGAAATATAGCGAGATAAGGTGGATGCCTAGTGAAAATATATGTAAACAATACAGAAATTAAACATCTAAGATAAAAAATATAAAAACAGCACTTACTTTCTTACTACTGATCTTTTCCGAGTGGAAGATACAGCGTAACAACAGATTTTAAAAAAGCCTTAAAGGTCTCATAGCTAAGCGAATGATCGTGTGAGCGCTGCCATATTTATTCTGAGAGGTTATGGTCGAACATACTTTCGGCGTGGCTGGTACGATTTCAAAGAAAGCGTTTTATTGCCAACCATGTTACATCATGCCGATCATTACATTTAGGACATTCATAACTCGAAGCAGTCAATCCTTCTTTCATACTCCATTCAATCAATTTTTTCTTACCTCTCGCATTCAACAATGTAAAAAATTCTAAAGTATATTCCCTCACACACGCAGCCAGCCTGAAACCCAACAACAAAATGAAATTCAAAATGTGCGCCCACAAAATATGAAAATGCTAGAAATAGTTAGGGTTGCCACAAGTAGTGTTTAAAAAAGTAAGGTTACCAAGATTGTGCAATTATCGCCAACAAAAGTAATTTGTGCCAAGGGTGTGGGCTCTCCTAGTAGAAAACCATAGTCATGTGTATCCCCCTTCTCCCTAAAAAACATTCTATCTAAATTTCTGTCATTCAAAAATAGAAAAATCCTTTATAAATAAAATCTTCAAAGTTGACTGCTAGACCACTGCTTGCTTCACTTTCAGCCATTCTACAGAAACTTTTTACTATAAAATCTTTTACATTCAAAACCTTCGAAGTTTACAGCTAGACTTAAGTCAGCCATTGACCGAAAAAGCTATAGAAAAATCCAATCCAGGTAGGATTGTCAATTTGGCGACAGAACCCTAAGGAACTTGACATCAAATTTTTGTGGCCAAATAAGGGGGATCTGCTAGGATTCAATCAAGGTAATATATTCAGATTTATTCTGAAGGTTAAATTAGTATGTACATAAAATTAGATTCTTTCAATCTAGGTTTTAAAGTGATTCATCTTTCTTTTAAAATAGAGATAATCGTTTTATTGTTAAACATTTTAAAAGTCATTACTAGACAGTATGGAATTCGATAGCAAAGAATTTATTTATAGTAACTTTTTATAGTGCTGAATGCAAAAATATCCATATGATAGAGCTATAATATAAAGACTTTTTGAGTTGGTGACTCATTTCAAGTAATTGGTACAAAATTCTGGCTTAATCTCTTACCAATTGTAAAAGCAGTTTTGCCCCAGATAATGGAAATTGTGACCAAAAATTTAATGATTTTAGGACTTCATCTGTGTATTGTATGTTCTGAATATTAACTCACTAGGAATGTAAAAATTAAAACAAAATTCAAGATTATTCGTAGAATAAAACTAAAAAAAAACCATCAGAAGTTGTTAGTTATTACATTTTCCCCCATGAACTTCGAAAAATTCACTTATCTTGGTTCAAGTGTAGTATAGGGGGGTATTTGACGATTTTTCTTTGGATTTGACGATTTTTATCTAAATGTCATGGTGAGATATCGAATTAATTCAAAAAAAAAAATAAATAATTCCGAAAAAAGTACCTTGGCGACCACTTTTAGTCGCCAAAAAAAAGGACTGCGCCAAGTGCCCCCCCCCCCCATACTACACTTGAACTGAATTCTTTCTATTACTGAGAATTTTTTGAAACATTAGGAATCACACTCTAGTTTAAAAGAAAGAACAATACAGTCTATATATTTTTAAATAATTATTTTTACCCTTTGAAAATGCAATGCATTTGAAACAGTTTTTATAGCAGCTGACTTATATTTTGAATATCTGATACATGTAAATGGAAGTGCTCGAATTATTGCTGCCATTATTTTAAAAGAAGAAATACAAAATGTCTGAAAGATTTTGTAATTAAAATATAACTGATCAACACACACGTCTAAACGAAAGCATTTGTTTATTTATTACTTGTTTATTATTCAAAGTAAACAAGTTGCCAGATTCATCGAACCTTAATCATACGAAAAGAGTAATATGTTGATATTCAAAGAAAATTAAATTAGAGATTTTTAAAAACGATTGAATCCTTCAGTTTCCTTTCTTTAGGGTTTTATCAATGTTTTTTCTAATTAATCTAATTTTGAGATTTATACACAATATTTTTAACCCGAATTGCAGGTATAAAATATTTAATATTTTCAGTAGTAGTAGTAGAAGTGTCGACGAGTGTTCATTACGAATTTTACTGATCTCCGGTAGTTAAGGTTCAAAATTATTTCATTTATCGTGAGAAATTATCTACCTTTGCAATTCATTATTTATCAAGGTATCTGAAAATGTAATCTAGAAAGTGGTGAGTGAATGTTTTTTCTGAGTAATGCAGTCAATTTCTTATTTTCTGTATGTTCCTAATGTTTGTATCATTTTATTTACCAATGTTGATTGAACAGAATGTTTAATAATGAGTTCGATGGTTTTTAATTTGTTTGAATTAAAACTTAATCTTTCAGATTTTTGAATCTTTCAATTTTTTTTAAAGATTCCTGCTAAGAAAGTGAAGGATGCTGGATTGTTTGTAATTTTACTTTGTTTTACATTAGTCGACGTAAGTATTTGATTTATTGCTACTTTTAAATTAGATATTGTTGAAATAGTTTTATTGTGTTTACATAGTCACTTCATACCCAAAGTGTTATCACGCTACTGTAACTTTCCTCATTGCTTATATTTATTGAAAAACGAAATTTTGTATAAAATGAATTTATGTATGCATCTAAATCGTAGTGGATGAACGTAACGTGTAAGTTATCTAAATTTGGAGCTCATTTGATATTAGTAGGCTACACATTTTTGTCATGATTTTGAAATCTTGTCAAATAGTTCACATGACAGCTAGTCTGATGCTATCATAATGTAATGTCAGCACCCCAAATTTTACAATTATGTGGTGGGAAAATCCACAACATATCAATAGCAAATTAGTTCCATGAATTTAAAACTGATGTCAATTGTGAATGCGTAGTTGTTGCATTCTAGAAGTATATATCTACAGTCAGTGCTGATTTAAGCTCATTTCAGGCCTTGGGCGCAGAAGATCTACAGGCCCTCTTGGAACCAGCAGATCAAAATTTATAACCAGAAAATCTGGTTAAGTCCAGCTTATCTGAGCCCCCAGGGCGCTTGCCCCAAACACCCAATGGATAAACCAGCACTGTCTACATTCTAGAAGTACATTTTAGAAATACTATTGCAACACTATACCAACATTCAAAATAACTCACCAAGTTGGCAACCTGATTCCATATGTGTTGTACTCACTGAATTGGCAGCTATGTGCTTTGTTTCATATAATATTGCCAATAGGACTGTGATAATACGTATGTACTGAATTTTGTCATTCTAGAAGTAAAAGAGACTGTGTTACAAATTACACTTGAAATATATTAATTTTCAAAAGTTAGAGGGAATGTCAAAAATAATTAGAATGTTGGAAAAAATAAAAATTCTATAAAAGGAATTAATTTGACATTGGTCTGCAGCAGATTTTTCCTTCAAATCAATGTAAATGTTCCTTAACTACTGATAAAAAGTAATGCAATTCGTTCCCCAGTGCCACCCTCACATAAGGGCACAATATGAGGGTGTATTGGGGCGAGGGGGTGTACAAATAAGCAAATTTTTCTCTGAAATAAGCAAATCTTCTGTATACTCTCTCAAGATCATTTTATTGTATTCTAAGGCTTTCAGATTGGTTTTACTGATAGTAGCACAAAGATAAGAATCACTGTGAAAGGATGTATATACACGTCCGAGGCACTCAACTCACCGGTGGAGAAAAGTGGATACGTTGAAGAATATGATATACTGGTCATGAGATATTTATGGGGCATGTGGTGAAGTTCTAAAAATTTGCTAAAAATAGAAAGACTGATATCGAATTAGGGTATTTACAAACGATTGCAAGAATATCAATGTTCAAAATATCTTACCAAGTTGGCAACTTTGATTTTGCATGTGTCATACATGCTGAATTGGCAACTATGTGCTTCATTTCATATGTTGCTACTGATGCACAGTTGCAAGAAAACATAAATACAAAATTTGTTCCCTTTATTTCATCACAAAGGTAGAATTGAGGATTAATTGGTACATTATAGGCTAAAGTGCCAAGTGAAACAAAATTTTAAAAAAATTACTAATATTAAAGAATTTTGTAATATTAATTTTTGAATTAGTAACAGAAAAAAAATTAAGTACATTGAAAAGAATCTTTATTTTTAAAAAGGAGAGAAATTAGTTGAAATGTGGTACGCCTATAATAACTGTGGTATTTTACTGACATTTCCAGCTTTGAAGATTCTTTATTTTTAAATGATTATTTCTAAGTTTTAAGAATTACAGGAAAATGAGACCAGCAAAACCAATTAAAAAATTTGCTTAACTGTAAAAATTTATGAATAAATTATTTCATTTTTATTATTTCTTTTTAGTTGCTATGACAGTTCTAATGCCTAGTTGGTACTACGAGAAAAAAGATTTGAAGCACTCTCCATCTATATTAGATGGTATAGATATGGAGAGAGAAAACAGATATCGTAGAGAGGGAGCCCGGTTCATCATAAATGTTGGTACTAAAATGGGACTGTATCCTTTTTTCATTCATTGTTGAGTATTTATTGGAAATAATTTTGAGTGTGTTATATTGTTTAAAAGTACACTTTTAAAATCTTAATTAGACTTTTATTATGTGTATAAAATCCTTGCATTGATTTTATTATGAATTAATTAAGTATTAATTTTAAGCAATGGCTGAATAGTATTAGGATGGGGGAAAGAAATCCATTATTTGTGCATGAAATTCAAGACTTTATTTAACATGTTTCGGATTGTTCGATTTGGCTCAAATATGCACTGTTTTGGTGTATAATGCCATTTTAAAGTAGTTTCATAATGCCTCTGTCATAGAAATCTTGGTCCTTATTGGAGAAACACTAGTAATCAATTTTCACAATCTTCTCTTGATCCCAATTTCTTATCACTCAGGAAGTTTTGCACTGCGAGAAAAAAGGTGGTAATTGCTTGGTGCCAGGTCCAGACTATATGGTGGATGCATTAAAACTTTCCAACCAAGCTTCCAGAGTTTCTAGGGAGTCACTACAGACATGTGTAGCCTGCATTGTCTTGATGGAACATAACACCTCTTCTGTGTTGGCCGTTTCTGGTCAATCTTTAGCTTCAAATCATCCAGTTGTTGACAGTAGATATATGAATTTAGTGTTTGGCCATACGGAAGCAACTCATAATAAAGGATTCCTTTCCAGTCCCACCAAATACACAGTAGAACCATCCTGACCATTTGTCCTGGTTTGGCCACCGTTTGAGCTGCTTCACCGCACTTTGACCACGATTGTTTTCACACAATATTAGCGTATGTGACCCATTTCTCATCCCCAGTCACCATCCGTTTATGAAATGAGTCGATTTCATTCCATTTGGCCAAGGCTTTGCAAATAGAAATTCGATCCATCATGGTTTTTGGTGTTTAATTGGAGTGGCCCCCAAACATTAAACTTCTTTTTGAATCCAACTCTGCGCAAATGGTTTAAAACTGTTTTATGGTTGATTTTCAGCTCCTGGGCAATGCTACGACTGCTAACATGCCGATCAACTTCAATTATTTCTGTGATTTTGTCGACATTTTCGAGGACGGGCCTGCCTGTGCGAGGTGCATCTTTAACATCGAAAATGCCTGAACAGAATCTACGAAACCCAAATTGTACATAATTAACTGTTACAGTATCGGCACCATTCACAATTTCAGCTGCCTGGCTTGCATTTTCGCAGTTATCAAAGAAAAACTGTAAAAAGAACCGAATTTTCTCTTTGTTGACTTCCATTTTTTACACCCTGTAACTCACAACTGAATGAACCAAACAAAAAAATGCATATTAATTTTTATAGTATGAAATGTCACCTTGACAACGAGCATAAATTTGAAATTGTTTGATCGATACTCCACGAGATATCAACACTACACCCATCTACCAAAAAAATAATGGATTTCTTTTTCCCCAACCTAATATATAGCTCATTGTATTTAACCATGCTTATTAATCATTAATATTTATCAAGTTTACTTCACTGCTTGTGCATGGTGGTCATATCTAATATGTATATTTTTTTCACACATTTTTATTTACAATACCATACAATATATAGTAACTTACAAATGTTTTAAAACAAAGTATAAGAGTTTTAATGAAGATTTTCAATTGCTGTTAAAAAGAACATAGAGCAAATAGTGTCAAGGAAAAATTATTTTATGTCCACATGATTTCTTATGGCTTTTGTTTGTGTTATCTTCTACTAGATTTATCAATTTTATAAAGGCTACAACACAATTTTAAAAAGCCACCAAAGAAGCATAGTTTTATTTAAAAAAATCAATTATATTACTAATTTAATTTTTAATCAAAATATTGCAAGATTATAAGTGCAATTAAAAATAAAATTATGCTCTAAAGTAAGTGGAATTTCAAGTATTATATTTCTCAATTAATTGTGAAGTTTGTGAAATAAAATCAATTATTTTCATAAATGTTTATCAATGATTTTTTTAAAACTTTCTTTGTAACGGTATAAAATGTACATTATTAAAAAGCAGTATTATTCACAACAACATATATAGAAAAATTAAGACCTTCTACTTTTAATGAAAATTGTGGCTGAGGGAGATCATCGAACATTGCTACAAACTCGCAGTCAGCTATGTTTATGTCAAGGATTGGTTTCAAATCCTGGGTCCTCTAAAGACACACCATGTAGAGGAGGCAGATGCATTTGAAATCTGTCAAGAACTCAAAGACTTCACATTAGTTTCATGTTGAAGTCTGGAGACTGGGGTGCCAGATTGTCACTTGACCAAGTTTTAAAGTTACGAGGTCTGTAGCTACCCTTCATGTAAATTCTGAGTGCTAAGTTGATGTGCAATCAGTTTAATGAAAATTAAACATATTGTATTTAACTATAAAACAAATTATAGTATTACTTTTATAATTGAATTAATAATGAAAAGTAGAACAGAGCATTTTAAAATGTAATACAATTCTGTTATTGTGAATGAAATCCAAAACACACACAAAAATGATTTGGAGAAATATATTAAATTAAAGGACATGTATTCTTTGCATCAGAAATGCACTTTTAAGTTACTGATTCCTCATCTTATTATTGAGACACTTTGTTTTCACTTCTCTTTGTATAAGGTTGTATAAAAGTAAACTGAATTTCTTTTAAAAATGTTTAAGGTAACTTGTTTTGAAATTGATTTTTTTATTTTGTTTCATTTCCAGCAGCATAAATAAAAATTTAAGTCTTGAGTTGAGTATTAGAAACACTTATTTATTCCTGATACTTAGGATATTAGATATAGACTATATTTAGTGTAATTTCAATTCTTTTGTTTTTATAACAATAAAAAGTATATCATTGACATGCATAAAATACAGTACATTTTATAGATAAAAGTAATTATTAGAAGTTTGTTAATGTTTTTTTAAATAATTATTGGATCTCTTAATATACAAACATTAATCAAGTCAGAAAAGTTTAAAAATTTTTACTGTCTATTTTTTTATATGTACTTGATTTCCTTTTTTTTTTATTGCAAACTAATTTTCTTGTTTTGAATTGTAAAATATTTTATCTATACCAGCTCTTAATTCAAATTGATCTGAAATTTTTGAATTAAACCTTAACTTCTTTGTAGACGGTATGACACCATGGCTACTGGTGTTGTATATTTTCACAGATTTTATATGTTTCATTCATTTAAAACATTTCCTAGATATGTAAGTATTGAGATTTTTGAGAATGATTCTCGTATATGTATTTATATTCCCCAACATAGAAAATGCAACACCATAAAGATTTGGTCTTATAAATTTCCACATGATATGAATTGAAAATTGATCACAATATTCGCCCAAAGCAGGGGTGTCAAACTCACAGCCCGCAACGAACATTTTTGCGGCCTGGCCGGTATATCGACATACAATAATATATAATAAAATATCAAAATTTCTCATAAAATAGGAAAGATTGTAGCAGAAAAGAGGTGTCAGGACATATAAACATTACATTTCTCTTGTTCTTTTATATATGTTTATTACAATGCATTATTTAAAATAAACCTACATTTCAATGAATATTGATTTTTTTTTTTTTTTTTTTTTTTTTTTTTTTTTTGCGGCCCACCTAAAGTTAAACCTTGTTGGTTTGTCCCAAGTCAGCCTTTGAGTTTTGACACCCTTGGCCGAAAGTATTGAGAACTTGGAAAAGATATGTGTTCTAGAGACATGTGGAGTAAGAGATGTCTAGATGATGACACTGAAGGTGGTTCTGGCAATTTGACAATTTTATAAGGAGTCAAATTGTTGGCTTATCTACAGTTCATTGGCTTTGTCATCATATCACTGTTGAAATGTTTATAGATGCATTCACTGTGCATAAAAATTGGACTAGGAAAGGATTCAATACTGAAATGTGAATTGTCATGGAAGGTCCATTTAGATATACTACGAAATATACAAATTGACTCATTGGTACAGACACATTTGAAGGGATGGGCCCTCAGTTAACTACTCTCAATATTCTGCAGAATGTGCTAGAAGCTCCACTATCTGAGGTTTCATAATAGTTGGTTGAAGTAGCTTACACATAAACCATCCCTTGCAAATACTGCCATTAATATCATTGTACTAACACAAAAGATTTTGATTGTGTCGGAACTGTGTCACACTTTAATGATTGGATGACACAATATTGTATTCAATGAGGAGTCAGTATTCTTGATTTTTTTTTTTTTTTTTTTTTTTTTTTGTGAGGATCAATCTGAGAGAGTCTGGAAGAGTCAAAGCTACAGAACCAATCCAACCACTATTTTCTAACTCTGTATAGCTCATCAATGTTCATTATGGTTTGGAATGTCATCATGTAACATGCAATAGTAGCATGTCTCTCTGGCATAGGGTTGTAGCTTGTACCATTACACTCTAGTTTGCATTCAGAGAATTCACAGCCCAATGGTATGTGGTTGATGTGATGCAACCAGTGGCATTCTCTTTCTTCAGGAGTTGTCTAATACCTTTTACCAGCAGGATAATGCCATGGAAGCAGTAGCACCTTTCACCTTTACCTTTTTTTGGATAATAATACTGCATACTGCGTGCATCAGCAAGCATGCTCTGCAAGATGTGCAGCTACTTTTCTGGCCGCCATTCTCTTCTGATCTTACGTCAAACACGGGATGTGATTGGATGCTGCTTGCATATGTTGCTACAACCGCGTTGAGAAGACAAACTGTGGCAAATGATTGATAAGGAATGGAGATGCATTCCTCAGGATGCTATCTGTATGCTCGTTGATTTTGTATGTAGACATGCTCGTTTGTATATCATTGTCCACGATGGTCTCGTAGCCTACTGAACTGAGGTTTTCTTGTTAGGTTTTATGAATATCATTTCATAATAAACAAAACTTATTTTTTGTTGCCAGGTTTCAGAGTTTTTTTACTTTCTCTCCATTCCTTCTGAGTGTTGCATTTTCAATGTTATATATAAGGTGTATAAAACTTTTATGTATGTACAAGGTAGGATTCAGGGCCTAGAAATATTGGCAGTTGTGTGACTATGATAATGTTTCTGTGTTCTCCCCTAAAGTTTTGAGCTAAATCATATAGTTGGTGGCTCATTAAAGTTTCATATTTTACTGATGGGTGGAATTAATATCCAGCAAAAAAAGTGCTATTTTTTATGAAGGGTGTGGCAATTATAAAATTCTCTACATATTATTTATACTTGCTATCCAAGTGGGCATTGGCAAAATGAAAATCACTACTATCTTCATTCAAGCAGAAATACTGCCTAGATTGCTGTAAAAAATGGTCATATTGGGTTTGTTTGATATCTGTTGTGCATATGGATTTTATCCCTGAAAGATGCACTGTAAACAATGAACTCTTGTACATGTAGACATCCTGCCTCATTTGTGGGAGTTGATCTGGATATAAAGAGATGGTGGCCATAGTAGACAAGTGGTCATGGGCACAAACTGGGGACCAGTAAGTCATGATTTTGAGCCTTGGTGGCTCCATGTAGAGGAGCTGATATACATTAAATCTGTCAAATAGCTCAAAGTCTTCATGCTGGCATGGTGTGGAAATTTGGAAAGTGGGAGGTCATCTGCGTTACTTAACCGAGTTTCAAAATTAGAAGGGCAATTGCCAAAAGCCCTTGCATTGCTTTAGAGTGTGATGTTAATAAATAATCAAATAAAAAGGGATCAAAATCGTTGGCTGACTTGTCATGAGTGCTTTTGCATGACAATGTTTCTTTTAACCAACTTCTTGTCTCTGACTTTCTTGCATGATTGAAAACAACTGTTATGCCACACCTTTACTTCCCTGATCTTGCCCCAATGACTTCATAGGGGCAAGATCCACTGTACTGGTGAGTTATTTACAGGATCACATTGATTTGAATGAAATACATGATTAAAAATGAATTTTGGAAGTGTTAAAGTAACTTCTGCAAATGATAGGAAAACTTTGTGGTTGCATAAGGATCTCCTTTTGAAGTAATGATGAACCATTTTAATTGATAATATTTTTTAAGTTACAGACTCATGCTCTTTTGAATCCTACATCATATATATTTTGTACTTCGTTGATTAAAAAATGTTATTTTGCTTTAAGTAAGATTTATATTGTCAAAAAATGTGAATGTTTAATTTTAAAAACTTACTGTATACCATTTCAGTACTTCGTATTAACCACATGCAATTGATGTTATCAAATAGATTGTTATATACTCTTAAAATCTTTGGTGATGAATTTCTGGCTTGTAATTAATCTTTGGTGATAAGTTACTGCTATGAGGTTAATTTGCCAATTTAAAAAATTCTTGCATTGCTTTATTTAGATTTTTGAGTCAATAATTTAAGGTACTGGGCTAAATTATAATTAAAATTTTTAAGTTTTAAAATTATATTTTAACTTATCTTGCTCAGATTCCTTATTTAATGATATTGTTCCTAAATTTAGGTTGTAAGAACTGTCATGCATCTATATGTAGTTACTGTTTCTTTTGGGGAAAAAATAATAAATTTTCAATAATATCAGTTATAAATTGCTCTTCATTTGAAATATTGGATTTTGGAAACATGAATATTGTACTTATACAAAGTCAAAGTTAGGAACTAAGTTTTAAATGTCTTTTTTTATTTATAGTTATTTATATAACTATTCTTATTTTAGTTTCAATTAAATGCCATGAGGTGTAATATACATTCAGGTAATAACAGGTGTTGTAAATTAGAAGATAGGGATTAAATATTGTTTAATCCCCACCCCTATCAGTTTTGAGTATTATTACTTTTATTTTTTCTGTACAATTTTTCATTAATAAATCTAAGCAATGTAATCAAAACTTTGGATGTTAGATATGATTTTTTTTTTTAATGAAAGAACAGGTTTGTGTTATCTTATTTTTCATTGTTTTTGTCTAAATTATTTCAGGTAACTGCATGTTGCTGTTTATTTCTTGCTGGGAAAGTTGAAGAGACTCCAAAGAAATGCAAAGATATCATCAGAATAGCTAAGACATTTCTTGCTGATGCTCAATTCACTCAATTTGGAGATGACCCTAAGGTGGGAGAAAAAATCTTTGTGTGATTTTAACCTATGTTTGTATAAAAATTTTTTATTAAAAATGTTTCTTGAAACAATATAGATTAAAGTTAAATATTGTTTAATATGGAAAGATTTAATCTGATAACGAATAGAAAATAAGGCATTTGTATTAAGAAGGATTGGGAGTTATATTAATCAGAAGTTTATAATAATTATTAGCAGATCATTGAAAAAGACCATGTTCTTTCTAGAATGGTTATTTGAAGTATAACATAAATAATTTAAATTAATAGTTGGTTTATATCTTGAAGCATTTCAGGTTATGTAAGATTTTTATAGTCATATTTTTTTAAAACTTTATATTTGTGAAGTATTTTATTAATTGTAATCAAATGAGAATGAGAAGCATGGAAATAAAATTCACAATCATATGTGTTATAAAATGTTATATTTTAGGAAGAAGTTATGACTCTGGAAAGAATACTTCTTCAGACCATTAAGTTTGATTTACAAATGGACCATCCCTATGGACATCTTTTAAAGTATGCCAAAAGTTTAAAAGGTAAAATATCTTTGATTAAAAAAAAATATCTTAAACTAATTTAATTAAATATACTATAAGGTTTTTGAATATTTTTTTATTAAAATTTGATTTACATAGTTTCCATGAAAATTTCTTTTGAAATCAAATGAGAACTGAATTAATTGCATTAATTTATTTTGTCAAATATTAGCTTGAAGTATTTTACTCAAAAAAATCATTCTTGTAAAAATTTATTTGAAAAAGTAACATGTAATATTTATATAAATCATTAAAATATTTAAAAAATTTTTTATTTTATTTAAGCATTTTTATGAAGCATTTATTAATTAATTTTCCCTCCTTTTCAGGCGACAAAGTTAAATTGCAGAATATGGTCCAAATGGCTTGGACTTTCATAAATGACAGGTATTATTTTAATACTTTTCAATTATTTATAAGCTTACATGTAACATTGTTTCTGTCAACTCGTAATGCCATTGAAGACCCACTGGGGAGAGAAGTTAATGTACTTTAAATCTGTCACAAGGCTTAAAATGCTCATATTGTCATGAGGAGGAAATTTAGAGTGAGGTTCTAGTTCAGGCATTGTCCTGGTCACTTGACTAGGATTGAGGTTTGATGCCAATATCTCTACATAGCTTCTAAAAACAACAGTAATGATAATCCAATTGAATCAGTTCACTTATTTGTATTCTTAGGTTAGGGTAATTAATGAGTTTAAAATCTTAATTCTAGTGATAAGATTTTTCTTCAATATTAAATACAGTATTTTATTTTAATATGAATTATTACTTTCTAGCCTTTGTACAACTTTGTGCCTTCAGTTTGAGCCAGAAGTCATTGCCATTGCTTTGATGTATCTGGCTGGTAAACTAAGCAAGTTTGAAGTGGTTGATTGGGTTGGTCGTACGCCAAAACATACCCATTGGTGGGATATGTTTGTCGAAGGCATGTCAATTGAGCTTTTAGAAGGTATGAAGATGAAGCAAGTTAGCTATATATATTTTTTAAATATTTGCAGTGTTAAGGTTAAATTTCTAATTTCCTTTTTATGCTGTCAATTTTGAAGTATTGTTAATTTTTCAATTAAACAAATTTTTTAATCGTTATTTAGTACAAGGGATGTAAATTGTGTGTATATGGAAATCAAGCTACTTTACTATTATTTCTTCATTTTTTGAAAAAATTATATTTATTATAGTAGCATTCAATAAAATCACGTTATGCAGATCTTCTAAGAAATATAGATATAAATGTGTATACTTATGAAAATCTAGAACTATATTTTAACTTTTTTTTTTATAAAGGTTAATTTTTAAAAGCAAAATTCACCCTTTTCATTTTTATAGTTTTTTCAAATTTGTTTTTAAAATTGATGAAATATTTAATAAAAGAGTTTAAGAATTTGAATATAAAATATCTTTTAAATATATATATATAATTTACTGTTACATAAAATAATCAGATGTAACATGTTTGATTGAATCTCTTATCCTCATTTAATTTTCAAATACTTAAGAACTTATTTATTAATCATATTTGTATTTAACATACAAATACTAAAGTCTATACTTTAAAAGTCTTGTAAATTTTAGATCTTCATTTACATTTTAATAAATTTAAACTTATTTAAATTTTACAGTATGATTTTATGTGTATTTGATCTCTATTTTATCAATTGAATGGGATTCTTTTATACTAATTGTTATTTTTTTCAGACTTTAAATATTATGATTGTAGTTTTTAACCTCTTAACTGCCACCGGCATATATACTGGTCTGGCTCAAACGGTGCATTAACTGCCCCTGGCATATATATATAAATGTCTTCTTGATATAAAATCCATTTCTTAGTGCTCCTATTAGTAAAATTATTTATTGGAATGAATAAAAATGAGCTTGACAGTGTTTGCAAAGGATTTATTTATTTCAGAGAAAACTTTGCTCATTTATGCCTTTTCTTTCTCCCCCAATTCACCTCATACATGCACCTTTGTAAAAATAGTGGCACTCAGTAGTAGTTCATATAACTTATAATCAGCAGTTAAGGGATTAATAAAAAATCTTTTCCCTGCTGTTATTGCTAATTCTTTCCAACTTGGAATTACAAAAAAATTATTAAAATAAAGCTAGATTATATGAAAATAAGAAACTGGAAGATGAAAATAAGAATTTACATTCATTTAATAAATATTAATATTAATTTAAAGTTTCATGTGTGTAAATTCAAAGTTTGTCTATAAGTTAATTTTTGCATTCTTTCATTGTCTATAAGATAATTTTGTTTCATCCTTAACCTTGTGCATTTATTTCTTTGATTCTCTTTATTTTTTGCTTAAACACTCAAATTCTTTCCCTGCCATGTACATAAATCTATTTTTTTTTTAGTTTATGGATAAATATAGATTAATTTTATAAAATTTCTTTTAAGTTGTATGACTTGTTAAATTATGTCTTATTAAAAATAATAGGTTTTTTATGAATAGTTTTTTTCAATTTTCTAGACATTTTGTCCAAAACAGTGCTGCTTTGTCAAATTTCTTTATTTCGTTAAAATATCAATCCTAGGATATTGAGTAAGAGTAGGCATGCTAACATAGCTCAATTACTTGTGGTAGTTAATATTAGAAAACTGTAGAACATATCAAAGACATTCTTATTTCTTTCAACTGATTCAGTTCATCTAAAGGAATAGAAATGAATGATTTTTTGATTTACTAATTATATTTAAGAATTGAAACTCATTATTAAAATATTAATATTTTTCTTAGTGACTAGATCTGTTGAACAGTATTCAGTTAAAAACCATATGTGATATTAATCAATGACTTTACTGGATAAAGATGTTTTAAACTTAAATATTTTTAACTGTTCACTCTTCCTTCTACAGATATTTGTCATCAGGTCTTAGATTTGTATTCTACTCCAATGTCCATTACTCCTCAGGATTCACCTCCTGCAACTCCACCTACTAAGTCAACCAGGAAATCATCTCAGCCCGTGAGTTGAAAATAAGACATCTATCATGTCATAATTCATGAAATGAAATGATATGCATGCTTAAGTATTTGAAGCTTGATGTGATATTCTCTGCTCATATGTGTTGAGGTTGAAATACTTTTAGTTTTAAAAGCTCTTGATGGACTTTTTGGACTATCTTTTTAAAGTAAATTAAGTCATTAAACTGCTAGTTTTTTTCTTCTCATATTGTCATATGCATAACAATTTTGTAGCTTTAATGTTCTTTTTAGAATTTAAGACAACAAATGGAAAATGTATTGAACTTATTAAATGTTTCTTTTCTGATTATTTCTGTTGATCATTTTCTTAAGGGAAAGCTTTCTGTTTTATAAAATTATAGTTACTATAGCTGTACATCTTTGTTAGTTAATATTTTTTTAATAAGCCTAGATATATCACTCATGCTGAAATCTGTAGTGTTCAAACTCTGTTTTGTATTTCATAACTGGTATCAGGGCTAATTATAGATCCAAAAAAGCAAAATGCAAATTTTAAGGAAAATAGTGTTTTATTTTCTACAAATGAATATAACTTTGTTCAATAATTATATCAAACAAACAACATTTATGTAATAGTAATTTTGCATATTAAAATTCAAGATATACTTGCCATTTATGAAAACTGTTTAAATGGCTCTGTAATTAATGATTAATTTAAAAATCAAAATGCATACAAAATAGACTAATCCTGAAACTTTCCTAAGTATACTCCTACTCTTCGATTTTCGACTTGTATGATTTGCTACGATCCGCACTTATGACCAGGAATGCCTTAAAACTTCTTGAGGCCCTGGGCACTATGTAAAAGTAAGATCCCACTTCTTACCCTTAAAAGTAGACAGAACTCATACACTCATACAAGCAGTAATCTGAAGCAAATAAATGTGCATGATTCACAATCCTAGAACTAACCAGCTCAACCAACTGCCACCTTTCGACTAAATGAATAATTATGGTGTATGGTATTAAGCATAGGCCTAGATATGGATTACAGTCATCACGTTATAATGTAATCTTACCACTGTTGACAATTGGCTAGTAGTTTGAAATTCTTGGTTTTTCAGAGAATATGTCCATGAATAATGTTTGACCATCAAAATTATTTGGATCATTATCTTTTGGAGGCTGAGTCAAGGATGAGATGAGGCTCCCACCAAGGCCCGGGCCCAGTTGGCCTATGCCTTAAGATGTCCCTGCTTGTAACAACAAGGGATAAAGGAATAAAATTAATAAATAAATGCAAAAACATTAATGGGGTAATAATACATATAATTTAGTGCATAACACATTTCATGCTGTAATTATGTTTTTTACGTTTTGTGCTGTAATTATATGTACATTTATTGAATTGTTTTGCCCGCAATTTTTATAACTCATCTGAATGAAAATAGTGTTGAAAAATATAAATCTAACCTGTTTGTCAGAGTTGAATTTGGATTTAAACCAAGGATAATGAAAAAGACTGTTGTTCAGTTAAATAATTCTTTTTGTCTCTGGAATTATTTTAATACAACTAAGATTAATAGGAATGATTGTCTCTTTGGGAAATTTTGATGAATATAAATAATTTCAAAGTTGTAAATGTAGTGAACTATATGTTATTTTTTGAAGAATTTTTGTTATTCCCCCCATGCATTTTACATAAAGATCCATGGATTTTTTTTTTTACTTTTGAGGAACATATATCTTATTATTAATAAAAAGTCAATAAATCTTTTAAAATACAATGTACTTTGTTAAGTTTTAGCAGGATTATCTCTCCATTGTGTGGCAGCACTTTTACTTTAATTTATCATTTTATCTTAAATTAGTTACTTGACCCATCATGTTTGATTTGAAAGCTTTGAATTATGAATAAATATCATATTTTTTATTCGTGAATTTTATGTTATTGCTGATAATTGTTTGTGTGATGTGTATAAGTTACAAATATACTAAGTTACATTAAGGGGACATACTACGATTTATAAAAAAAATCTTTGATTTAATGATTTTCACAGACTTTTTGGTTGCCCCCTATATGTATTTATTTTGTAAAACTAACTATTTACTTTTTTAAAGAAAAATTTAAAGTTCATGTAGTGATTTTAAAATGCTACTCCTGCAATAAATGACCTATACACATGAAATTTAATTTAGAAGTTCCTTGAACTGTGTATAGCAAAAGCTAGTATGGGTTTGTGATAACATGTTACTTGTAAAATGCTTTTAAAAAAAAAAAAAAAAAAAATCCCTTAAAAATGTATAAATTCCAAATTCAACTATTTTTGAAAAAGTAAATATTGGTTTAATTCAAAATTGCATTTCAACTTTTGTTAGATGTATTAATAGCAATAGAAAAAATATCAAAACACTTTGCACAGTAGAAAAAAAGCCTTGACATTTTAAATGAAGACAAACTAGTTAGTTTTTCCTTTCTGAGATAAATCAACATCGAGTTTTTATTTGCCGTTGGGATGTGAATAAAAATAAATGTAAAATTTATCATAACTCTTGATTTCTTTTAAACTAAAGTTTTTAATTTTGGGAAATTATAGAAATATATATATGTGAAAAATAAATTAGGCTAAAAAACTTGATTTTTATTTTTTGACCGATTTTTTTTTTTTTTTTTTTTTCTTCATGTGAATTGTACTGTATTCTCTTAAGAATTGTTTTCCCAACCTTGTGAATTTCTACAAACTTCAGTAAGCTAGCTATGTGTGCATCTATAATATCATTAATTTCTACTTTTAATTATAATGTATGTTTTATCATAAAATATAATTTCAAATATCAATCAAGTATAATTTAAACTGTATGTTATTTATGGAACTTCTATTTTATTACTAAATAATCGTATGTAAGTGCTATTTTTGTTGGAAATTATTGAGTGAAATTTGTTTTTTAATGCAGGTTTTTTAATTGAAATTTGTATTATAAAGGAGTCAAATTATTTGGATATCAATTACAGGGATCAACTTAGTAGTTTTTATGGAATTACACATTTTTGAATTATTAACCCCTATACTGCCTCAGACATACATATATACGTCTCACTCAGCTGGTGCATTTACTGCCCTTGGCTTATATATATACATCTTTCTGAAGTATGATCATTTTCATTGCACTGCTATCAGTAAAACTGCCTGGAAGGCTTTGGGATGCAATAAAATGATCTTGATTGTGTTTGAAGGATTTACTTATTTATGCCTTTTCTTTTCCCCAATGCATCTCATTACAATGTGCACCTGTATGAAAAGGGGTGGCACTGGGGAGTAAATCATGTAACTCTTCCTCTGCAGGTAAGGGGTTAAAATGGATAAAAGCAGAATAATTATTGTGTGTCAAACTTCATTTTAAATATGTGAGAATTTTGATACCTTTTCATTAATTTATGTATTGGTAAATTGTAGAATGTTCCATTATGGAGTATTCAGTTTTTCAAATACTTTCTTACCAGGTGTAATATTTTCTTTTGATGTGTCACACCATATGCATATTAAAATGATACCTCTCTGTTTTCAATGCTGAATTTTTTTTTAGTTATAACTTTGGTGATCGCTGCAATGTTTTTTGATAACAAATTTGAAGTTTTTATCTGATGATTCACACGCATGCACGCACACACATTTCCTAGCCAACTAAACCTGAAAAAATTCCCCTTTTAGGGTTAGTTAGTTGATGCTTTTATTTCTGGTATTTTTGTTTCAACTTGCATACTAACTTAGGTATTTTAATCTTGTTGTTAAAGAGCCTTCTGAATTAAATTTAGAAAAGGTTAATGGCTGGTTTTACCAGTCATTATTGTAATTGATATATATCTCCTATTGCATTAAGCAATAGAATGTTCCTATTAATGCCTTTGCCTGTTTTTAGTTGAAGGATGGGTCTGTTTCGATAAATGTTACAGCTAATTATATTTTAAGTTATGATGTATGAGTTGGATGTTTTTCAGTTTGATGCTCTTTCTTTGACATTATTTATTATACAGGGATGTATATTCAGTTTGTACTTTTAGACCAGGAATTGTCATCTTGTATTCAAATTTTGATAACTATTCCTGTATTGGCTGTAGTGTTGTTTGTGGCAGATTTGAATTGCCTGTGTGTAAGTCTGCAGATATATCCTCTGAATGAGTTAAAAACTAATTCCTATTTCAGCACATTATTGGATACTTTTGTTCCTATTGTTGTTAGTTTATTTATTTGTAGGAGAAAAGCTGTTACATACTCTTTTAAATGAAATATATTTTTTAATTAACTATATTATGGAGTTATATTTGTTTTCTTTCTGTTAGTATTCCTATCATATTCTTTATTTTTGATTGTTATCAATTTTCATATAAATTAGATATAACTTAAAATATTAACCTTAAACAGTAGTTATAGCTTTTAGAATCATATCATAATTAAAAAGTTTGTGTATGCACAATATAGTGTTTTAACTGATACAAATAGTCTTTTTTTAATGGATTTAAATGTTTGTTTTTTTTACCTCTTGACATGCAACTGCAAGAATTTTTATTTGGTTATGTATTTATATTGATTGTACATCTGTATTACTGTATCAAAGAAACAGTGGATGGTTATTAGCTGTCTTCGGAGAATGTTTTAAAATTTTTTTTATAACAACATAATGGTTGAAGCAATAAATTAGACTACTCATCAGTGATAAAGCATATGAGGAATCATCTTTCAATATGCATATAAAAAAAAAAAAAGTTATATTTTCAACATGAAACATCATATAAATATTCTAGTAATTAGATGCTTTTCTGTGTATTATTGCTTTGATAAAGAGACGTTTCATAATTGCCAGCATTTCTAAGATGAAGAAATTTATGAAGTAAACTAATCAAAGTTAATAATTTTTCATTCCCCTGAAAAATTTAATCTTTAATGGATATTTTCTTTATGTTCATATTGCTTTAAGCAAGCATAGTTGTCGGTTGGGAATGTTTCATGAATCAGAATAAATTCAGTTGCAAGTTTTTGGAAGTAAGATATGCAAATAATTCTGAAGAAGAATATGCAATTTTTTTTTTTTCTCTCATTTTTTTTAGCTATTAATAAAGGGAATTAGAAAAGAATTGATTATGAGATATTTTGATTTATACAGTCTCCCATTATCTATATAATACTCTTGTAAAGAGTGCGGCATGTGAATTCTAAAGAATATTGCTGGAGCATTTGATTGTTCTATATTCATATAAGTATTAGCAGTTTTTCAATTAAGAATTTAATTTTAAGAAATTAGATTTCATAATAATGAACTTGAAGCAATTGTTGCAATTTATTTTATAAACAATAAGGAAGAGTCAAGAAAACTTAGAACTGCTGATGGAGATGTACTAAATATGTAAACATGAAAGAAAAATGGCGTACTTTTCAACAGAAATACTTGATCTTTGACCTGAAGCTTTGGGATTTTTTTATATGTATTTTATTATGATCTATAACTATTTAAATAATCTATAGTATTAATTTTCTCTAAATGATCTAATTAAATATCTATTAATCCAAACATACTGATTGCTACAATTCTACCCAATTGAAATAAGGAAAAAAGACCCAAAATAATATATTTTGTGCAAAAGAAGGCAGAAGAAAGAAAATTATTTGGCTAACATTTTTCTCTAATCGTTTAAAAATAAAGATTAATTTGTGTTGATTTATAAATGCGATAAGTGAGAAAATAAGCCTTTGTCTTATGGATTATCTTGTAAAAGTTTTAAAAAGGTATTTTGGCATTTTTCAAGTTAAGCTCTAATATGAAATGATTCTATTTAATATGTTGTCTTAAATAATATTTTGATCTCAAAAGAAACATGTATATGCTAATATCCATAAGAGAAGGGAAGCAAATTTTTTTTTTTGTACTTGATATATATGTTTCAAAATATTTTGTTATAAGTATATCGAAATTTATTATAAGCTTATAATGAATAAGGCATAAAGAGTAAATTTTTAAATGTGTACACACTCAATTGTGCATGCATAGTAATTTCACCATTTTTACGAGGATTTTTTAAAAAAGTATTTTACTTATTAGATCCTCATTATATTATTCAAAGATAAAAGTTGAGGATTTCTCTATATACTTTATAATTTTTATAAGCTTGTCTGCAATTATTAAGATAACAATTCTAGTGCAAGAAAAATTTGAGATCAATAAACAAAGCCACAATTTGTTTCCATTTCATTATTGGTTATATCTATATGTGTTGTTTTCATGGAATAAATAATCTATGTAAATAGGGTGTTATAGTGTGTGTTTATATATTCACAACATTTTTCAAGATAAAAAAAATACCTTTTCTTTTTTTGGTATATTTAAATGTTTGTAGTCTTTCATTGTTCTTAACATAGAAATTTTATGATTCATTGAAATATCCATTAAAATAATTATTTATTCTAAAATCATTAAAATGGTTTGGATGAATCCTTATACATGTTTTTTATATTTCTATCCTATTAAAAAAATGAAAATATTTATCTTTTAAAGTAATTAAAAATTAGCAAATGTAGTTAAACTTTTATTCATTTAAAATATTTACTATTACATGTATTTCTAAGAAAATGTATATAATTAGCAAATTTATACTTATTGCAATAAGTTATCTTTGAATTTAATATATTTTTCTATCACTTTTTAAAGTTTATAAATGATTGCATTGATTTAAAGAAATGTTGAAAGAACTTTTATTAGTTTTATTTGAAAAAAAATGTATTTTAATATGTGTTTCATCATTTTATTTTATAGTCATCACCTGTTGAAATAACTACTTCTCCAGCTCAAACCAAGCCTAAAGAGGCAGTTGTAGGCCAACCAATCCCCAGATTAGAACCTGGAGAGGTAAAAAGAAAAGCACCTGTACCAGAAAGTAAGAAAGAATTGCCCGAGAGTAAAAAACGACGTTTGAATGAGGGTAAAATGATTCCCATTATTACTAGTAGTTCACCTAAAGCAAATAACAGCACTCTAAGTTCAGATACACAACCATCATCCCCAACAACTCCTGTTACTGTGGAAAGTACCATCAAGAATGTTAGTAAACATACAGAGTTGCCTGTTCAGCGAAATACACTGGAACCTCCTTTCAGAACTGGCATTTCATCATCTGTAAATCAACCAACTTTCCCTCAGAGTGCACCTGTTTTGCCTCCTGAAAATATTCCTGCAAAGTCTATCCCTAGTGTGGCACCTGTACCTACTACAACTTTTTCAACATCTGTGCCTCCTCCTACTACAACATATACACAACCAGGCCCTTCATATTATACTGGTGTTACACTTGAGAAGACTTTTCCAAATATGCAACAACCGCCTCCGCAAATTTATCCTCTTCAATTTCAGCATCCTCCACCTCCAGGTCCACCACCACCTACACCCTCTGGACCTCCGCCTCCAGGATTGCATCCTTCATCTCAATTTGCTGATCCATCACATCAATTTCCAAGTATACCTCCTAGTGGTGTACCTCCTCCATTTAATTCTCAATTTCCTCCTCCGCCAAGGCATCAACCTCCTCCTCTTCCTCCTAACATTATAACCAATCCACCTCCTGCTCCATTACCTGTTATAACTCAGCCTCCTCCACCACGTCCTCAAGGTTTGCCACCTGTAACTGATTTGATACGATCAGTTCCTCCTCCCAGTTTGCCCAATGTAGTTAGACCTCGAATGATTTCTGATAGCCCGTTTCCTCCCAGACCTCCAGGAACAGAAATGTTTAGTCCTCATCCAGAGTCACGGGGTGGACGTCTTCCTCCTGATCACAGACCCCCTGGCCAGGATTTTGGACCTCGACCTCATTTTGAAAATAATAATCAAGCATTTAGGGGAAGGAAAGAATTGGATTATGACAGTCCATATTCTCATGAACCTCAGTTTCCAGATTTTGATCATGGTTATCCCAGACCACCACCACCTAACCAATTTGGACCGAATTTTGAAAGACCTCCTAGGCCACCACTACCAAGAAGATTCCCTCTTGATCACAGAAAGCAAGAACGAGGTCCGCGTCCACCAATGGGAAACAATATGTCCCAACCACAAGGAGCTCCTACTGGGATACCACCTGTACGAATAACAGGGAGGTACTAAAAAAAGTTTTATTTTTCATTTTCTTTTATTTAAAAAGGCAGTTCTTGATTCTTTAATTTTTTTTGAAATGTATATAGTTTTCATACACATTTTATAAACCATTTGTTTAAAGATTTGATTAGATTTTTGTTTTTACTGATATTACTTTATCAACAGTTTCTTTGATAAACATTCATGTCTTTGTGTTGCAAGATGAGGTAAGAATGATTATATATACAATTTAACCTTCTGAGATGTTTTGAATATCTAACTAAAAATAAGATTATTAATTTGTATTATACTAATTTTTATTTTTATATTTCATGTAAATCTGATTGTAAATGTTGATATTTATGTCGAAGTGTTTTTTCATAAATACTTGTGTTGAATAGTGCGAATTTTTTTAAAAAAATTATCATTGAAAAATATTTTTGCAAGCTTTTTTATGATATCAGTATTATTCTGTACTGTGAGCAACAAATAAAAATCATTTTCTTGTCTCCCAAAGTTTATTTGTTAGGAAAATTATTAAAAAGTTTCTAAATTTTTTAAGCATGTGCATCTTTCTGGCATATGTAGAATGTTTGTATTTTCAGATCTATAATATGTAAGTTACATGTACTTTCAATGTGTTGTCATCTATTCTTTTCTCTCCTTGCTAATAAAGTATTTACTTTTTTAAAGAGTTATTTTTGAAAAACAGTTTGTTACAATAGTAGAGTTCTTTTTAAAATTATTGAAATTATTTTAATCCATGTTTGATGGTCAAATACATGTTTTTATGTTTCAGATATGTTATTGATATTATTTTAAAGTGACATAAGTCTTGGACTTTAGTGTTCTTTTTACAAAGAGCATTGAATATATTATTGCAAACAATGAAATTTTCAAACATTAAATGTATTTATATGCATTGTCATTCTCTCATTTTTGGGATTGTATATATAAAAATGTATATTTTTATAATGTATAAAACTTAAAGTATAAGCGTTTTGTCAAATTGGAATTCTGCTTCATTCTTGTGTTCATATTTCTTACTTTTCTGATTGTGTGTGTCTTCTACTTATGCTTTGCTGTTATGCTAATGTTTTTTAATGTCCTTTTACTATCAATGTGAAAACATTTATGTAATAATGCTTAAAATATTTTATGTTGTATTTTTGTCTATGTTGTGTAGTTTTTCCAAAATGAAGTTTTTTTTCTTCGTATTATGTTTTTGATTTTACCATGACATATTCGTGTTTTTTGATGTTGAAAAATGTCTCATATCAGTTTTCCTTGCTTTTTTCCTGGATATCTAAGATTGAACAAATCTTTATCCTATCAAAAGGCTTTTTAAGTATTAAATTTTTGACATACATAAATTAAAAAATGTAACTTTATTATTACTCTTACAATAACTTTTGTTCTTACACATTTTGACATAATTATTATTCCATTGCAGAGTAGATTTCTGAATGCAGGACTTTTTAATAGTATTTCAGATATGCTCTTATAAATGAAAAATATTCTTCTTTAATTAAATTGATTGTTTTTTTTAATTAAATTGATTTATGTAGGGAATAATATAGTCATGTCAGCAACCAGCCAATTAATTATATAAAACACAAGATTGATTTTAGATGTGTTAGGTATAGGTTTTCTTAAATTTGTTATTCATACCTTAGTAAAAATGGAAGAGAAATCTTTTTAGTTTCTTTAATCTTACTCAAAATCTTCCTGTTCTAATCATGTCAGCATCATTTATACAGGCAACCATTCGTTTTATTTAACTTGAATTTTCTAAAAACCCTTTTGAGGAATTTTTGAGTAACTAGTTTAAAATTGATTGCCAGAATCTCCAAATTCACTGTAGGAGTTTTCATGATGTAACTTTAGTATGAAACAGGGGGGAGCTTATATTTCTTGCTTTTCTCTCAGAGCTATTAACACACTACTTTCAAATCTCCTGCAAACCCCAGTTAGAGTAATTCTCTTTAATTATTATTAATTAGATTTTACTTTCTCATTTTATAAAAATGAGTAATTTTTAACTTCTGCATATTTTGTTTACATTAAGACATTTTGTTTATATTTGCTTAAGATTTTAAAAAATCTGAAGTTTTTATTTAAGAATTTTAAAAATAATATTTGATTACAAAAGTGAAATTTAAAGGTAACGTATTTTGTATTAAAATTACAGTTTCTCTGTGATCCAAGGTTATTAGTCTTTTGAATTGTTAGAAACATTCTTAATGGCTTTTATCCAGTTTCTTATTTTGCTTTGTTACGTGCATTATTTTTTAAAAATGTTATTCTGCATTTAAAATGAATTATTGAAACTGTAATATAAAGGGAAAAGTTTTAAGTTTGTATTTTCTTATTATACTATAAAAAATAAAGCAAACATGTTGAAAAAGTTCAATGAAACTGAGATTGAATGGAGCTGATGGTACATGAAGTCTGTCAAAAAATTATCCAACCATTATTCATAAGGAAAGGGGGGGGATCTCATTTTCAAACACAAACTGCTGTACATTTTTGCCACTATTTGAAAGGCAGTGTTGGAGTGCTCCTTTATTAAATGGCATGCAGCTCCTTTGTCATTTTCTACATGTCTTCTCTAGACTGAAATCTGATCTTTTCTGCCATCTTATGATCACGGTTTTCTGGTCCCTAAGAATTACCATATACAAGATTTAACACAGTAATGTTCAGTTTTTTCCCTTGTCATTTATCAAATACAAAGAGCAATCCTCGTTCATTGGTGACTGTTTGCTGAAAAAATGTGTGCATGCGCATTAGGATTAGCTACATATGTGTAATAAATACGCCTCTCTAATTTCATTTTGTTTATTAAAAATTACTATCTAATGTTTTTTGAACACCATGTATTTCTAATTTTTAAAAACTAATAAACTATTTTTACAAAAGTGGGGCCTTTAGAACAAAATAACCTGTATTTGAAAAAAATGGGATTCATAGTAAAAACATTCTGTCACACATGTTTTTCAGATATTTTTAGATTACCCCAGTTGTGTGTGTGTGTGTGAAACAAATTTTTGAAAACTTTTAATTCATTATACACAACTTGTTCTTTTGAGATTAAGAAATATTCATTATATATTATGAGTTAATTAAAATTATGTTATAGATTGCAATTATATACACATATGTATATAATTTCTGTTTATCAATTGAAGTTAATTATAGTTTCCTAAAGTATTTCAAGATATTTGTATTGTTTATTATGTTCCTTCCCCTTCCTTCGTTCATGATATGCTCTTGGGTAATCTGTGCAAAAATTTTGAATCATTTAACAATTAAAATAACTGAAAATGAATTCAATAATGATATTAATTTTATTCAGAGTTTTAGAATGAATTAAATTCAAATTGTAACATTTCTCTGAAAATTCTTTTAACAATACTTAAATAATGTAGGAAATTTATGTATAAAAGTATTATATTAGATATAATGTCTTTATAAAAGCATATTGCTAACAGTTAAACTATGCATTTCTTTCTTTTTTTTGTACAGAATTGTTTGCAATTTTCAGGAAATTTGTGTAAAGTTATTTTTCTAACTTGGAAAAAGAGGTGCCTTTTATTAAATATAAAATTATTGATAACAGCACAGTTCATCACATTAAATATTTCTCTCTCCTTAACACTCATTTTAATAAAAATATCTAAAGAGAGAAATCTTTGAAAAATGTGTTCCAAAATTGTGTACAAAAAACTTGGAAGAAAAATCATGAATGATTTTTCCAGAAATGTATTATTTTTTACAGCATTAGCATATATTTTTTAGATCCTATCTAAAAGCAGGTAATATTTTTAATAAAATGATCATTTTTCTGGATAACTTTTTTGTGCTGTGTATATAAGTAAATTTTTTCTTACAGAAAGTGAAATTAATATGTCTTATGTTTAGTTGTTAATTATAATAGAAATTAAATCTGATATTTTTCTCTTCTACTAAATATTTTTAAGCAGTCAATTCAGATAATATTTGCTTAAGTTTTCTCTCATATACACATACATATTTTTCAAACATTTAGAATATTTAAATTGTTTATTTTGACTGTTGTTCTTTATAAGAAAAAATTCATTCAATCTTTTGATGGGTTTATGGTTGAACTATTTTTATGTTTTCATTTACATATGATAATTATGTACTTAAATTTGAAAAACTGGAAAATATAAAATTGGATTTATTATATTTTGACTTATGTCATATTAAACATAATTTTCCATTTGGATTCAAAAATTTTAAATTTTACAGTTATCTATTCTATTTAATTCAATGAAATTAACTTTAGATTTTCATTTTTTATTTCATGTAAAGAAAAAATTACTTTATAAGGATTTAGAAATTGAAACAGTTTTGTTGGGATGTTTAAAATGGGTTTTGTGAAATTTTGTAGACCTATCCCCCAAAAACTATGAACACATTTATTATTTTTAACTATATTCTTGAGTGTAATCCTTATAAGTTTTAAAAATGTTCAGATTTCTTACAATCATTGTATATAAACATGTTTCTGTCAAATTTTAAAAACAGCACTTAAAATTAAATTTGAAAATATGTGATATTTTTGCTGCCTTTTGCCCTTTGAAATTAATAATGCATATTAAAAGATGAACCCTCATTTAAATTTCAGTGTATGTTTGAATTTTTCTTGCAAAGATTTTTAAAAACATGTGTTATTGATCTTGAAAATTTCAGTCTTTGTTTAAGTTATAATGTCAAACTTTATTTTCTTAATGGTATGTTAACATTTGTAGTTGAAAATGTTTTTTTTTTCTCACTATTTTTCTGTATTTTTACATGTTTATTGTACTGTATTGTATAATATTTTAATGTTATTTTCTCTTTTGAGATATTTGATAAAAAAAACTCTCATTTGAGAGGAAATTTTGCATTGGTTTTAATGTGTTCATTTAGTTTCATATTCTTAGCTTAAGTATGAAACACATTGTCATTTATTGAAGGAAAGAAAGAAAATGTGATTTTTTTTTTTGCTTGTTTGCCTTTTTTCACATTTTTCAAGTAATTGGCTTTCGATGTTTTTTTATTTTGTATTCACATAATTTTTTCATTTAAAAATTATTTTATTTTAATCAAAGGTTTCTCTGAGTTTTAATAATCTTTTGATTTCTTTTTTTTATATAAAAAATGCTAATTCTTGTTAAATATGATTTCAAATTTTGTCAATTATTAATTTATTTACTGCTAAAAAGTTCCATTTTTTTATTTATAGCTTTGTTTTGAGGAAGAAGTAAGGAATATTTGAAATGCTGATCAGTTTCAAATTTCTCTTGCTTTCGGATAATAATAAAGCATTATTATTAATTGCAATTTACAAATTTGATATTGATTTTTCTTCATGTTCATTTTAATAAGATTTTGATGAATCAATATTAATGTAATTGCTAGTTAATTGGTAAGTATTTATGAATGTACCAAATATTTGTGATTTAAGGAGAGAATAATTTAACTTAATTATTCACTACTTTATATTTTCATAATGTAATTTTTATATAAATAAGAAACACTTTTTAATTCATATACTTCCTGTTTGGAAACAAAGTATGAATAATTTAAGATTGCATCTGACTTATGCTTTTATAACTTTTTCCACCTAAGTACAGTATCATATGTTTGAAATACCTTATCAGATCAAATTAATTATATTATACATGAACTAAAATGGCATTCATAAGTTATTGGAATGATCTGCTGCTTTAACACCCTTGTGATTTTCATGTAAATAAGCACTCATATAATTTGGGCTGATGATTTTTTTCAAAAATAAGGCATGATAATGTTTATTATTTGAAATGTCTACACCAGAGGTGTCAAACTAGCGGGCTGCATGTGGACCTCAACAAGTATTTTTCCGGTCTTGCCAATATATATTGGTGCACAATAATATATAATAAAATATTAAAATTTCTCCCAAAATAGGAAAGATAGTAGCAAAGAGAAGATGTCAAGTGTCAGGACATAAATTTTTCTTGTTCATTTATGTGTGTTTATTATAATGCATTATTCGAAGTAAATCTATGTTTCTATGAATTTTGATTTTCTTTGCTGCCCATTTTAAGTTAAACCTTGTTTATTTGGCCCAAGTCAGCCATCGAGTTTGACACCCTTGATCTATGCAATAGTCTGCTTAAGCCTCAGACTTTTACAACATAAACATTTTTATTTACTGTGAATAACTATGGTACTTATGCTTTGGATAAATTCTAGCTCATTTTTAATGCAGTGCAAATATGCTTAAAAGTATAAGATAATTTTTCGATTTTAAATGTAAAACCATGCGAAACTTAATTCAAAAATTTAACATTTATGTAAAATATTTAAGATTACATTATCTTTTGGTAGTGTTACACATAATTTGTCTCTGACAGAAATATGAATATTTTTTTTTGCATAATGCTTGCTAGCTTTGATATATTTTGTGGTTAGAGTTGCATAAGACAATAGTAGCAACATGTGCATAATATTCAATACTCATTTTCTTAATATTTTTTGTTAAATATTTATATTTTTTACAATAATGAACAAAACTGTCCTTTTAATATTGAGTACTTGATTCACATTTTGAATTTGAGAATAATTAAGTGGAAATATAGTAAAAGTTTTACTCTTTACTATATAATCTAGTGTGTTTCTGTACTGAGTAGTACTTTTACTACTCTAATTTTGTGTTATGAGGTAATGCATGGATCAGAAGGCAGGTTGAGGGAGGGGGATCATTTTGATGCTTTTTAATAATTTTGAAAAAGTTATAATTGATCTGAAGGAAAAAAAACAAAAATACCTTGAATTTTTTAATGCTGTTTTTGAAATTGTGAGGAGATTCTTTTCTTAAAAAGAATTTATTAAAATAGCTGTGGAATGTAGCACAGCATGTGTCTTTATAAATTCGTAAGTATGCTATATATTGACAACTGTTTTCCCCATTTTCTATTGAATTTAATTGTAGGATAATTTTTTTTTAGTTAATTTTTCTGGGAACAGAGTTAATGATTATTCGAGTAGATAAACTGATAAACACTAGATACGATGGAATATAAAAGAAAGGTTTATACTTTAGTACAATCTAAATTTCTCTTTAAAGTTTCTTAAATTTGCTGAGTCATTATTTAGATTATTTCTTTTAATTACTGACTGATTTACTACTCTTCTAGAATTGGTTAGAAAATTCGAGTGGAGAATTTGACTTTATGCTTCATAGGTGGTTATACTTATTATCCATCACATTTCTGAGCATCAAAGATGCATACAATGAATAAAAGCCACCTTTTAAAACCATATATATTTTTATACATTGATCGTCAAAAACGATTGATTCGTTTTAGTTTTTTTAAAAATTAAATTTTTTTTTAAATTTTTTTTCTGTTTGACAGATATTTCTAATTCTTTGTCGTTAAATAAAAGCGATTAAATTGTATCTTGAATTCTTTAAAAGTGGGGGAAAGAAATATTTTTAATTTTGTGTGTTCAAAATATTTTGATCCAGAAATCACTTGGGTATTTAGAGTAATTGCAAGTTCATGTATGAAATTAAAAGTTTATGGTCCTGATAAAAAAAAACTAGTTATTCACTTCTTATTAGTTATCATTTTAAATTTATTTAAATTTCTTAAAATTGGATATCAATAAACCATTTTACACTATTTCATTTTTCACAAAATCTTGTTGAGAATTTGGTGTGCGGCTTCGATTCGAATAAAAGTATCAAATGTGTATTTATGATAAAATAATTACCTTTTCTATCAATATATTTGTAAATATTAGGCAGGGTTTTTTTTATGCCTGGTAAGAAGAAACTGGCAATTGCTCTTTTTTTTTTAAATTTTTTTTTTTATCTGTGAATAAATTGTGTCAATTTTAAGTCGCATGCAGCATTTTCTTTTCAGTGATTAGTTAGACAATTCCCCTCCCCGAATATTAGATTCCTTTTCACACAACTGTTTAGATTTTTTTAAAAAAAATATTTTATATTTTAGCCTTAAATCTTGTTAAAAATAATTTTTAATTACTTATTTATAAATAAATTTACATTTGATTTTTTTTTTAATTTGGAGGAGTCATTCTTAGTTTTAAAATTTTAACTGATTTCTATATTTACCCTGTACCGAAAAATTATTGTTTTTGGCGTTTTGAGATTATTTTTTTACGTCATCAAACGATGAATATAACGCTCGATGCAAATTTTTGTAGTAGCATGAGTGAGACATCTTTTTCAGAAAGCACACCGAAACTTAGATAATTTTAAAAATATATAGCTAATCACACACACACAGTAAGTTCATTACATTAAAAAAACCATTTATTTAAAATCGGTTTACATTTCAAAGATTAATATTTTTTTCATAGTGGATCAGAGAATTTATCGTTTGGAAATAAAAGAACTCAAATAATTTTTTGGAAATTCACGAAGATGGCAGCTCAAGAGAAATTTTATTTAAGATCGGAAGAATGAAAAAGAGGCATTATCTCGTGGATTTTGTTTCGAAGATTTGTTATAATGTTTTTCTTATGAAAGTCAAAAAGAATTGTAGTTTTAAATCTTTCAATATCGGCGTTGTAGGTTTTAAGTAATAATCAAAAAATGGAATTACAATGATGTTAACATTGTGACCAAATATTAATGCATTATGTTCTATGCATCGATACAGTTCAGTTTCAATATTTATATACCTACCTTTTTTTTTTTTTTTTTTTTTTTTTTGAGAAATCACTTTTGAACTTGTATTAAGCTTGTGTTGAAATGACTTTTTTTGTAATTTAAAGAAAAGTGTTTATATTTTATATATGAATTCAAACAGGCTTGCAACGTCCAAATAAAAGCCTAGCGTTAAGGTTGAACATAATAAATATGAACTAATCGTAATTAAAAATTCAAAGCAAAGTTTGACCTGTAAGTTATAAATATTTCTTTCATACACAAATAAATGGGCAGCTTTTATTTTTTTTATTTAATGCTGATTAATAAAAAAATTCTTTTTGTAATTTAAGAAAAGCTTATTAAACCATTCAAATTAAAAACTATTCTGAAAAATCTTTTTAAAAAATGTAGTGTGTGATATTTGCAAAATTATTATTCTCAGTAACGAAATCATTTCGGTTATATGTATCACAGACGAAGTTGAAATAATTTATTCTAAACAATTCGAAAAATTCGTTCCGAAATAACTCCAATATTTACAAACTGTTTTTTCGAATCAGTTTCTATTCGAAAATTGTTTTATTCAGAATTATTATTTTAAAAATCTTTTTGTTCTGCTTATCTATCACTTTTTTAGTTATGTCCTCAACAACTATTATATTTATTTTTATTAATTTTTTTGTTGATAATAATGATTTGTTGATTTACTCTTGTATAATTTTGATTTTTGTATTATTTTTTAATAATTTGTTTGCTTTTTAGAGATTTTATGTGCGTTTCAGATTATGTTTTTTAAAATTTACAACTGTTGTCATTTATTTTAGACGTGTGAAAAGAGGTATAATTTGAATTTAACACGAATATCTTTAGAACTGATTATTTTATTCGTTTTGCGTGATTTTTGGTTGCCTTTTTCTGGCGAATCAGTGCTGTTCATAAATTTCAGATTTTTGTTAAATGCGAATAACATAACTGATTCCCGTGAAGAAACTGTTTTTTTTTTTTTGTCAAAATGAATAATATGCAGCAGTATTATTTTTCGTTTTGTGCGCCATCTATTTAAATTTATTCAAATGTTAAAAAAAACATTTGGAGTACAATCTTAATCTATTGAATACTTAATTAATCTAATAGTAATTTAGTATATTAAATTCTTTTTTACTATCAAATGAATTAATGCTACTTTAAAGTTGCATAAATTCAATAAGTTTTTTTAAAAAAATTTAAGGATGCCTTTTAAGTTTTATTTTGAAAAGTCAACTATTTGATATAAAAACCTAATTTTTTAAATTTATTTTATCTTTTTATTTTGCTAATTTTTTCTCCTATCAAATTCATTTTTCTATAAATCTTGTTAACTTCTTATTACCAAATATTCTATATGTTTTTGTAATATTTAAATAAAATGTAGCATCTGTTTAACTTATTTTACTGTAATTAGTGACTCTTGTTAAGGATACCCCCCAACACACACTTTATATATTTACTCTTTTAGAGTCATTGCGTGTAATTTTATTAATTTTTTTTCATATTTCGCAAATATTTGTGATTAAAAATGGGCATTTTTAGAAATAATGCTAATGTTCGTCACAAAATAATACGTATTATAAAGGAAGAAAAAAAGAGCGCATAATGTCCGACGTGTAAATATATTTATTTTTTATCCAAATACAAAAACGAATGTCTGAAGAAAACCTTTCTTACAAAGATTTAATTCCATTTGATTCTTATAAATTTTTCGAATATGTACTGACATTTCAATTAAAATTACGGAGTATAACTTTTTTCCCTTAAAAATAAATATAAACTAATCCTTTTCAAATTTTCTGATAGAAGTTACGCGATTTTACAAATTAAAGAATATTTTTAAGTGGTATTTTGATATGTGCTGAAGTATAGATAATATAGTCGAACCTCTATTTAACGAAGCCGCTAAATAGAGGACTTCGCAAAATAGAGGTTCGTAAAATGGAGTTCCGACTGTATACTTTAAGGGGGAAAAAAGATTAAGAGATTTGATTTTTCGATAATTTTTAATTAAATGCCCTGCATTGGTTAATCTGGTTAATAAGTAAATTATTTTGTATTGGAATAGCCCTTTTTTAAGAGTAACAAGGATAACGCAGAATTATTCTGAATTAGTGTATTTTTGTGCTATATTCATTATTGCTTTGAACCTTCTAGAAAGTTAATATTTTCTGAATTCTCGAAGTTTATAAGATAAAAACTTATAAATTAAAATTTGGTATAATTATTTTACAGTTATATTTAAAAAATGTTTGTATATTTTTATTCGTAACATAAATATTTCTGACAATCAAATAGCTGTTTTCTCCATCTATTTCTGTTAAATCTTTAATTTCCAGAATTAGGAATATTTCATTTGTGTATTTTTTTTTATATATTTCTTTGGAGTTCTAAATTCAAATTACTTAAACAATTGTTCTCTCGATGCGAAAATGCCCTTACCACCTTAAAATAGTCTGCTAATTTTTCTTGTTTCGAATCGTTTTGTAAGTCGTCCACGTGCAAAATACTCCATGGCCACAACATTCTTTTTGATATGTTTAAACACTTAATGCATTTCCTTATAACAAGTTAACTGACCGTGAACTCCGTTTTAAATATTGAAAGTCTGGTTGGTACCTTATAGATGAAATCTAAAATGAAAGAACTTAAATTGTGTTTTTGTTTATATTGTATAACATACCAAAACAAATTTTTAAAATTTACTCCCAAAAGAAGTGACGACACTATTGTTTTTATTTATATTTGAAACATTCCTTAACATTTTTATTAAAACTTAGCGAAATAAAAACGTAACCATATTTTATGAATTCGTAAAAATATCCTGTGTTTGAAGAATAGTTGATAATTACGCGTGTCTAACTTTAGATTTAATTTTGATGATGTTAAGATATATACACATGTGTTTAGAAATGCCTATGAATAGCAATTTTAAAAGAATTTAAATACGATAATCATTATTACGAAAAAAATTGTGGGGAATTATTGGAAAAATTCTAATGTTAGACTCTCATTAACAATTTCAAAACAATTTTTCCCATTTTTTATTTATGCTTATCTACAATGTATGTATAAATAAAAATTAACGCAATAATTTTTTGAGATTTATGCAGTTTTAAAAACGTATATTGTATCCAATTTTATTAATTTAAAGAAATACTTTAAAAAGATAATAGATAGGATGGGATATATATATATCCCGACTTTTTTGGGGGGAAAATTTTCATTTCTTTTAACATATTACGAATTTTTGGAATTATTGTGCAATACTGTATTAATTTTTAACGAAGTTTAAGAGTACGGAATTAAAACTTTTTTTATAATAGTTTTAAGTTCTTGTATAGCGTTACGGATTCTCCTGTTGAAAGAGATTCGTATTATATATGTTATAAAAGCTGGTGAGGTATTTATACACAATTCTTATATATTTGAAAAACTAATTTAGTTTCTTAGTAAGATATTTCGGAATTTAGAAAACTAATTTTATGTATATATATTACTTTATACTAACAAGTATGCACGCGGTGAAATAAAAGAAATGTATTTTTTATTACTGATCATCCATCCGTTTTCATTATTTTTTCACATTTTATTTATTTATTCAGTTTATTTTTCATTCATCAAATTTAAAACCTTGTAAGCTGATTATCATGTGTATTACCTATAGAATTAAAGAAGTGCGTTAACTTTTATATGCGTGTTTTCTATAAATATATAGTTTATTTCCGCCCTTACTCTCAGTGGGGGCAATTATTTGGTTCTAGTTATTTATATTACTTTTTGTATTTGTTTATTGATTTATATAGCATTCAAGTACATATCTGTAATCATGCAAGTAAAAACAAAAAATTATTTTTTTTTATAATAGTCTATTTTCGGATAGAACAAAAATCCTGAGTTAGTAAACTTGGACTCGAAACGTATTTTAGTGAAATTAATATCAACATATTTCTCAATGTAATTGATTTTACGTCGAGATCGTTCGTTAAGAGATAATTTAAGAAATATTTCTGATCAGAGGTGTACATTAAAGTTGACAAAAAAAAATCTTTCAGTCAAGCATAGTAAATGACGATCAATAATTTTGCAATATTAAATACTATTCGATAGTATTTCGTACGAGCACGTAAATTGTCGAAATTTAATATGGATTATAGATGTTATTGTAAAATGACATCCATATCTGTCATTATCTGCCAACCACAATTGGGACTGTGCAGAAGAGCACGTAACCTAAACTAATTAACGATATGTAACCTCTTATCAAGCATAATTCGATTCACATTGTATTTCTACTTTATCCACGTTGTTACAAGTGAGATGTAATTTTTATTTGAAATAATCATGATTTCCGAGATTCGGCTTTATTCGTAACATAAATTATACGATTCTGATTATTACTACTTTCTTCATAAATGTTTCATTACTCTTATTCTCTGTATTGTAAGATGTAACACTATGAAAGTATCTATCATTCAGATTAGGGAATTGCCATTACCGGAAGAAGTGTGTGAGGAAGTCATCGAAAAGATTACTTGTGTGGGCGTTTTATTCATCAAATTGAATGTTAATTGTACAAGAATGTTTGTACTAGTGCATCTTTTTTGTGATTTCTTTTAAATTATTTCTTAAGTCCAGATAAAAACTTGTTTATGATGTATTTTATTTTCTAGTTCTTCTACCGTTCTGAGTATTTGTCAAGCTGTATATATTTTTGTTCATAATAGTACTGCATTTCTTTCCATTGTGTATTATGTAAATTCTTTTAAATGTGAATTTTGGAATTGTGTCAAATATATAAGCAGACTATCATAAACTTGAAGAGCATTTCAAAAGTATATTGTATGAAAGTAATGAAGTAAAGAACTGAATATGTGAGTGAAGTAATGAGAACTGGGTATTGTTTTATTAAATTCAGTACTTTTTTTAAGATCCAGTAACTTATGAGCAAATGCTTAATTTATCAAGATTGTTATTTCTCTATGATTTTTTTTAAAAAATGATAAAGTTTTTTTTTTATAAAGATGCCGTTGTTTTTCACTGAATTTCACAAATGTATGATTGGCACATTGGAACCTAGTCCTCTAGTGACATTTTGTCTAATCCAAGATTTAAAATTATTAAGTTATCATTTATTCAATTTCTATTATAAATGCATTTAATATTTTATTACAATTACTAATTAATGCAATTTTTTGTTGTTTTCAGCATGTGAAATCTGCAGATGTCACTTTTAAAAGACAATACCTTTGAAAAAAATATTGCAATCTCTGTGCCAGAGAAGTTACTTTGATCCTCAGACAGCATCTCCTAGTGAAGAAGTGTTTCAACATCTAACTTTATTGAACTCTATTGAGGGACTTTTGTTGTGTTGGTGTAAAACTAAAGTGTTTTCTAGTTTTGAACAAGGTGCTATGAAATCTAGTGAGAAATTCTAGTGCTCGATTGGTATGTGATACTTGAATACTGTGAATTCAATATTAGAAATGCAATGATGGATATTGTAGTTAATTTTTAATTTCATGGAAATCAGATTTTTTTGTACATGTAATTTGTAGCTCTATTTCCTCTCCCCCATATGTTTTTAATTTCTTTATAGTAATGCATTTATTTATTTAAAATTTATTTTTAAGGAAGGGTGCATGGCTTGTTTGAACAAATTGGTGAAGTTTGTTAGTGGAAGGTGTGATGTTTTTAATGATATACTGAAGCCAATAATTATTTTGTGGAGGCTTTAAAATTGATGTCTTGCATAATTATTAGTGTTCTATAATTAAAATTGCATCATTTAGGTGTTGTTTTGTCATGTATTTCATGCTAACATTTTTACTCCTGGTATAGTACAGTACTATTATTTTTAGTATTGCCACTTTAGTTTTTAGCAGTGGGGGAAAAAAGCAGAAAAAATAAAAACACCTCTAAGGTTCCTTAAAATTAGTGCCTCACTAATTGCAATTCAACCTGCTTCAATTCAAATAATTTATTTTTCTTCCAATCGTGCATTTGAAAGTTTTTCTTGATGAAAAGCTTAAAATTGTTTATTTTGTGTAAGTGTTAAAAAAAAGGAATGAAATTTGTTCACAGAAGGCGGCTATGTTATAGGACTATTTGGAATATAAGATGTAATTAATTCATATTTTTTATTTCTATTATGTAATCGACTTAGTGGATATTTTTAAGTGTGATTATCTAATTTTTTTTCATTGAATGTATTTTACAGTTACAGAGAAAATCCTGCAAAAACTTTTATGTAATCTAATATTATTTAAGCTCTTTGTTAAATAATGCTCATGTAATGTAATTTGTTTGAAATATATAGAAAAATGAATTAGCTTTCATTAAAAACCAAAAGAAATTGCAATTTTATAAAATGAAACTGGAATTCAAATTGTTATCTGTTTGAATTTATAGAAAATATTTTTTATGCTTCCATATAAGCAAAAGACATTAGTGGAGAAATTGTTGCGTTTAACATTTTAAGTACAATTTACATTATCTTTCTCTAGAAACTAATGGTTGAATGTTTAATGGATTTGTTAAGTTTTATTTAGAAGCTGAATGTTTGGATTGTGAAATGGCAACACACAGCAAAATGCAGTGGGACCCAATATATACATCTTGTAGCACACATAAAGCAATAATTTTCATGTATTCAAATTGCATTTTAAGATCAAACACTTGAAAATGCCTTAGTGAATTACTGGGACATTGTGCTACAATTTTTTTGTAATTATATATAGATATATTTTAATATTAATGATGAATTGTTCAGTGTTTTTTTTTTTAATGTTTTTATAGTCAACTGATAGTCAGCATAATGTGGAAATGTTTTATCTGATTTTCATATCATTGTCTTATCTTCCTGTTATCCAATATTCGTATTGTTATCTATGTGTATTATTTCTTGAAGTTGAAGACTGAAGTATATTGTGGTTGTATGTAATAATGATTGAATAAAGTTGTTATATTTTGATTATATTCATGATTTATGAAGTACAAAGCTACGTGCATGAATTAACCCTTTGATGGTCATGAACGAGCTCAGCTCGCAATCGAGTAGTGCTTCTGAATGCGCTCAAACGAATTCAGCTCGGGTGCAAGCTTTTGACCGAAACGGGTACAAACGAGTTCTACTCGCGTAGTTAAACCTTTCCTCAAAGGGCGCTGACGAGATGGACTCGTTCACGGTCATTATTCTGCATTGATTAGGTTACAAACGAATCCTACTCGCGAAATTTAGTTAGTTTTACTGTCTACAGATGGCAGTACGGGTTCCATGAATTTTTCTTCATAGTGAAGGGGTTTTTTTACGTTATTCTTTTTATGCGTATTTTGGCGCGTTTTTTAGACTGTAAAGTAAAATGGCTCAAAAGCGAAAATTAGATTATTATGATTATGATTTTGGTTTCAATACAGGAAGCTTATCAAGTTTTGAGTCTGATGAAGACTTTGTTCGCAGCATATCAAGCTCAGAAGACTATACAAGCGATGAGGAAAATTTTTCGAGTGTTCAACAGTGGTGTAAAATTGATTCAAGTTCTCCCGCTCCTAGCCGATTTAGTTTTACTGATGATGTGGGCATAAAAGCTTGCGTGACAAATATTTCTGATCCACTAGAGTACTTTGAGCTGTTTTTTACTGATGAAATTGTAAATCATATTGTTACTGAAACCAATATTTTTGCTGCTGAAAATTTAAATAAATTTAAGAGCAAAGAACATTCCCAAGCTCATCATTGGAGTGAAACTAATGCGAATGAATTGAGAGTATTTTTTGCAACATTAATTTTGCAAGGAATGATTACGAAACCAACTGTAAGAATGTTTTGGTCAAAAAGAAAGTTAATTGAAACTCCTAGTTTTGCTAACCTCATGAGTTCCGAGAAGGTTTGTCCTTATTATGCAATTTATTCATTTTGATAGGAATGAAAACACCGATTCTTCTCATCCTCAGCCAAAACTAAAAAAGATATGGACCGTTTTAAATTATTTACAGAAAAAGTTTTCGGAAGTTTATACACCCGAGCAAGACATATGTATTGATGAAAGTCTGTTGCTGTATAAAGGGAGGCTTTCTTGGACCCAATACCTACCACTTAAAAGGGCCAGATTTGGTATCAAAATGTTTATGCTATGTGAATCCCATAGTGGATACGTGTGGTCTATTATAATTTATGTCGGTAAAGGCACAGATGTATCTGAAGAAAATAAAGAATGTTTGTTTTCTACTCAGGTAGTTTTGACATTGTCTAAGCCGCTATTAAACAAAGGATACTGCCTTACTATGGATAACTACTACAACTCTCCCGAGTTAGGGGAAATGTTACTGAAATCTAAAACTGATTTTTTTGGAACATTAAGACCTAACAGAAAAGATCTACTGAAGGAACTGAAAACAGAAAAGCTTAAAAAGGGAGACTTACTTGCCTATCAAAGAAGTAAGATGATGACCATGCGATGGAGAGATAAATAATATGTTCATTTTATAAGCTCAATTCATAATCCTGAAATCGTAACAGTCCCAAATAAATTGAAAAATGGGGAAATAGAGAAGCCTAAGATTGTTTTAGATTATAATAATACGATGGGCGGTGTGTAGATCGCATGGATCAGCAAATTGGATACTATGACCTAACTCGATCTTGTCAAAGGAAATATTACAAGAAAATATTTCGTTATTTATTGGATGTAACAATTTTTAATGCTTTTCAGCTGTGGAAAAAAAAAGGCAAAAAATCAAATTTGGAATTCAGAATTGAACTAGCTGAAAGAATTGTTGAAAAATATCACACTCAGACATTTTAAATTAAAACCTGCTGAAACAGTTTCGAATACTTTAAGATTGTCAGCACGCCACTTTCTTGACTATATTCCAGCTACAGAAAAAAAGAAAGAACCTACTAGATGCTGTGTGGTATGTTGCAGCAAAAATGATGCCAATGGAAAAAGAATTCGCTGTGAAACACGTACTTATTGCAAAGACTGTAATGCCCCATTATGTGCAATTCCATGTTTTAAAGTATATCACACACAAAAAGATTTTTAGGTAATTACTATATTTAAATTCTTAATAAAGTTTTTCATTAGATGTTTTTATTTAGTCCTTTCAATTTAATATTTGTCTTATATTTATAATTAACTATATTGTTATTTATGTATTGATTATAATCATTTATAATTTACACTATTTAATAATTATCATTTATTCATTATTTTAAAGTACGTAAAAACTGTTATTTGTGTACTACAAATACTTTAAGAAACCTTTAAAATGCATGAGGTGAGCTATCTACGGCATCGCTGTAGAAGGGTGACATTTTCGGAAGTACAGCGGGGGGGAAACAGCTGCCACTTTCGACTACTGCTTACTCGTAATACTGCGCGAATTAACTAAACGAAAACTGCTCATTTCCCTAACCGTCAAAGGGTTAAATTATACCTGAGTAATTGAATTATTAATCTTGTAGGTTGTGTGTTCAAAATCTTGTTTCACCAAAAATCCTTCACTTGAACATATTTTACAAAACTTAAATAGGTCAAAAACTGAAAATTATGCAAACTAGTTTTTAACTAGAACTAATGACTGTAGTGATATTGTGTCAGAGTTGTAGAAAATCCAACTATACCATTCATATCACTTCATTGCAGTAAAAAATTATGAGGACTAGGTATTAGATAAGTGCAATAGTCCTACCTCATTTTGTGAGACAATAAAGTGCAAAAAATATGTAATATACACTCATGTTCATACATTAAGGATAATTCAGAATCACATGAAAATCAAACTTTAGATTAAAATATTTCACTTGTAGAATTATCACACATATCTTCAACAATAATATGCAAACTACAGGAAGCCAGGTGACACTGGTAGTATGTCACAATGACAAGAGTGTAAAAGAGAGGTATATAAGGAATGGAGGCAAAGAAATAAAATTGTTCACAAGCATTTTGTAAGATAGTGACATAACCAAATAGTTATGACACAGAGGAAGCATTAGGATGTTTTTTTATGTCGTAAAATTATCAGTAGTATGGAATATAACACTCAAATGGCAGTATCCAAGGAACTTGGAATTACCCAAAGTGTCATGTCTAGGCTTTAACAACGATTCCAAGATGATGACAGAAATGTCAGTAGACGTTACAATACAGATTGCCCTCGGTTACATTGCCGATGTTTGGCATTTACTCCAACAAGAAGCAGGTGGAATGCAGCATCCAACTTGTGTTAGCTATCTGCAGCGACAGATTGAAAACATTTTGTGAACAGACATTTGGAATATATTGGTTTATATGCTTGCAGGGTTCTTCAATGTGTTCTGCTCACGGCAACTCACTGTTTCCAATATATAGCCTGGAGTAGAGAACATGCAGTGTGTGTGCATAGACATCATCACAGGGGGCTTGTATGATGTTTACCGATGAGTCTAGATTTAGTTTAAAGTATGATTCATGTCGGGCTTTCATATGAAAAATGCCAGGTACCAGTCCACCTCCAAGGCTACATCATTGAACTGCATGTTTGCGGTGGTCTAAGATTGCTCATTTGGCGGAAATTTTACTTGTTTCCAAAATAGATCTGGATGTTCAAATCAGAACTATGACAGGCCAAATTTATAGGGACATCATTCTCAAATAACATTTGTTTGTTTGGGGGTACCATGAGCACAGAATTTGTGTTTATGGATGACAACATCCGTCCTCACCAAGCAAACATCGTAAACAAATGCCTTCAATCTGAGATTCAGTGTTGTGCGAACTGTATTTCATCACATGGGGGACATACAATACATTAATTATACCAACTACATAATATTAAGTTTTTGTAAAGAGTTTTTTTGTAATTGCTCCAGAGAGCTAAAATCGTTTTTGTGAATGGTATCACATATACACCATCTTTTTTGTTCTTTATCTTTTAATAAATGAGCTTAATGAATAAGTCCCATTTGTTTTGTTTCTGAAACTTTATTTTTTGGAGCTGGCATTATCCTTAATTTATGGACATGAGTGTAATATTGTGCATACATTCCTCATTACTATTTATGATCTCAGAATCTTTCTGTCAGGAGATGAATCTCGTGTGTTGTCCTGTGAAAGTGAAAAATGTACGAGAGGAAATGTTCCACAATATCAAGGCAAGAATTTTTGGCCAAAAGAGTGGGTCATTGCAGTAGGTGCAAGGTCTGAAAAATACGAGTATGACCTCCCAACCATACCCTTTATCTTTTGACAAGTAATGACAGCAGTCTCGTGACCTTGTGTTATCAAGATGGGAAAACAAAACATGCACATTGACAATACTGGACTTGAGGACCTACGTGAATCACAATCAAACTAATGGATATGATTACTTGTTATCTTGGAGTGCTGTCTTTGTCGAACTGGTGCAACATAAAGCCTCGCATGCACTTTGGCATAGTACACCATCTCGGATGTTTTTACAAAGGTTGTACTCCAAGGAATATACATTCATATACTAATTTCTACATGGTTCATTGGCCTACGATTCTGATAATCTCAATGTCATATGTGATGTCAGTTCTACTGTAAAAGTTTGCTTCGTCCAAAACAGTTATAAAATTTGCACATACTTAATAGGTAATCAGACATGAATTCTAGCACAGCATGTATTAAAGTAAAACCAGTCAAATGTAATTTATTGTACATAATTTTTGATGTTCAACCATTACAAACAGCCAGATGTTTATTTTGAATAATGAAAAATTTAGCCACTGAAATTTTACTGAAATAAGATCTCACAGTGATAATTTACTCAGGAGTTGTCAAATATTTTTTGAAAACTTGGAGAATTAACCATAATAATTGTTTTGAAGTGAAATTTAGACGAAATATTGTCCCTTACTTACCCCAATTTTTTCCTCGGAACTGTGGGAACTTTTTTTCTGTAGAGCTATTTGGATTTGAATATTTTGGGTTTTAATTTATGCTAGTTTTTTTCAACCTAATTAAAAAATATTTGCATTGATTAAATTTTTTTGGATATTCAATATTTTATTTGTTATTTAGTTCTCTTTTTAGTCTTCAACAATATACTTATGACCAATTGTGATGAGAATTAAAATTCATCTGTGCAAAGATATCTATTGTTCTTTTAAACTACTTTAAGAGTTAAGTGCATATGTGACAAGTAACAGATGAAGACAGCTCGCTAGGCCAACACCAACATCTTTGAATATTTTTCCTTCATTGACACTGTCCTTTGTTGGAATTACTTGTTCAACTTCTACTCTTCTCACATGAAATCTTTTACATCTCATACATTTTCTTATATCATCTCAAATCTTTTTTCATGATTTCAAAATCCAAGCATTTTCTCTAAGATGTGCCATTAATCTGCTTAATCAATTATGCTGATTTTCTACTTGCATCTCTTAAATCAGTCTTCCAACAACTGGGGGGTTGGCACTGACTTAATGCATGAATATTTGAGTTGTTTATGCTTGTAAAAAATTCATTTTTAAGTAGTGCATAAAGATTCTTTTTAGTTTCAAATTCATCTACCAAGACCTCAGGTGCCAGATTTTTTTGGTGTTTGTCAAATTGTAAAAGAATCTTAAAAATCTGGATTATCATTCTCGACGTTTTTCTGTAAGATGAGAAATACGGGTAGCATCAATCAGATTTGTTTTCTTTGTCTGATAGATTCAAAATAGTTTTTGTTTCGTAGTTCAAGACTTCTTTGTCAAGTTGTCTCGATTTGGGGCCATTTGTCTTCCAATAAATATAGCCACGATCACTGGATTAGCTAGTCTTGTGGGAACCCTGTATCAAAATTCTCTGCGAGAGCTCTTCTTGGGGGTCCCTTAACACTTAACAATTTTTTGCTTACACATATTGGGGCCCCGTATCCATAATACGGCTGTAACTATGCCCCTGGCTATACCCTTCCCACCATCCTGATCTCCATAATTGCTCAAAAGAGCATCCCCTAGATGGGAGATCTACTGGATTCACACACAAATGCACAGGAACATGTCTCAAAGCAAGAACTTTTTCTAGTTATTTATTTCCTTGACTCTTGTGATCACATGCTTCCCCAGGCCTGGTCTGTACGGATCTAATATAAAGCTGCCTACAAATTACTTCAAAACTCTGTGAAACATCTTTCTTAGCTTTAAATAAGATACAACTGTTTTAACAAGTTATGCACCAGGGAAACACGAGAGAAGCTCTAGACCAGGGGTGTCCAACACGCGGGCCGCATGTGGCCCGCCAGTACGTAAGTTACGGTCCGCCGACTTTTTTTAAAAAAATTTAAATATCAGGTTTTTAAAGTTTTTTCATTTTGAAATTTATTTGAGGGGAAATTTATACAGTGGGTGATCGGTTAACGAACACTTTCACGAAAGATTTTTGTGTTCGGATAACGAGCACTTTCAAGAAAGATTTTTTGTGTTTGGACAACGAACACATATTCGGAGGTGATCAGGAAGACACCCCTTAAATTATGGATCAAATTTTGACAACTGCTAGAGATCTGGAATTGGAGGTGAACAAGGAGGAACTCATAATGGGACATGAAGATGACCTGACGATAGAAGAACTCCACGAACTTTTGAATGAAGAACACCAAGAAGCACAGCGAATGAAAGAGGACCAATGCCGACATCTGCCTTTAAAGATCTTTTGAAAAAGTGGGAGGCTGTCAGAGCAATGGTCTTAGAATGGCACTCAAACCAAGCTGATGTCAGTAGGGTTGGGGATCTTTACAACGACAATGCTATTAAATTACTTCCGGAAAATCCTGAAAAAGAGAGAAAAGCAATCGACATTGGACATGTTCTTCAACGCCCCATAAGCAAAAAATGAAAAGGACTGATTAATATGCAAGACTATATGTATGTATTATTTTTTTAAAAACTTACTAAGAAATTATACATTTTTTAAAATTTAATTTCTAGGATCTCCAGAACGAATTAATCGATGATCGGTTAACGAACAATTCGGATAGCGAACATAGTCTTGGACGGATTATGTTCGTTAACCGATCACCCACTGTATATATATATAAATCGACAATGTATTTGCCTGTTATCTGTTCTTGTCTTAAAATAAATCCTTTTTGATAATAGAAATGTCCTTTAAATTAAAATAGATTTATATTTTATTAAACAGTTACATTTAATTTTACTATAAATTACTATTTTAATAAATTCCGAATTGCATTATGCATATCCTTTACTATGGATGGTACATAAATTTGTGTGTACGACTTTCATTTCTCCTCCTCGTTTTCTGTTTGGATTGCCTAAAAAGCAAGAGTCAGTCAGATTTTTTTTAAAGTTTAAAAAAAATATTAAGGACGGTTAAAATAAAGGGCAATGTATACTTATCGTTTGCGAATGATAGCACAATCAAATTTCAACAATGAGTAATGGAAGATCAATTCAAAAGGAACACCGTAATTTTCATGAAAATGGCATCTGTAATAATTTAAAAATTATTTGATCATTGCATTATTATATTATATAATCATTATATTATCTATGTCTGCATACATGAAAAATAAGGAAAACAATAATAATAATCCATTCTATTTTAAATGTTCACTCCAATAAATGTTTTTCTGTTTCCAAATCTTATATAAATCTTATGTTTTTAAGTGCGGCCCGCGAAATTATGTTTTTCCGAAATGGCCCCAAAGGTCATTTGGGTTGGATACCCCGGCTCTATACGGAGTATTGTCATGATTGATGGATTGAATATTAACGTCGCACTGTTCAGCTACACGAGGGCTTTTGGCGACGGACCACGTAATTTTGAACCATGGTCAAGTGACGTGGACGACACCTGAGCTGGCACCCCCCCTCTCTCCTAACTACCACACCACACCAACGGGAGGACGTTTCAGCTCTCGACAGATTTAACGTGCATCGCTGCCCTACACGGCGGGTCTTTAGTGGTACTGGGCTCGAACCCGTGACAAAGCAAGCCACGGTCCGATACCTATACCACTCGGCTACCGCGGCCTGGAGTATTGTCATATCTTTCATGGGAGCTACCCGACTTCTATAATTCACTATTTGAACTTTAATGCTTTTCATCTGTCTCAGTTCTTAGGTACGCACAAGTTGCATGCATGCATTTGCTAGCATCTGAGAAAATATGGATTCTTCATTTCTGTATTTAACCATTGAGGTATTTCTGTTTGTGGAAGTAAGGATAACACTGAATCAACACAGAATTGAACTGTTTATTTAAAGGTAAGGGTATTCCTTCACCTCACTTTCTTTTCTAAATTCATGTCTCTTGTAAAATCATTTTTAGTTTAAATGTTACTATATATGTAGAGTAGATTGATACCTGTGTAGGGCCAAAAATCTTCTGAGTTGATAAAATTTTTCGTTTCGTAAATGGGACATTTTTATGTTTCTTCAATCTTGTCATTTATACAGTGCGTCAAATAAGTTTTAAGACTCGTCTCAGAACGGAGTTTGGAATGGCACTTTCAGTCGTGAACCCAATTTATACTAAAATAACACAAAACTCATAAGAACAACCCCCTTTTTACTGACTGCGCACGACTGCTGGCTCATGGGCAGATTTATTTGTTTTTAGGAAATTGAGTACTTGTACGAAATTTCTGTAGTGTCTGCTCTTTCGCTTTTGTCTCAGGTCATTAAAATTTTTAAAAATAAAGCAGTGAGAGTTATTTTACCAATTAGACTTACAAGACAAGAATTAGATCACATTAATAAATTAGATGCATACAAGCTAAACTATTAATGTAAACGTTAGAAGATGTTTTTTTAACTCGAATATATTTAGAAGTAGTTACACACACTATGCGTAGATAAACTTTGCATCATTAGCAATTTATAATATACGAAGTATTTACGTAAGACGTAACAAACGAGTCTGCTCCCCGACTTGTCGGCGTCGCGACGGATCACTCGCGTTTGTTCATAATACTTCATAGTAAACTTAATTATTTTAAGCTAAAATGCAAATCTTTTTTGATCGATGGCGTGCCCAAAATATTCTGTCGCGTGCCATCGTTGGCACGTGTGCCATTGGTTCGCCATCCCTGTGCTATACTAATCAATCAATATCCGCGCTGAATGCAATTTTAAATTTCCTGAAATTTAAAAGAATATCTAAAACATTAGGATTTAAATTTGGACCGGTTTCAAGAAAATCATTAAGATATATTTTCTTTAATTTTCGAACTACAATTAAAAACTATGCGAACTTTAGTTGTATCCTTATCATTTCTTACAACTGGTCTATGTGGCATTAAGTACTCATATTCATCCCGAGAGCATTCTTCAATTATTTCCTTACTAAATTGATCCTGAATTATATCTTTATATTCTTCAGCAACCCAGTCCATTTTCTTAAAGTTATTCTGCAAATTCTCAAACCCTTTTTTCGCTAAGAAAAGATTCATTAAACCTTCCGGCGAGTCTTTCCACAAAAGTAGAGTTTCATATCTCCCATTTTAAAATTTCAAATTGTTTTCAAATCGTTTAATTAAGTCGACGTCTGTATCTGAGAACTTCTCGTTATCACATATCCCCAGTGATTCTAAATCCCATAATGCCTGTACATCAGAACTTACGCTTAAATTTGTTGATACCGCTTGGGAAATACTAGCCTTAAAATTTTTATTTTGAGTTCCCTGTAATGTAAATCCGAAAATAGTAGGAATACAATTTATTGAGTCATTAATTTTCTCAATTTTACTATTACTAATAACATCCCATTATACATCTCCGATTAATATATCTATTGTGATCCAAAGTGTCACATAAATCTGCCAAAAACAATCCCTTCCGCTCTAAAATATACTTCTAGTATCAATATCTGGCGCCACTATAGGAGATGCAGTAATCGTTTCCGTTATTAAAGCTTCTATTTGAATAGATTGTGCACAATTCTATCAATTACGCAATTCTATTTTCGCAACGTTATATATTTTCTCTACTGCGTTGATAAAGCCAAAAGAAAAAGCCCCGATAACCTTTCTTTTCGTAATATTTTTAGCTTCATGGTATCCGTAATGCTCTTAGTCACCCAACATCTTTCGTGGATCCATTTTCGAGAAGGATTCTCACCAGCTTCGTTTTCCCCTCCTGGTAGGCAATAACACTGCAGGTTTGCAGTAAGGTGCCCTTTGACCTCGACAAGCTGGAGTTACATCCTGTTGCCTCATTAGAATCCGAACATTCAGTGGGAAATTGACCCCTCGAATTTTCCCTTTCACAAAGCAAATAACGGTGAATCTTGCTCTTCAGTTTCTGCAGGGGTCAAGTTTTGCCCTACAGAAACGGGCCAAGTGAAATTTCGAAAAACAACGAAAACACCTATTCTCTAACTTAAGCTTATTTTTTCTTTCTACAACCGTCCCAAATTCGCAAAGCTTATGCTCTGTACTACCACAAAACACACAACTCGAACCAGGGGTGGATGCATAATTTACACCTTGGATAAATCTATCATTTTTAAATTGTCTAGCCCGCTCAAATTTTTTAAAATTATTCCTACCTTCCCTGCTAAAGTTTTGGTAATTCCGATTTGCTTGGAAATAAAAAAGTTCTTTCTCTCGATTGCAACTCTTCATCTATAAATGTAAACAAATTCTTAAATGTGTAATCTTTATTTGAGAAATTTCTATTGAAATCTAATACTAATTCTTTTGGTAACCTCTCTAACAATATCTGTGCTAAAAGATTCCCGTACGTTTCCGTTTCAATTTCTAAGGACTCGAAACTTCTGACCTGTGTTTCTGCTTTGTTACACATTTTTCTTAACCCACTCAAATCGTTTATATTTCTTACAGCAGGCAATCTTAACTGGTTTAAATGCAGTGTTTCTCAAACTTTCAATACTGGCGACCCAATTTTCAATCATAATTTTGTCGCCCCCTGTACAACAATAATGTATTTACTGCCATAAAAATGCACTTTGACGCTAAAGCTACAATGCAATCTCAAATATAAACTGTATAAGTATTAAATTTTGTATATGTTACTTTTAAGTAATATATATTTTAAGAAAATTACTTAAAATATATATTAATTACTTATATATATTATGTTATTTTTTCTTTAATTTTTAATTGGAACAGATCGCAAAATGATATATTTAATTAAAGATATATTCCTTCAGCATCCATTTCTCAAAGTACAAATGTCATTAGAAAAATAGTCTATGTAGCTCTCTATCATATCCATCACATTTGGCATTATCGGGTACGTTTGCGTGAGTCTGGGCAACCTATCGGACGTCTGCGCAAAACATGTAAAAATGCTTTTCCTCGTACAATTCCAGTCAGTTTTGGTCGACTCGATACTTCTATAGCTACCGAATCTAAATTGAATGTACATTTTTTAATTTGCACGTTAATTGTAATTCACGGTAATTAAGTATTTACGGCAGTAGATTAAAACAAAATCATACATACATTTATAAGTCGTAAGCGAGCATTCGACGATAATAAAGGATCAAAAAGTACACAGACGAGCATGGTTCCGAAAATCAAATCAAGAAAATATTCTCAAAAATACTTAAATTTTGGATTTACCACTACTCAAGTAAATGATGGGGGGAAAAAGCCCCAGCTCGTTATGTGTTAAAACTTACAAATCTGAAGAACAGCATGTGAAAGTTGTTTTTTAAACCATGTAAAATCATTTAGCTATGTTGGCAAAGAATTTAAAAAAATATTTTCTTGGTGAGGACAACTTGGTAGCAAGTTACGAGTGGATTAGGGGTTTATTTCAAGATACTCCAGAAGGTCTTTCAACTTCAGAAGAAGAAATTTTCATAGATTTCACATCCAGTGAAAAATTAAAAGGCAATTTTGTAATAAATCGCTCTTTGAATTTTGGGTAGAGATGGATGGTGAATTTTCTGCACTGAAAACAAAAGCACTTCGTATACTATTAACATTTTCAACATCCTACCTATGTTAAACCGGATTTTCTGCGGTGGCTGCTTTGAAGACAAAATATAGATCTCAGCTAAATATAGAAAAATAACTCAGAGTGTCAATATCTGATATTATAAACCTTCCTTTGAAAAACTTTGCTCAACAAGACAAGCCCATGGAAGTCCCTAATAATTATTAAACTTGTTCTTAATTTAGTAATAAGAAAATATTTATAAAATACCTTCTTCAGAGTACTGATACACATCAAACGTATACTGGCTGAAACACCGGCTCTTCGCACAAGTTCATTTTTTAAAAAAATATAACATTATTCTTGATATAATAGCTGAACTGTAAGGAGAGTAAAACTGCTTGCACGACATTGTATACAAAAATGTAAAATGATTTTTTTAGATAAATGCTATAATTGTAAATAACTGTTTTAAAAGAACTGTAATTTTAAACCTCACAGAATTAGCATTTAGAATTAATGCTAAGTAATGAAAAAGAATATAAAATTCCTATGAAGAATAATTGTGTTACTTTTTAATATTTAAAGCGAGAAGACTTCAAAATGTTTTAACCCGGGAGCAGGCGCGCACTCGATACTAACGCTGATGGTAGTGCTGAAGATCTCAGTCACCCCAATCATTTATTTATAATTAATTTTACTCTACACGATACAAATTGGAAAATTCCAGTGAATTATTTAATTAAGAGAAAGTATACTTACCGGCTTTCAAGGAATGTTCAATCTTTCTTTGATGATTTGAGAAAAAATCCAATAAAACTGAACTAAAATGATTGAAAAGTGAAAGACCTTAATAAAGGACGCAAATCAGAGACACTTTCATTAAAACTACAGAAATGTTATTTGCTGGCAAAGCTGTCATATTTTGTTTAAGTTATTATAGTTTTAATGAGCATCCATGATCGAGTGAGTGAATATTAGCGTCGCACTGTTCAGCTACACGAGAGCTTTTAGAGACGGACCTCGTCATTTTGAACCATGGTTGACGAGGACGATTCTTGAGCTGGCATCTTTTAACTACCACACCATTCCAACAAGAGGACGTTTGAGCTCTCTACAGATTTAACGTGTACCTCTCCCATACACGACGGGTGGTACTTTAGTGGTACTGGGCTCGAACTCGTGACACCTTTGGTGATCAACAAATAGCAAGTTGAACTTTTTCTTTCTTGTGTCTTTTTGACAAGTCGAACTGAACCTTGTGGTACACTTATGGCTTCATATTTCAGTTGATGGAATTCTTTAGGAAGCAATTGAAAATTTTCCTTTCGTTTCATGTTCATCGTGTTTCTCAATCATGAATAATATGCATCAGTTTCAACTTCCTTCAATACAGATCACAGATGCCCCGCGCCACGGCTCCCTGGTTAAAAGTGTATTCAGAAAAAAATACGGATGCTCTAAAAAGGATTATGACGTTTTTCACTATGCTTTATATGTTTGAGATTACTCGTAAAAATAAATCTTAGCCAAATAATCCTTCAAAAATCAATCAATTCTTTTCCAAATATCGTAAAACTCTTCATTATTTACAATTTCCCTATGCGAAAAACAAATACATAAAAGATGGGATGGAACTAATGTAGAAACCCTCCCAGTAAGTTTAAAGGTCAATCAAATAAATGACCAGCAAATGTATTATGCTGCCTGGTTGAAAAGTGAATCATGTCTTCCTTTTCTTTCTACAACTAATGTACAGTATTTCAATAATAATTACAGTGATGAAATGTTTATCTTCTTAGAATTTTTCTCAGGGTCTGAGTTTCGTTTTTTCTTTTAACGAGTAATATTTTATGTTAAAAAAGAAGAACGCCAGATGATAACATAAATTATATCAGTGTTATGTATATTTTTTTTTACTGTGGAAAAAGTATTTTGTTTCACTTCTTTCCGGTTATTTTTTTTAAAAAAAATCATTAAATTTTCGATATGCTCGCGCCCCACACTTTGAGAAACACTGGTTTAAATGTGTTTGTATTAGTATGTTCTTATTACCAAATCTACTTTTTAATAAATCCAAAGCTACATCATAATTCGCCTCCGTCAATGAGAGAAAATCCACTAATATAACTCGCTGCCGTTCCTCCTAAATAAGATTTTAAATAATTAAATTTTTCTGTTATGGCTATGCTATTATTATCTATTGCACTTTCAAACTGGCTGAAAAAATCTAACCATTGAGAATGATCACCATAAAATTTATTTATACTTAATTTGGGTAATTAAACTGTTTTATTATTCTCTCTTATCATCGAGTTTATTGGAACAGAATTGCTCTCCGAATGAACACGGGATTCCTTTTTGATATAGCCATCAATTTTACTTGATATTCTTTGTTTCCAAAGAATAATTTTGTTTGAATATTCCTCCACACTAATAATTTCACTTTCCATTTCACTAAAAAATATCACATAAATTCTCGATATCAGCATTTAAACTTTTGCGATCGATTTCTTTTTCAATTAATTGTCCTTTAAACTCTTTCAAACAATCAACTATATTTTCACTGGTTTCATCACTCGGTTCAGATAAAAAAACTTTTCAATTTTACTTATTGATTTGGTAAGATTGCTTCTTATTACCTTACGTTCAATCTTTAATTTTTCAATTTCCGACATTTTAAACTGAAATATATACAACAATAATCAAGAAGCACATCAACAGATCAAGAAAACAAGACCTACCTACCTCAACAACTTGACCATTTCAACACTCGAACCGGGGACCCCACCTCTGACACCACAAAAAATATGTACTGATTACGCTATCTACAAATAAATCTACCTCTCTCAAATAACAATTAACTTTATTTACAAACTTCTACTCACACCTTCTTCATTACATACTAAAATCTCACACCCTATACTACACAACACTCACGACACCTCAGCCAGTTCACACAGCCTCTTCAAGGCTCAGTTCAGTTCAGTTCAGTACAGTGAAATCACTATAATAGTGGAGACTTGGCTAACGCCTTATGCTCCGATAAAATTTTGATTAGTTTTTAATCCAAGTTGTAACGCACAGTTCGTGATTGCACTGTCCATCAGTAATTTGAATTATCGCGTTGTGCTTCAATTGAGATTGATGAAAGTAGAGTATAGAGTAACTGGAATTTTAGAATCTATTGGATGATGTCAGGAATTATTCAACTTTTTGAACATGCTCTATTTTTTTACATTTCGCTATTGAGGAATAAGACCATTCTCCGTGGTTGGAGATAAAATTTTTCAAAATTTCACGCTGCGATTTGTATTTGATACAGTTTAATATAAAATGTTCACTAGAGTTTCTGGTACTTTACAATCTGCACACAAAGGAGAATCTGTTTGTTTAAAAAGGAAATATATATCATTTAATGGTAATTTTTTTGCTCGCAACTTATTGATTAAAACTTCTGTATTTCTATTTTTTGCTGCCTGTCTGTTCCATTTTTCAAGATGAGAAATATAAAAATAATTTTTATGTCTTTTGCTCTTTTTCCATATTTCTTCACTTTTGTTTTTGTGTTGTTTTTTGAAATATGTATGTAGATCTTCCCAAGTTATCCAAGAAATAATATTCCACGGCTCTGGAGAGGCTTTAGCTAATTTATCAACTTCTTCATTAATCCCTATTCCCTTGTGAGCTGGTACCCAAATGAATGTAATTGATTGAGCTATTTGGAGGCACTGATGTAAAGTTGAACTTAAATTTAATATTATCGTATTGGATTTTCTATTAATATTTTGGATGCTTTTTAGGACTGATAAGCTCCCCTTCAAGATGATATAATTTTTTAACGCAGTCCATATGGCCATAGCTTCAGCTGTGTGAATATTGAAATCATTTCTTTCAGTATGAAATTTTGTCGAATTTTTTTCTTAGGGATCAAAATTCCTATTGATGTTTGATTAGTATTTTTTGAACCATCGGTTGCTATTATGATATTGTTATTAAATTTTGGCTGAATGTAATCATTAAACATATTTTGTACTATGCCATCTGGAAGATCCTTGTTTTGAAATGGTAGTTCATGAGTATAAATGTTTATTTAGCGATTTTTGTAGATTGGAGGAGGAGGGATCCTATGAAGAAAATCTACTTTAGAGATACATAATTCTTGGAGCAGGTTGATCGTCTTTTGAAAAATACGGATATCTTTTTCTCTATATTTATAAAAAATACTATTTATATTCCAAAATAACCTTGCGTTCGGTGACCAGTCTTTTAATGCTATTTGCTTGGTTATAAATTTTTGGCAAAGGAAATTATGGCAAGTATTAATACTTCCATTCATAGACTCTGCGTGGCCGCGGTAGCCGAGTGGTATTGGTATCGGAACGTGGCTTGCTTTGTCACGGGTTCGAGCCCAGTACCACTAAAGACCCGCCGTGTAGGGCAGCGATGCACGTTAAATCTGTCGAGAGCTGAAACGTCCTCCCGTTGGTGTGGTGTGGTAGTTAGGAGAGGGGGGTGCCAGCTCAGGTGTCGTCCACGTCACTTGACCATGGTTCAAAATTACGTGGTCCGTCGCCAAAAGCCCTCGTGTAGCTGAACAGTGCGACGTTAATATTCAATCAATCAATCAATCAATCAATCATAGACTCTGCTCTTAATAAATCTAACGGGGTATTTCTTGGGAGACCTAGGGCTAAACGTAAGGCAGCATTGTAAATCGGTTCTAGTTTCTGTCTGTTGCTATTGCTAGAAAAGGAAAAAAGTTGACTTCCATGGTCAAAGATAGAACGGATTGTGGCATTAATAATATTTAAAAGATGATCAGATCTTGTTCCTATTTTCGGAGAAGATAAGGCTTTAATGGCATTTAAATGTTTGAATCCTTTTTGACGTAGGTAATTAATGATTTTTCTAGGTGATATTGGGGTCGAAGATGATACCCCCAGGATTTTCAGACTCTTCACTTCGGGAATAGGTTTGTCGCATATTTTAAGTATTGGAGGTATTGTGCTTCTTTTTCTGGAAAAGTTGAAAAGACTGCTTTTTTCTGGAGAGGTGGACAATTTCCATTTTTTACACCAGACTGAAATTTTATTTAAAGAATCTTGCATTTCGCCTATTGTTTTATTCCAATTTGTACCACTATTATATAAAAATATGTCGTCAGCATAAACCAGAAGATGGCTGTCGTGTTGAATTTCAAAAATATCTGACATATAAATCATAAAAAGGAAAGGACTTAAGATACAACCCTGGGGTACACCATAATTGTTTGTAACTGTTTTTGAAAAATTATTCCTCCGTTTAATTTGAATTGTTCTCTGATGTAAGAAGTTTTGAATCCATCGTAGTAATCTACCAGAGTATCCAACTTTGTTTAATTTAGAAATAAGGCCATTTAGCCACACTTAGTCCTATGCTGCTTTAATATCCAACGCTACCAAAATAAAATATTCTTTGCGTTCTCTAGCCAGTATAATGTCATGTTGAATTGAAGTAATGTATTAATACTGCTTCTGTGAGTGTAAAAACCATGATGATTAACATGAAAAATTTTTGTTTTGAAAACTGAAATCTAGCATTCTATGTAGAATCATTCTTTCTAATAATTTGGCAATTACTGAAGTAAAAGAAATAGGACGGTATGACGAAACTTCCTTGGGATTTTTGTGAGGTTTTATGAAAGGTAGGATAATTGCGTGAGTCCAATCTTTTGGATTTTGACTTGAAGTCCAACTGTTATTAAATGATTTCAGAAGGAGATTTGTTGCTTTGATGGGGAGATGGTTCATTGATTGGAGAGAAATTTTATCATGCCCTGGACTGCTGTTCTTTTGATGAGATATTGCTATTTCTAATTCTTTTAAAGAAAAAGGTTTATTAATATCCTGGCTATTGTCCGGAATATAAATATTTGGAATATTATCGTTGTTTTGTTTTGCGTAATATTGTAAAAAACAGTTTGCTTGGGATTGTTCGTTTGTTAATATGGCTCCGTTATTTTCAATAATATTAAATGAAGAATACTTAGGATTTGTTCTATTTTTGATTATTCGGATTATTTTAAAAAGAACTTTAGGAGAAGATATTTTTTCGCAGGTCTTTTGTGCCAAAAATTTTCTTTACAGGCTTTAATTGTTCGCTTAAGTTTTGCGCTTATTTCTTTATATTTTACATCTATAGATCTTTTATTAGCATCTATAGATTTAAATTATGATTTATCCTGGTCCACAAATACCGATAATTTTGGAAGTGACCACTTCCCTATAATTATTAATTACAAAAGAACGAACAGCTCAGTAACTAATAATTTTAAACAAAAAACAAATTGGAACAAATTTATCAATATTATTCAACAAAATTTAAATTTAAATGAAAACATAAATATAGATATTATAAAAGAAATTAAAATAGCTCAAATCTTATCTCAAGAAACCGAAAAAAAAACAGATCTGTTCAAGAGCTCCTTGGTGGACAGCAGCATGCAGGCATTTAAGAGCAAAAAAAAAAGAAAACTCCTTAATAAAGCAAGGAAAAACTTTAAAGAAAAAGACTGGGTAAAAATTCCCGATGAATGGAGATAAGTTGGACTTTTATCGTTTAATATTAAGTCACATTTTCAATGATCCAGTCAAAAATCTTTTTTCCAGAAGCACTGGAATTTTAGATCCCCATATTTCATGAGATGCGTTGAAATCTCCCAATATCAAACTGTGATTATCAATATATGATGCTATTTTTGATAAATTGATGTCTTTAAAGTTACCCGGTGGGATGTATATACACTGCTGGACAATTGCTAAGGACGGATCACAAATTGCTATGTAGCATAACATTAAGCGAGACATGAGGCCTAGTAGGATAAAATATAGTTGCCACACTGTTCAGACATTAGAATAAAGAATATTTATTGTTCTGGAAAGTACAAAAGCTGTGAAACATCTGAAAGAAAAAAAAATGTTCATTTGATCTGCGTACGGAGAAATGGAACAATGCATCTAAAAGTTAGCAGGCAACTTAAAGAAAGGTATCAGTACGGGATATGTCCACCGTGGAGTGTGATGCAACATTCCACACGTCGTACCATACTTTGCACAACATTATCCAGCAGCTGTTGAGGCAATTTATCCCATTCCTCTGTGAGTGCACGGATAAAGGTGTTCTTGTTTGTCGGAGGATAGTTTCGACCAGCAACTTGCCTCCCCAAAGCATCCCACACATTTTCAATGGGGTTTGGATCTGGAGAACGCGCTGGCCATACGAGACGTTGAATACCCTCGCTGTCTAGACAATCCTGAACAGCGAGTGTTCGATGACATGTTGCGTTGTCGTCCATAAAAATAAATTTATCACCGACAGCAGCACGGAAAAGACGAACATGAGGAAGTAGAACTTCATCAATGTATCGTTGGCCCCTCATAGTCCCATTCGCAACCACATGTAGGCGCGTGCGGAAATTGATCATGATGCCGGCCCACACCATGATACTGCATGTCGGATATCGGTCCTTTTCCTGGATATTTTCTGGACGATAAGCAGTACCACTCTCGCGTCAGATCAGTTGGCGTCTACAATCCGATGACACACTGAACCTACTCTCATCTGAGAAACTGAACCTACTCTCATCTGAGAATAGTACGCATGCCTAGTCCTGTTCAGTCCAATTGTGATGCTCACGACACCATTGCAAACGGGCAGTACGGTGCTGTCTGGTCAATGGGACACACACAACAGGTCTGCGTGCGTATAGTCCTCCTCCCCTCAAACGTCTGGCAACAGTTTTTCGGGAGATCTGCTTTCCTGAGGCAGCAAGAAACTGATTTGCCACCTGCTGAGCTGTGGTGCGCCTGTTCCTTTTGCTGATAGGACGATATATCTGTCTTCTGCAGGCGTCGTACTTCTAACACGACCTCCCCGTGCCGTCTACTACACATTCCAGTAGTTTTAAATGACTTCCACAGCCGTGAAACAATGCTGTGAGCGATGTCGAACTCCCTGGCAACATCTGTTATTTTTCGCCCTTCTTCGATCTTTCCAATAATTCGGCCACGCATAAAATCATCTATGTGATGTCGGGAAGACATGCCAAAAATTTTAAGTTCGTCTATTAAATCTTTCCTGTAAAACTTTGACTTGAAACAACAACTGTCCACACGCGTCAAAACCTTTAAAGCTCTTATGAACGCTATCACGTGATGAACAGACGCGGAAAAAAAATTTGCTCATACTCATACTTCTTACTAATATCCCGCACTTATTCTAATTTTCCACATTTTGCTTCCTTTCATTTTGGGGTTGCTATGGATGATAGTGTTATAAGTCCTTAGCAATTGTCCAGCAGTGTATTAAAAATTGTGATAGGAACTAAATCTATCTGAACTCTGACTATTATAAAATTTCTAAGTCTTCACTAATTTCTGAGAATATTTTTATTGCGCTAATATATCTTTATTTAAAACTATCATTAACCCTCCTCCTTTTTTGATTTCCCCATCAATTCTTAATATTTTCTTATTAGGAATTGTGAAAATATCATTTGGATGTAACCAGGTTTCTTGAATTATTAAAATACTTGCTTTTTGAAAAATTGGCGCGAATAGAATATCTGACCTCTTGTTTTTAATTCCACGTGCATTCCATTGGATTATGTTCATGATTTAAAACGAAAAAAAAAGGTGCGATAGTACGAATTAGTTTAAATATTCGAAAAAAGAAAGATTAATATTGAGTTTTTAGCGAGAATATAAGAAAATTTTGTTATTTATTTAAGTTCCTTTATTTTTTTCTACTACACTATCTAAAGTATTTCTTCTCTGTTCTGATATTTTCTTGAATCTTTTTGCTTTTTCATTCTGTTTTCCATTTATTAGACAATCATTATCTTTTTGAATTGTTATATTGGATGCAACTTTTTTTAGGGTGGATTCCATGGTATTCATTAGGGAAGAAAATCTTAAATTTATTTGTGCTACCACGGTATTCAGTTCTGTCGTGAAGCGTTGTGCTATTTGTTCTAATTTCTTTTCGAATATGTTATTGTTTTCTTCAAATTTCAGCTCTAATTTCGCAAACTTTTTTTCAAGATCTTCTATCTTCTCTGTTTGATCATTATAGGTTTTGGTCGAGTATGATGTTTTTTTTTTCCCTTTGGAATTTCTCAACTGCTTCGTTTCTCGAGATTTGTTGCTGTACTTTAATTTTTAAGATTTCAATTTCTTCTTGATATCTTTTGCAATCTTTATCATTAGCTTCATGCCCCTCTCCACAAGAGCTACATTTTTTTATTTCTTTGCAATCGTTTTCAGAGTGGTTTAGTGAACAAGTTCGGCATTTTATTGAGCTTCTACAAAATTTTTGAATGTGTCCAAATTTCCAACAGTTTGTGCATTGCCTAGGTTTTTCATAGTAGAGAGTAGTTTTAATAATTTCAAATCCAATTGGAACTCTTTCGGGAATACTGCATCCAATTTGGGTAACTTTAACTGTTTTGATCGGTTTAAATCCAGATTCTGTTTTTTTGGTAAAGCGTTGGATATCAAAAATTGCGTAATTGTAATTTTCTAATTCCGATTTTATGTCGTCTATTGTATATTCTGTGTTCTATTCCTTGTAATATATAACTACTGGTTAGGCCAGTAAAGGACAATCTTGTACTTATTTTTTCACCATTAATTTCTTTAATTTTAAAAGCTTCTTTGGCGGCCTCGCAATTATTTGTTTTAATTATGATCTCACCGTTTCTTGTTTTGCTTATACTTAGAATATTTTTTTTAATTGTGAATTCTTTCATTATACTTTCTTTTAGAATAAGTAGATTACCATTCTGAAAGCCATTTTCTGGTTTTAAGAAAATTGTAATATTTGGACTCGTGTTTAAATTTTGTCTTTCCGCAAACTTGGTCAATAATTCTATATCTGTGAGATTACACCTATATTTATTGAATGAAAAATTTGAGTTTCCATTTTCTACCTCCATATCATTAGTTGGGTGAGGGTAGTCACCCATTTTGTCTTCCCTACTCCAACACTCAAAATTGTATAAATACACTATCTTGTGTAAATAATTAAATTAAAAGCTCTTATCCGAAGATAGAATAAAAATTATATGAACTAAATTTCAATACATAATAAAAATTCAAAACGATCTCACCCGCTCGAATCCACTTGAAAAGTCAAAATTATCCAATATTTTTAGCACAATCTCACTCGAACCTCACCAAAATTGTCCATCTTCAAGGCTCCACTTATCACTTCCCAAGTCTTCCCGGGGTTACAGTTACACAACGCCAGCCGGAGATGAGTCAGTTACGCGTTAACAAAGATTATGTATGTCTCTAGTTCTTCCGTTAATCCTACACCTCTAGCTCACGCTGACACTCCGAGAGATATTCTTCCAAGAGGGGGAATATCACAAAGGCGCCCAACACGATTTAATTTATATGACCCCCAGATGAGAAGCGCGAGAGGGTTTAATGTTTTACCAGAAGTGTACTTTTCCGGGTCCGAGAACGTCACCGAGTTTTTGGAGGGTATTGACAATCAAATCAAACTACTTGAGCTACTCAGTGATTTATCGTGTGCTTATTTGAAAGGTTATCTCCTGGGGAGAGCCCAAGATTGGTATCAGATATTCGGATCAGCGTTAGTGCAGAATACCGCCACGGACTTCGCGCAGCTGAAAGCAGCACTGTCGAAAGCATTCCCTGCCGTCCAAATTAGGAAAGATTTAAGAGACCAGGTTTTAGGCGTCTCAACGGAGACAGAACCAGGAGCCGACGGATTTTGTTTACGATTTATTAAAATTGCATAAAAAGTTAGAACTGGGGATGTCAGAGAAAGCCCTGGAAGATCATATTTTTGTTAGACTTGAGCCGCAAGTTCAGGACTATGTGGAGGTGCGTAATCCACAAACCGCGATCCAATTATTAGAAGTATTAAAGGAGGTCTAACAAAGGTCTTTGCTAAGTTTGAGGAAACATATTCATGCAAGGCAATACGGGGTTCGAGAAATAGTGATAATGTGGAAGGACGAGGTTGGAATGCGCGTAAGATGTCTAGTGTTGGTAATAATCGAGGAAATTCGTGAAATTCTGAAGTGGTGCGTAGACCGAGTAATGGTAAAAATGATTATAGGGGTAATTACGAGAATAGCCGTCAAGGAAATCAGTGGTTCGAGAGCAGGAATAGATTTCAGAAGGATGATCGAAGATTTAACGATAGGGGATATCAATTTAGAAATGGAAGTCAAAAAGACGATTTTAGTTGAGGGGACCACAGAAATAGGGGTTCGAGTGAAAATTTTAGTCGATTTTTACATGAGGCGGGGTTAACTTTAAACAAAGATAAATGTAAATTCGGTTGTGATGAGTTAAAATATTTGGGTTTAATTATTAATAAGGAAGGAATTAACACTGATGAAACAAAAGTTCCAGCTATAGTTGAAATGAAACCACCACGAAATTCTAAGGAGGTGTCGAATTTTTTAGGAATTTCCCAGTGGTACGCAAAATTTATTAAAAATTATGCTGATCTTTGCGAACCTCTTTATAATCTTAAACGAAAACTAAAAAAATTTTGTTGGTCAATTGAGGCACAGAAAGCATTTGACGCGGTCAAGGCGGCCATAACAAAAGCGCCAGTTTTAAAATTGCTGGATTTCACAAAGCCTTTTGAGTTATTTACGGATGCAAGCTCAATAGGGGTAGGAACAGTTCTAAACCAAGAGCTGAGACCAGTAGTATTTTTTTCTCGCACGCTTAGTGCTGCGGAGAGGAATTACACTGTGACACACAGAGGGAATGTTGAACAGTGGTTTGGGCTCTGAATAAATTCAGAACGTATTTAGGTTCTCTGCCGATTAAGGTTATTACGGATCACGTTGCGTTGACACGTTTGACACATGGTAAAAATTTGTCAAATAGAATGATCAGATGGGCATTAAAATTAGCAGAATTTAATATAGAATGGGAACATCGTCCCGAAACTCAAAATGCAGTGGCTGACGTTTTGTCGAGAAACCCATTTGAAAGTATAATAGGAGAGAAAGTTAATTGCGCAATAATCAGGGATTTGGTACTTTCGTGACGAGATCAGTTAATAAAAGAGCAAAGAACAGACCCAGAATTAGGTCATATCTATAGATATCTGGAAAACCCAGAAGATAGCTCAGTTAATGCGACAATATGTGAGAATTGGTCCCGCGATTTCAAACTAATAGAAGGCTTGTTGTTTTATGCGAAATATGCAACGTCATTAGGAGAAATGCGAGTATACATTCCAAAGTCTTTAAGAAATGAAATTATGAGAGAATTTCACGGCAAGCCATTAACAGGTCATTTTGGACGTTTTAAAACGTATCATAAAATAAGGGATGTTTGTTATTTCCCGTATATGAGAAAATTTATTGATCAATATGTCTCTACATGACACGTGTGCCAAATTAATAATTATAAAAACGCGTTACCAGCTGGTCGATTAATTCCGATTGTATCAAATTATCCAAATGAAATAGTTACGTTAGATTTGTTAGGTCCGTACCCTACGTCAAGAGTGAGACGTAATCGATATGTATTAGTAATCACGGATCATTTCAAGAAGTAGGCTGAAATCATACCCCTTAAAAAAGTCTCGGCTCGAGTAATAGAGGATAATTTTTTTGATAATTATATATCGCGTTTTGGAGCTCAAGTAAAATTAATAAGTGCTAATGGTCCCCAATTTATCTCTGATATTTTTGAACATTTAAGCGAAAGATTATGCATAAGGCATGTGAAGACTGTTGTATATAGACCTCATGCAAATAGAACAGAACGCGTAAATCGCGATCTGGTGCAAATGGTTGCAAATTATGTCAATGAGCAACATGACACATGGGACCAATTCTTACGTGAGTTTGCTTATGCTATATGTACAGCAGTGAAGCGACGGGAAAAACCCCTGCAGAATTATTTTTAGGACGAAAGTTGATGACACCTTTTCAGAAATTAGTGATGGTATCGGATGGAACTGATTTTGCAGTAGGAGATATTGAGAGATTATTTGAGGAAGCTAGACGAAACGCAAAGGCTAAGCATGCTAAATGGGAGAAATATTATAATAGACGCAGGCGTGATGTGCAAATTAAGGTGAATGATTAGGTTTTGATAGCAACGCATCCTTTAAGTTCGGCAACAAAAAAGTGGTAAATAAATTTAAATCAAAATTTGAAGATCCGTATATAGAGTATTAGAAGTAAAGAATAACAACATATAGTGATATGGAAGGCGGGAAAAAGATAAACGGTTAATGTCGATCAAGTTAGAATATATCGTCATAGGAAATGTGACGAGATGGAGATAAGAACTGATAGTTCGGATAGCAATAGTTCTCGACAAGAATCGAGTAGTTTTGACAGAGTACAACGGAGATCAAATGAGTCGCGAGATGGTAAAAAGAAAGGGTCAGATGTAAAGCTCGAGTTAGAGGGAAAAGGGTTAAGTTTTAAAAATGATCAGGGTGAGAGACACAAATAAGACCAATAAGCGCGGACCACTTATCAGACCAATACCTAGTTCTTGGTCTGAGAAAAGTAGAAGGATTAAAAGACGCAAAAATGAAATTATAGGGTATAAACGATCACGTGAATCTGGGTCGAATGGCCCAGAAAGGAAGAGTCGGAAAGGTTCAATAAGTAAAAGGAATAAGAAAACTTTGTCATCAAATGATTCTAATGTTTTACCAATATGTAGCAAGAAACGCCGAACACAAGATAAAGTAGCGGCCAGCACGAACAGACATAACCTTTGACCAAGAGGTTGAAGAGAAGTGGATTCCCGACCAACCATGGAGATGAAGACACAGCAGAGAGGACCAGTTCGATCCAGGAAAGGCAGAGGAAGGAAAGACAACCCCTACATCGAACAAGATCAGGCAACAGGAATGCCAGAAGAGGTGATCAACAACGAGAGGACCAGAAAAGGAAAGGAGCGAGTACTAGAAGATCCTTGTCCCTAGAAGTCCTGGTAAGAAACGCCAACTACAAGTCATGAGAACCAGGTTGTATCGTTTCTTTTTATATTCTTTCGAACAAGTGGTCGGAAGAATTATTGCAATGAAACAAGTCACGGTCGGATGTTTAAAATTTAAGAAGCCAAGCAAAAGTGGACACTACAATGAGTGTATTTTTCTAGAAGAGAAAAATATGCTTTTGTCTTATAAATTTTTTATAAATATGGAGAAAACAATTGTAAAAATGCATTTGTTTACTTCTATGTATAACTTGGCTAAGATGCGACAATTCCTTTGGTTATTTGTTTTAATGGTTTATTGAAAAATGTTTGTAATTGTATAGTGTATGCATATATATTGTTATAGTTTCATATTAATGTACATCTGGTTTTGGGGAACGCGGCGTAGGCAGCATACTAACAATAACATTAACAAGCGCTACGCTATTTGAGGGGAAGTTTTTGAAAAAGCCAGATGAGAGGGATATATATATATATATATACACTGGTGTGCAAAAATTAAGGACGAAGTCGAAAAATTAGCATATCAGCTGAACGAAGAGGCAGAGCGGACAGAAAGACCAATCAGGAGATTAAGTAAGGTGATGTACGGTAGCACATGCGCAGATATGCAGGTAGACGTAATGGGGGAGTGTCTGAGTAGTATAAAGCATGTTGTCGGTGTAAGATCAGTATTTCTGGCAAAGAGATTGCACGCCGTATAGCAGTTAAAATCACACCGAGTTGCTGCCTCAGCGAGAAATGGCGAATAATCAATCTGTTGGACGACTTCTGGATGCTTTTACCCGAGGTCGAACCATTGGGAGAAGTTGGAGGAAGGCCGCAGTGTGACAAGTGTGGCTGCAGAGTTCGGAATTACTCACAGCATCGTTTCACGACTTTGGAGACAATTTCAAACTACAGGAACAGCTATCCGGGTTTCAGTAGTGGTCGTCCACGAGGAACTACACTCACAGATGACCGGTACATTGTCTTATAGGCCAGAAGAAACAGGTGGCAGACAGCGGGAGAAATCGCTAGACACACGACACAGGTGACTGGACGACCGATATCGCGTTTTACCGTGGCCAGAAGACTGCACGGTGGTGGTCTGTTTGCACGACGTCCTGTACGGTGTGTACCTTTAACACCTGCCCATCGGAGAAGGCGTTCTCTGTGGTGCCGGGAACACCGGAATTGGAGAGACAATGAATGGGGACGAGTACTCTTTGCAGATGAGAGCAGATTCAGTTTGAGTAGCGATTCTCATCGCATACTCATCTGGAGAGAGCGGGGAAGCCGCAATCATTCCTCGGACATCATTGAAAGGGATAGGTGTGGAGGTCGCGGTGTTCTCGTTTGGGGAGGCATCATGCTTGGTAGTCGTACAGACCTTCACATCTTCGACGCAGGTTCAGTCAACGAGACCCGTTATTGTAACGAGATTCTTCTTCCATATGTGCGTCTTTTTAGAGGCGCTATGGGTCTGCAGTTCCTTTTCATGGACGACAATGCACCATGTCATCGCACAGTAGCTGCCGAACAGCTCTTAGAGAGTGAGAATATTGAACGTATGGATTGGCCGGCACGATCTCCGGATCTCAATCCCATCGAGCATGTATGGGATTTTCTAGGCAGACGCTTGGCAGCTCATACCTTACCACCAGTAACGATTCGGGAGCTTCGATTGGCGCTGCAAGACGAATGGGCAGCAATGCCTCAACAACTCATTGACACCCTCATTGTCAGCATGGGCAGACGCTGTGAAACCTGCCTAGCAGTCAGGGGAGATCATATCCCCTACTAAAGACCGGATGTTTCTTGCTGGACACCCATCACAGGGATGTTTCGGCCTTCAGTCGCATTGCGCTCCTTGCTACTTTTTCAATCAAGCTTCTTTTTATCCCTCTGATTTCTCTTTTAGTAAGTGTTGCTTACATTACACATGCCCTTACGTATTGGGGATCTTACGGTATTAAATGTGTTGATTTGGAAAGCTTTTGTACAAAGTTATATTGAAAAAACCGTCTCGTCCTTAATTTTTGCACACTAGTGTATGTATAGAAATTTGTTGTAATTTAAAAGTGATATATAATGTATAAAAGTTAAGAAATGTAATGGTAATATGCGCAAGTTTGTCATTCACAGTAAGTTAAAGAGTTTTTATTTCAGGGTGACTGAGCCTGAAGTCTCTGTAGAAAATTCTGGTTTCTCTTCAAACTTAGTACTAATCTTTCTTTGTACAGAGGACAGGAGGAATGTGAAAAAGCAGAAGAATTGTAATAGTTTTTAAGTAGCATTTAAGTAGAATTAAGTTAGTTAAGGGGCATGTGGACCTCGTTTTTCCAACTAAGTCATATATGGTTTTTTCCCTGTCCCGTAGCCCAGATGGGGCATGTCCATATATTTTGTAAATGAGAGAGTCTACTGTGATTAAAATACATAAATGAGAATGTTGTTCTAGTTAATTGAGTAAAAGTTATTGTGGCGGTTGAAAGTTCAAATTAAGAAGGAATAATACAACAGATGAATAATGAAAATTAAAGTTTAAGCTGAATATTGGAAATTAATGGTTAGAATGACTATTCGAAAGTTAAAATTTAAATAAGGCAAGGAAAGTTAGAAGTAGAAAAATAAAATTTAGGCACGTAATTTCTTAAGGGCCATTAAGACCCTCGAATAAATCACATTTTGCTTCTTGGAGGGGCTTATGATGGGCTCACGCGTCTTTTCTTTAACGTGTCCTTTGGGTTCTTTGAGGCCAGAATTAATAGCAACTCTTTTCCAACCAAATCCAAGAAGTGAAGTGTGAAAGAAAGATGCAAATTAAGAACCTTTTAAATATCAGAAATTAGAGTAAGCGTGATGACAATTTATGGCAGTTGATGGCAAGTAGAGGAATGTTAATATAGTTCGTGGTTCAAGTTTGGATAAGGTTACGTGGTGATGATTAGAAGTTACAAGTGATAAAGATATAGAGAACCAAGGTGCATACCAGTGCACGCAAGTAAATACAAGATTGCCTTTATGATATTAGTGATTGATTCTTCAGATTGCAACAAGGTAGGATTGACTATTTAATATTAGAATCAGTGATTATATTAGAATTGAGTTTAGGCGATTCAGTTATTGATAGTGGTCCGAGTAAGGTTAAGTCGTTATTATCTCTATATATTGTGTGTTGTGTATTTTGCCATCGTATAGATTCTCTCATTAATTATTATAATTTAATTTGTTAGAAGTTTAAGTTGAAAATCTTAATAAAGATATATTAAGATTATGTATGCCTCTAGTTCTTCCGTTAATCCTACACCTCTAGCTCACGCTGACACTCCGAGAAATATTCTTCCAAGAGGGGGAATATCACAACTTGCTTCCATGTCACGGCGTTGAATGGCCACCACCCACCGCTACATTCTCGGACATTGGGGTGCAGCACTAGTAAGGAACACTAGGGGATTGTGATCGGTTAGTAAGAAAATCTTTGCTCCACACAGTAAAGTTTCAAATCTTTTCGGTGGCAAAATAATAGCATACGCTTCACTTTCAATTGTTGATCACTTTTGTTGGTTTGGATTCAGTTTCTGGTTCCCCAAAGCTATGGAATGAATGTTGTCTTCTCCATCCAACTGACCTAGACAACATCCCACCGACGTCGGAGATGTATCGGTATGCAAGTAATACGGTCTCTTTATGTCTGGGACTTGTAACTCTGTAATTCCGCATAGTGCTGTCTTCAACTCCTTGAAAGCATTTTCAGCCTTCTTGCTTAATGGAATCTCAGGGACTTACTTCCTTTTTAGAGAGCTCCGTCAACGGTAGAGCAATTTTTGCAAAGTTCGGATTATACTGTCTATAAAAATTGCATAATCCTAATACTCTTCTTATTTGCTTCTTGGTCGTTGGTGCCTGTAACAAGGGGAGGGTATGACTACGGAAATTCATTTGGGGTTGAGACTTGGTGTAATAGTAGTAATCCTTTAGGGTGTTCAACCCTCGAAGTAATCCCGCCGAATGGCCAGTAAATTCGGAGAAAATAGACTTCGAAATTCGTGCATAGCTTTTATGATTAAGTTTTAATTGTCTCCCGTAACGCAATGGCCCAGTTGGTAGGACGCCTGCTTTCTGATCGGGCGGATAGGGTTCGAATCACGCGATCAACTGTTTCTTTTCAATTCATTTAATTATTTTTTAAATTTAAATAAGTTTATTTATGAAAGGTTTATTAAATATTAAATGATATTGTATGTAATTATTTTGTGTTTCATAAAGTAAAAAAATGAATAAATTTATTATTTCAATGATTTATTATTTAAATAATTCAAAGTTATTAACTAAAATTTAATTATTTTCTAAAATTAAGTAATTATCAACTAAAATTAATAAATTAATAATTAAAATTAATAAATTAATAATTAAAATTAATAAATTAATAATTAAAGTTAATAAATTAATAATTAAAATTAATAAATTAATAATTAAAATTAAATAATAATTAAAATTAATTAATAATTAAAATAATTAATTAATAATTATAATTAATTAATTAATAATTAAAATTATTAAATTAAGAATTAAAATTTAATAAATTAATAACTAAAATTAATACATTAATAATTAAAATTAATTAATTTATCATTAAAATGATTTAAATACGTTTATTAAAATTAAATTTATTTAGAAAGGACTTATTTATATTTTATATAATTATAAAATAATTAAATTAATGATATATAAAAATAGGCATCACTTTTATTATATTAATTATAAAATAATTAAATTAATAATGTATATATTTTATAATTTTTTTTTCTATAATATTTTATTTTTAAGTATATTATATGTCCCATTATAAAACTATTTGTAACTAATTTTTATTTATCATTTAATATTTATTTATATATATATTATTATAAATATTATTTATTAATATAAAAATATATTTATAAAATATAATATAAATATTTATATAATTACAGTAATTTTTTTTACACGTTAGATAATTAAAACTTAATTGTATAAAAGCTAAGTACGAATTTCGAAGGCTATTTTCTCCGAATTGATTGGCCAGTCAGCGGAATTACATTGAGGGTTGAACACCCTAAAGGAGTACTACTATTACACCAAGTCTCGACCCCAAATGAATTTCCTTAGTCGTGCCCTCCCCTTGTAAGTTCTGAATCTCTTTTATTCTTTCTTTGTCAGGGGAATGTCTACCTGAACCAATGACATGCCCGAAGTATTTAACTTTTTGTCTTGCAAACTCACACTTTCCAAAATTCACTGAGAAGTTAAAATGCTCCCATCTTTTGAAAACTTCATCCAGATGATTTAAATGTTCTTCCCACGTATCAGAGAATATTGCTAAATCGTCGATATACGCACATGCTAAGTCAGATATAGTTTAGACCACTTTAGACATGGCTCTCTGGTAGGTTGCAGCAACGTTTCTTAACCCAAACGTTAACACATTCCGTTGGTACTGTCCTCGATGAGTTCGGATGGCTGTTAGATATTTGCTGCTGTCTTCCATTGGTATAAACCAGCGATACTCAATGCGCGGGTAGCATGTGGCCCATCGGACCTTTCTGAATGTCCCGGTCATGGTTCGTTGCACAAGCAAATTTAATTATTTAAGAACAATGCATTAAAATTTTTGCGATAAATTCTATCAATCAAATATATCAATTTTGCTATCGATGTTGTGCAAATACGAATTGCGAGGTCACATTTTTTTTCTTTTTGTTATTGTAACTGTTAGTGATAACACATAACAGTGGATCAAAAACTTTCCACCCAGATGAAGAACCATAGCCACGCCTCCCGGATTCCATCGCTTGACCAATCGCCATCATGCCACTCAGCAGAATGGAAAACACCACTTTTGCCATGCCCAGCATCATAGACTCTCACGATATGGGATTGAGGACTGTTTACAGTCCAGACGCCCGAAAGAAAACGCCTATTCAACAACATAACAGTGGACTAGCGACTATTTTAAAGGTGAAACTAATTTTTAATTAACCTCCAGTCTTCCAAGCGAAAAATATCCAAGGAACATATGTTGCTTCAAGGAGATTGGGATCTTGACTATTCCGTGAGAAAAACAAACATGAATCAACAACTTGTTTGATTTGTCCTGAAAATGTTACATTTAAAAAATATAATTTTGCTCGTCACTATACCACTAAGCACAAATCTTTCAATGGCTCTTTTTTCTTGAGGGTCTCTTTCAAGATGAGGTAAATTGGCATTCTTGAAAAAATCTTTGCAACAGCAACAAAATAATTGGTCGGTGGTAAAGCATCCTTTAAAATTGATTACATTATATATGTTGATAAACATATGAATTTGTTAAGGATAAACATATGAATTGATACAGAAATTGTTAGTGTTTCTTAAATTCTTCGGATGTACTCTTTGATAAATTTAGTTATTTATCCAGATATTTTATTTCGTAAAATTAAAACGTATTTGAATAAATTTGAAACAAAAATGCACAAGCATTTCTGAACAAATTTTAAAAAAATAATACTAATTTCAGTCTATTATTCAATGAAAACTCTTTGCTACCATCTTGCACTTTATAAATTTATATATATACTAATAAAAGAAAGAGTTTGTGTGTGTGTTTCACCTGTACCGGCCAAACTAAGAAACTCAGAGTATAAAACTTGGTACACAAATACTATAGGTCCTAACGATGTGCACTACGAAGAGTTTCTTTCGAAATTAGCATATTAGATTTTTTTAAAGTTATAAATTTTTAAGCGATTTTTCCATGTTTTTTTTCAACAACTGGATTTTAGTTTTGTTGGTTTGGCCACAGTATATTTGCTTTAATTCTTTGCGCTCGAAAATTTGAGACAAGAATACAGCTTTTTCCAATAAGAGCTTTTTTAAAGCTCATCGCACATTTGCCAGCTTCATATATTTTCTTTTTTAGTTAAATTTTTTTTTATTTATGTATTTTAAGTATTTGTAATAGCTTTTATTGTAAAACTGTATTCCGGTAGGAAGATGTATGGCTCTCTTCAAGCTAAACCTATTTTATAATTCTAAATTTAATTGGTTTAATATACATTTTTGTTTTGCTTATATTTTATTTGATTATTCTGAACCCCTTCTAGGTTAATTTAATTTTGTTGTTTCTTTTTCATCTGAAGAATTTGATTTACTTTGTGTGTGGTCAGAGTTGTTTTCATGTTAATAATTACTATTTTTTTTGTTTTATGGTTTTCAGTTAATGTTGAGTTGATTGTTACGGTGTTTGTTTTAATGTTGTGACTATACATTTTTATTTTGCTTATATTTTTGATTATTCCGAACCATTTTTGAGTTTAGATTTAATTTTGTTGCTTTTTCAGCTTATTAATTTAATTTATCTTAATACATATTTTTGTTTTGCTTATATTTTATTTGATTATTTCGAACCATTTCTGGGCTTAGATTGTTAATGTTGATTGTTTGGGTGTTATTTTAAACAATGACACAAGTGTTTGAGCTGTTGAAATTAGGGAAGGAATTCTCTTGCAAAGTTGTCCCAATTGACGGTGATAGCTCCTGCCCTTTCAGTTCAATTTCTTATTTGTTGTGTGGTAATATGCAATCCAGCTTTGTTGTTCGACAGGCTGTTGTTGATTATATCATCAGTAACTCGGATAGATTTAAGGTATTTACACATGATCATCAAGGAAACTACCCATCTTGCGAAGCTTATAAAACTGCCATGTTAAACCCTATGACTTACAACTCCACTTCTAAGTTACACGCTGCCTCTGAACTCTATTCTTGCCGTTTCTAGATTTTTTTTGTAATTGACTGAATTTAGGGAGCATTTTGAAACTGTTAGAAACACGAGGTTCAGTGGCAAAAACTTGAGTGATGGACACTTTGATGCCTATATGTTTGTTTCTTCTCATAATGAAGAATGTGAAATTTTTGAAAGCAACATTAAAGTTATTAGAAATTTTTAAGCTGAATAAGAAACCACAGAATTAAATCTACACCCAGAAATGGTTCGGAAAGATCAAATAAAATATAAGCAAAAAAAATGTATTAAACTAATTTAATTTAATTATTGAAAATATATAGAATAGGCTTAACTGGAAGACCTATACATCTTCCTACCAGAATAATACAGTCTTAAAATAAAGGCTTTTAAATCATAAGCTTAAGTTACAAATATTTAAAGTACATAAATAAAAAACCTTTTAAACGAAAAAAATGTTACAACAGAAATTGCTGAAATAAAAACTTTTGTTATCAATGAGGGAAATTTGGAACTTTTTACTTAAAAATTAAGCCCTCAAAAAAAATTAAAACTGGAATAAAAACATTCACAAATGTAAGTTTATTCTAAGCGAAGGACTTGGCGTCGAAAACAGATTTTTGAGCCAAACGACTTTTTCAAGTTTTGACTTATACTCCATTCCACCTTTGAAGAACAGGTGGACTATAACAAATGAAAATCACCAAAATGGGCGAGTAAAAAAAATGTGTGCGAAAAATTTATTTTTGTTTAATTATAAACATATATCTTTAATTCTATAAGCTCATTTATTACATCCGTTAACAAAAAGAAAAATTTCTTTAATATTTGTGAAAAATTTAATTGCTTTTCTCCGTTAACATTATTTTAAGTAAGTTTATAATATAAATTATTTGCAATACATTTAAATGTCGTTTTTGTATGTTATCTAAAGATATAATGGAGCATTAAATAGAATTTTGAAACTCATTGAAAAATTTATCAAAATATAAAAATTTACTATCCTTTGTAAAACTTTTAGTTTACTTATATAAAATATCTCGATGTACACATTTGAAAAATTATGTTACTGATATTTGCAAAAAATTTTAAACGCATGCTACTTTCAACAAATTTAATAAATGTTCGGTGGTTCATCTATACTTATAAAAGAATGAGTTTGTGTGTGTGTTTCACCTGTTCTGGCCAAACTAAGCAACCCAGAAGTATAAAACTTGGTACATAAATGCTGTAGGTCATAATGCTATGCACTATGACAAAGAGTTGTTTCCGAGGTTCGCTTTAGATTTTTTTTAAAATTCAATTTTTAAGCGATTTTCCTACGAACTACTGATATGACGTCACTCCTGTATAACTGCGAAAATTAATGTTTCGAACTTTTTGTTTGACGGATTGTTGTATATTTTAACATAAATAGATTCATTTAAGGTGGTATTTTGTCGTTTTTTAATTCTTTGTGGAAGTATTGCAATTGTTTTTCGAAAAAATTATCCTAAAAAAAATGTTCTTTAAAAAAAATTTTTTTTAAAGTTTGGTAACGCGCGTTTGTTTACAGTTGATTTAGCGATGTTGACCGAAGTGAATCGTGCTTGTTCATAATTTTACTGTTTTAAAATGCATTGAAAAGACTTTTTTATTTAAAAAAATGGACAATTGAGAGAGAGAGAGAGCTGTCGTTACTAATTCCATGATCGATTTCCCAGCCGTGTTACTCAAGTACTGCCAAAAATAATTTAAATACGTTTTTAAAAGATAATTAACACTAGTTATTTGAAAATTGATCTATTTAATTTGTCCGGAATATTTTTCATTTTTATTATAATTACCACTAATATAGACGCTAATTATTATAAATTCAAAAACACAAAATTCAAGACTACGAAAAATTAACTCTTTATTATTTTAGTTTGAGTGTGAAAATTCTGAACAAAATAAGGGGTACTGCATTTTTGTTTAGTAAAAGAAAAAAATCCTCATTTGATCAAAACTTTACTTTTACTGGGTGTACCACGTTTTGTCTATATCAGTCAGAACCCCTGTTTGACGAATTCTTCTCTTTCCCCGATTAAAAGAGAAGCAAAAAACAACAACAAAAACAAACGAATAATAAACCCCGAATTAACGAATTATTTCAATAGCTGATTTCAAATGATGTACTCTTTTTGTCCGAAACAGGAAAGAACTACTTTCCAACAGCAAATTTCGACGAGAAAGCGTGCAACTCCAAAAAAGACTTAACAGTTGCAAATGAGTTATGAGTGGAACCAATCGTGTGAGTTATGAATTGGACAAGAAATTATTTTCATCGCATCCCACTCTACAGCACAGGAAGTATTGTGATGATGAAATTACATTTGATGATGGGCTTCAAATAAAGCTGAGGATATTTTTGAATAGTCGTAGCCAACAAGTAGCGATTTTGATGCAGATATATATATCGAAATTCCTATCAATTTTTTTACATTTGCTAATGCTTTTCATCAGTGGTCCCCCACCCACGGACCTATTTCGGTCGGTGGATCAAATGGTAGCGGGCCGCCCAAGGAACATTAAATTATTTCTAGTTTATTTACTGTGGTGTACTTCTTTCGAGTTTATGCAACTTTCCACGGAAATCACTTTATGTCCCATGTATATGTATGTTTGTTTTATATACATTTTTTGGGGGGATTTAACTGAATTTTATTCTTAAGGTAACCATGATTTTTTTAAAAAAAGCGCATAAATGGATAATTTTCATGATATTTAGTGTCACTCAGATTAGAATACATGCGTAAAATTCTTTTAAGGACACATTTTGACAAAAAAAATTTATTTAAATGTAATATTTTGGCAAAAAATTAACTTAGAATAATCTTTTTTCCAAATGTTCTCCTTTTGTGAAAAATGCTTCTATTATGATATTTTGCCTCTATATAGCTCAGACCTCTCTACAGAGGCTCAACTAGAATTTTTGAAAAATTCACATTATTTTCAGAGTTACCACCCATTGAAATAATTATTTACGTTTTTTTCTTAAAATTGCTCCCCTCTGTTGTCGTAAAATATGAATAAACCCACTTCTATAAGTTATATATTTCAAAACTTCTAGTTGAGCCTCTGAACAGAGATGTGAGCTATATACAGGCAAAATATTGTTCTGATAGAAGCATTTTTCACAAAAGGAGAACATTTGGAAGAAAGATTATTCTAAGTTAATTTTTTGCCAAAATATTGTACTTAAATAAATTTTTTTTGTCAAAATGTCCATAAAACAATTTTATGCATATATTCTAATTTCAGTGACACTAAATATCATGAAAATTATCCATTTATGCGCTTTTGAAAATCACGGTTCCGAAAGTAGTCGGGATACCTTAAGACGTATTTAAATTCAATCAAATTAAAACTATTAAATCTAAACAATCTAAAATATACATAAACGCCCCCTCCCCTCCTCTGCGCGCCGTGTTAAATTTATCAAACGTTGACCATTCTGCGGCGGTTTAAAGGTTGGCCAGTACTGTTTACCATTGTTTGAAAACATATCTTATGCAGTAGGATATAAATGAACGGAGTATTTTTTCTCTCGTTCCTACATTAAGTTGATAAAGTACTGTTTCGAGTTCAAATTTAAAAAAAAATTGTCAAACATTAATTAGTCAGTATTTTAACATCTTCTATTAACTGGTGCTTAAAAATTCATTAATAGTTTTTTTAGCTGCTGAATAAAATCTGTGGGATTTCTAAACATGAATATCTTTTTTTTTGTTGCTTATGATACAATTTTCAAAAGATAAGTACAAAAACTTGCATTTTGTTTGGACCTTGATTTAACGAATAATCCCCAATTAACGAACAAAATGTTCGGCCCCAATGGATTCGTTAAATCGGTGTCCGACTGTATTTATTTGGGCGATGAAATGAACTATGAATATAAAATTGGAATTAGCTATAAATTGTAACTAAAACTTCTATGTTGTTAGTTCGATACGCAGTACATGTGGAAATACTCTGAGCATATTAAAAATCCATGTCGATATATAATAGTTAGAATTAATAAAATCTATCATAAGTGTTGAGAGTAAATAGGATTTTTTTTGTAAAAAATATTAATAATAATTTAAAATATTAATATAATTTTTTCAGAATTCTTAATTCAAAAATTGCACTTTTTAGTACATTTTTTAACTCGAAATAAATCTTCTAAAAGAAATAAATAAGACCTTCACAAAGATTAATGAAAATGTTTTTTCTCCTTTCTATGAGCTAGTGCAGCGATACTCAATCTACGGGCCGCACGCGGCCCACCGAACCTTTTTAAGTGGCCCGGTCATGGTCTATTGTTCTTAGAAATTTACTTATTAAAGAACATTGTATTAAAGATTTGGTGGGGAATTCACTGTCAAGAAATCAAATGTATTAAGTTTGCATTTTGCTGTCGATGTCGTACGGGTAGGAATGGATATTTATCTGTTTGGAACGGTTATGTTTATGGATAACACACAACAGTGGAGTAGCGACAATTTTATGAGTGGAACTAATTTGTAACTATCTTTCATATCTTGCCAGCTAAAAATATTCGAAGAAAATATATCTAACCAAGATGAGAGGTTGACTAGTTTGTAGTGAAAAACAAACATGGATCAGCAATTGTTTGATTTGTCACGAAAGCGCTGTATTTAAAAAATACCAATAAACAGGAACCATTCAATGACACTTTTCCTCGAAGATCTCTTTCAAAAGGTGATAAATAGGCTTTCTTGTGAATAATCTTTGAAGCAGCCACAAAGCGTTTTATCGTTGGTAATATCACAGCGGTAACAAAGACATCCTATGAAGTTTCTTATATTATCCGTAATCATATGAAACCGTTCACTGAGATTTTGAAGGAGTGTTTCTTAAATGCTTTTCTAATTTAGTGTTAGTGGCAAAAATAAAAAATAATAATTAAATAAAGTAAAGCAGGAATTAAAAGTATTTTGATCAATATTTTCCACAGTTTAAATTCACAACGTTATCTTGATCTTAAAGCATTCCCTCCACCCAATGGTACACACAGGAATTTTTCAAGGGGGGTCTGGGGTCGAAAGTTCACCATTCTTGTATCATGTTCCTTTTGATTTTGTCCATTTTCGGGAACAAAACACAGTAAAAACTAATTATTGAATAAATAATTAGCATTCATTAATAAAATTAATCATGAATAACAAATACTTAATTAAATTTTACGTACTATGTACTTAGAATTATAATTAATCGGAAAAAAAATCAAGGGCTTTCGGGGGGTGCGGCCCCCCAGGCCCCCTCTTTGTGTGTGCCACTGCCTCCACCTTTTATCCTTATGTTGCGGCCCGCGTGAAATAGCTGACATATGTTTGCGGCCCAGCAGAAAAAAAGGTTGAGTACCCCTGAGCTAGTGTGTAATGTAGTTGGTATGCGCCTTTAAAATAAACTTAAAAGGCTGAGTCATTTCTTTTGAAGACTTGCATTCAACGCGCGCGTAGACTAAACACGTTGGTGCAATATCATTTTTTTTTTATCAATTTGGAATGAATCGGTTAATGGAAAAAACTTGTATTATTCAAAAACTTGAAATTAAACCTGACACATTAAAAAAAAATCTGCTTTCTTCAAAGAGCACAATGTGATTTAACTTTGGGAAATAATATAATCTTTTTTTAAAAGTCAACTCCTACGTAATTCAACAAAATGTTTTTTTTTATTTTAGTTACTTTTATTACAATAATATAATACAATTAATTTAAATGTGAGGTTGTGGCACAGTTCTCGGGGTATTTTAAGAAAACAGGGACATCGAATACTGAGCTGGCACCCCTTTCTCCTAACTACCACACCACACCAACTTAGAAGGAATATTCGACCAATAATTAGCAGGAATATTCTTTGAAATCCACTCTTACAAGATATATGGCAGCACGGGTTCCATGATGAGTATTTTAGCGGAAAAATAGTTTGTCAAAATTTAAGTGTCTTATGTTTTTGTATGTTAATGAAGACCTTAGAAAATGATTTGACTACTTATTTTAAGTGAACGGTATATATAATTAATTTTACAGTGGAATATCTTTATTTAATTTATTAGCTCTAACGGATTAAATTTCCCAACTTGACTCTATCGTTAACATTTCGCTATGTTTTTCATTGTATCGTCATTATAATTTAAGAAACGGCGTTGCTTGCGAATATTACAATTTTAACATAAAATCGTCATTATAATTTAAGAAACGGCGTTGCTTGCGAATATTACAATTTTAACATAAAATAAATGCTACAGAAAGTAATATTAATGTATTATACTTTCAGATAAAAATTATTTACACTATTCTAAGCGTTCATTACACAAAACTTTTAACAATGTGTTACTTTTGCTGAGCAGAGATCAGCTTAGGAAGGTATTTTCAAAAATCAACCCTCAAGAGTGTTACGGGGAGTTATAAATAAAAAAAAATCCTTTTTATCAGCTATTAGACCTACATACTTAAAATTTAACAAAGGTGTTTTATTTCTCTCTTTTTTTTGTTACCTGAGTTACTCCAAAAGCTTTTTTTGTTTAATTTGCAATTCACGTAAAATTAACTCATTAAAAACTTCTTTATCCTTCAATCTGTGTTGTTTAATTTTTCAGTTCACCCGTGCTTAGAACGGGTGTACCAGCTAGTATATATATATTGTGAAAAGCCCATGTTACGTCATCAGCGCACTGTAGCGCTATCTGTAAAAAATTTGTAAAAGTAGACATTGTCTAGCTGTACCCCAACAAAAGCAGGCTTAGCGTTGCGAAAAAGACTGATTTTTTATTCTTTAAACCAGTTTTACAGTCCACTCAAATATTGACGAAACATTGGTCCTACGAAGCCAAAGAAAATGGGTAAAAAATCGGAAAATAAAAATAACTCCAACGTAGCTAGTGAAGAGAAATTGAATCGTTTAAAAGATTCCAGTCAAAGGAACTTTAACTAGGTTAGAGACTTTTACCTCGGAGAAGACAGTGTCAAAGGATACTAGTGTCACTGAAATCGAAATTAAACTCAAAAAAATTGAGCAATTACAGATAAATCTAGATAAAATAGCTGAGGATTATTGTGAAATAGAAACTTCCGAAAGCTTGAAAATCATTCAGCTGGACATTGAAGATATAAATCAACGGATCGAGACAACAGAGGTAGGTCTCAAACTTTTAATGTATTCTTTGAAAAATTCTGAAAATGTAAACATTAATTTAAATGACTGGTAAAAATAGTATCCGCTTACCTCAAATTCCATTGCCAGAATTTTCTGATGTAATAGAATTTTCTAATTTCAAAAATCAATTTATTAATTTAATAAGTAATAATGAGCAATTGAATGATTCGCAAAAACTATACTATCTTCGAGCATCTCTAAAAGGAGAAGCAAAGCTCTCTTAGAGTCGCCTCTAGCGATAGTTTCGATTCTCTCTTTAAAGCATTAGAAGATCGTTACGAAAACAAACGGCAGTTGATAGATTCTCATGTTCTTGAGATAATTAATTATGAAAAAATTTATAGCGAATCTCAGCCAAAGAACTGCGTGCTTTAATGGATTGTATCAATAGAAACATTAGAGAACTTAAAGTTTTGAAATATGAGCAGAATGATCTATCAGATATTTTAATAAATATAATTCTTCAAAAAATTGACAAAGAATCTAGAAAACAATTCGAACTTTCGTTGAAAACAGCAGAAGTTCCAACATTTGATTCTATTATGAAATTTTTAGAAAAGAGAAGTGCCGTGTTAGAAAACATTAATCGCATTCCTAGTACTAAAATGATCCATAAAAATACTGCAATGTCAACTAAAGCCAAGTCGCTAGTAGTTAATAGTAAAAAAATAACTGTTAAACGTTGTAAACTATGTCGAAATTCTCATCCTTTTTATAAATGTATTGCATTTCAAAATATGTCTGCGGAGTGCAGAAAGAAATTTGTTAGCAATAACAAACTTTGTATAAATTGCCTCAGACTTCATTCTGGTGCCTGCATGTCGAAATACAAATGCACAGTTAGTGGTTGCAAAGGATTACATCATTCATTGCTTCACGATTCTGATGAACTTTGCTCTGCAGTTAAAAATCACACTGTAGGGGAAAGGGGGATAGTGACCCCATTTCGAATACTACTCGGTTTGAAGGTCAGCCAGAAGTTGCGGTTTTGACTTATGGAAATAAATGTGTTTTATTAAATACATTCATGATTTTCGGTAAAAGTGCTGATGGATATAGAATTAAGTTAAGAGGATTATTAGATAATGCGTCTACGATATGCGTTATGAGAGAAGACATAGCAAGAAAGTTGGGATTTAAATTTAGGTCTGCAAACCTATCTATAACAGCATTAACGGAATTACGCAATCATGGAAGTATTCAGCAAATATTGAAGTTTCAAATCGGGATTATACTTTTGCACGCCATGTACAATTTTCACTTTTACCTAAAATTGCCGATGCGATTCCTGTATCGAAATTAAATATATCGGATTTAAATATTCCAGCTTCAGTTGAGCTGGCTGATTCTAATTTCCATATGCCAGGTCAAATAGATATATTGATAGGAAGTGAACTATTTTTTGTAATTTTAAATCCAGAACAACATTATTTGCAGGAGGGAAATGTAATTTTACAAAATACAAAATTTGGCTATTTAGTAACAGGTACCCTTCCTCAGTCACAACAACAAGCCAATTGTTGTTTAATAAGTGAACCAAGCTTAGATATAACAGTAAAGAAATTCTTTGAACTGGAATCACTTCCAGATGATTCTAAGGAAATAACAAAAAGTGAAGATGAAATTTATTGTGAGGAACATTTTGTTAGTACCTATAAAAGAGATAAAACGGGAAGATTTCTAGTTCGGTTACCGATAAAGGAAAATGTAGAAACATTATTAGGATATTCCAAAGAGAATGCGATCAAACCACTAAATGGTATTTGGGAAAAATTAAACAAAAACAATACAATGGGAACTTTGTATAAAGAATTTATGAATGAATATGAACTTTTAGGCCATATGGAGGAGATTAAAAATGGAACATTAGATAAGATTAACTATTACATTCCTCATCATTCCGTATACAAACCAGAGAAGACATCCACTCCATTGATAGTTGTCTTCGATGCAAGTGCAAAAACAACAAGTGGTTTTTCTCTTAAACTCCATTTTACTAAACGGAACAATTATTCAACAAGATCTCTTTTCCATAGTCAGTAGATTTAGAAAACACGAGTACGCGTTTAGTGCAGATATTAAAAAAATGTACAGGCAGATACTTGTTGATCCTAATCAAAGGGATTTACAACGAATTATGTGGAAGACTAGTGCAGATGCTCCAGTCAAGACTTACAAACTAGCTACCGTAACCTATGGGACAGTTTCTGCACCATTTTTAGCTACCAGGACCTTAAAGGCCTTAGCAGATGAAGAAAAAGTGGAATTTCCTGACGCAGCAGATGTGATTTGTAATGATAGTTATATGGATGATATTATTTCTGGAGAGTTTACATTAGAGGGTGCTAAAAAACTCCAAACCAGATTATCTCAACTATTACAGAGAGGTGGTTTTGAGCTACACAAATGGGTGTCAAATAGCCCAGAACTATTGAAAGATTTATCTGCATCTTCCTATGTTTTTGATAAGGAATTTCAGGATGCTCCAGTGAAAACATTAGGTATGTTATGGGATCCAAAGGTGGATTGTCTCACATACAAAGTAAAGATTAGTGACAAAGTCAACTTCTCAAAAAGAGACGTGCTTTCAGAAATTGCAAGGCTCTATGACCCTTTGGGCCTGATTGGACCCATTGTTACGAAGGTTAAGATATTCATCCAAGAACTTTGGAAAATAAAATTAGATTGGAGTGAACAGCTACCACCAGATGCAATGGAAGAGTGTATGAACTTCTACCAAAAATTATCTCGAAAGTAAATAACTTCAAAATCCCAAGGTGCATTCTACTTCCTGCAACAATACGGATTGAAATACATGGCTTTTCCGATGCATCAGAACGTGCCTATGCTGCTGTTGTCTACATAAAATGTTTCAACGAATCTGGACAATCTCAAACTAGATTATTATGCAGCAAGTTTAGAGTGGCTCCTTTGAAAACACTCACCATAGTGAGGTTAGAACTGTCTGCAGCTTTACTACTATCGAGATTAGTCAAAAAGGTTGTGCCAATTCTACAATTACCTATTCATAAAATTTGGATGTGGATGAACTCAACGATTGCTTTAGCGTGGATAAAGACTGAACCTCATAAACTCAAAACATTTGTCAGCAACAGGGTGGCGGAGATCGAAGCACTTTCAAAGGACTATAATTGGAAACATGGGAGCTCCAAGAACAATCCTGCCGACTTAATTTCTAGAGGCTGCAATGTAGATGAACTTTTGAAGAACGAAATGTGGTTCTCAGGTCCAGATTTACAAACTGATGAATACGAAGACAATCAGCTTTTTCCTGATCCTTCCTACAGAGATGAACTAAAATGTGCTGTGACTCTTTCAATGACTGAGTGTTCTCTCTTCAAATTTTTATGATGAACTCTTTAATGTTACAAATAATTTCATAAAATTAATTAGAATTTTTAGCTTTATTTTTAGGTTCATTAATAACATCGAAGCGAAGGAGTCGTGTAATAAGGAGAAGTATCTAACTGCAGATGAGATAAAGAGGAGTACGGAATTTTTAGCTAAAAAAGCACAATTAAGTGAGTTAAAAGCAGAAATCGATGCCTTGAAAAAAGGTAAAGGTGTTTCAAAAACAAGTAAGTTAAAGGCTTTAGATCCTTTTTTAGATGAGGATTCTTTACTCAGAGTTTGTGGAAGGCTTAGTAATGCTGATTTACCATTTGAAGCAAAACATCAAACAATACTCTTTTTTTTCAACCAAAGAAAATGTCATAAAATGTACATGCATAAAATCTTTATATATATGAAGAACAGATTGTGAAGGAAAGTTAAATCATAATGCAACACGACAAAAATTGCATCAACTCTGAATTTTAAAGTGCAAAAAAGAATTACTTTTTTGAGCATTCAATCCCATCCATAGTCTGATTTTGATGAAATTACCATAAACAGCTCAGAAAATCTCAGACGTAAATAAAAATTCGCATTAGCATTTGTATTCTTACCTATTAGCATCACTGCATTCAAATTGGCAACCCTGCGAATTCTGCTATTTCCCACCAAAATCTTAGAAATCTTTTTGTTTCAAAAAAAATCTTTGTTGTTTTGATATCAAGGAATGATTCGTGTGGCGCCAATTTGGTTGTGGTGACACTAATAGGTTAATACCTAAAAATCTAACTTAAAAATCACGATATCTATAATCTTATAATCCCAATTAGTTTTGCATTGAGTTCCATTTTCTTTTGTTATCCTAATATTATAATCGCAAAAGTTTGTATGTATGGATGTTTGTTACTCTTTCATGCAAAAACAACTGAACGGATTTTAATGAAACTTTACAATAATATAACTTTTTCTTGCTTATTGTAGTTTTAATTATATGGTACCCCGTGACTCAAGTTTTTAAGTCAAAAAATGGTTTGTGAAGCTTTTTGTAAACAGAAGCTTAGATAATGTGGTACTTATGTATTAGCATCACCACAGCAAAATTGGTGCCATGCGAATCCACACCTTGATACCAAAACAACAAAGATTCTAACATATTTTATATAAAATCAGTCAGATTTTGCCGAAAATGGCACGATTCATGAGGCGCCAGTTTGGCTGCGGTGACGATTATACGTGATAATAATTACTTATTCTTTAACACAAATATCAGTGGATTATTTTAGACGAAGAAATTCACTTCTCACCTGCTTTTATTCCTATGTTCAAAAATAATAATAATCTGTCACAAAAAACTTTATTGCTTTTCTTTGTTCAACGACAACTTCTAAATCTTGCTTATTGTAACAATAAAGTTGAAAATTCTAGCTAAAACAATATAACAAAAAGAAAATATAGTAATAAATAAATTTTTCTACACACATTTTTTAAAATGATTTTACTATGCACGTTTGGTAGTAGCAAATTGATCCTTATATCAAAATAAATACTTTTATCACTTTTGACCATCATAATAAAATTTAGTTTGCATGTTTCTTATGTTGAATTGATGTTAAAAATTCCGTTTGGGCTCTATTAGATTTTGACTTGAAATTTAGCACATGTAATTATTTTACGGAGTAGAGATCCATTTAAAGTTGCTTTTGTGCAAATTCACTTGATTATTGGGTTAAGCGAGCGCAAAAAATATCTCTATTCTATTTTAGATATTCTTACCTATTTATATCAAGAGGCGAGAGTTACAGCTATAAATATATTTTTCAATACAATCAAATTCTTAATGCTAGATATAAAAAATTTATGAATATGTAAACAGTATTTATTTATACAACATCGTGAAATACACAGTGTAGCGGGTAGATAATAGCTAGTCAGCTATAATTTTGTACTATTTTGCAATTGATGAAACATGGAACTAGCCAATAAAAGAACAATAAACTTTTTCAGACCAAATTGTCACGCTATTAGGTTGGAAGTAGGCAAGACGTAACGCTAAAGTGTACCGATATTCAGGCAATGATTTAATTTCAAGCTTTACTTACTTTGGGCTTACTACCTTGATATTAAAGTCAGATAAATTGTAGCCCAAGTATAGCCCTAGATTGATAATACAAAAAAAACATGTAAAAAAATCTTGTACGTAAAAAAAATTAACTTAAATCACACAATATTGGCAATCTGTTAATCCCAATTAGTTTTAATTATCGTTTCCTTCAGTTACATTTTTCTACTTTTTTGTTTCAATGGAATTTGCCACAAATCATTTTTTGACTTAAAAACTGACTTTTGAGTCACGGTATCATTTAATTATAAGCAAGAAAATTACAGTTCAGAAAATAAACAAACATAAAACTGTGTGACACTAAAGCAGAAATTATTGCATTAATTTAAATCAAAAGCTTATGTAAAAAAGAAAAATTAAGCCCCAATTTTGAAGGAAAATGTTAATAAATATAAAAAATTTAAACATGAATAAAATAAACAAATAAATATGAAGTTACCTAGAATATAGTAGAAATTATAATATTAATTAAATTACATCCTTTTTTTTGAAATTACGTAAAAGGATTAAATGCGTTGAATGTAAAAATGGTTTGGAATAATCAAATGAAATATAAGCAAAACAAATGCGACTGTTGCCAATCCAACTAACTAAAAACCCGGTTGTTAAAAAAAAATTGAAATATCGCTTAAAAATTTAATTAAAAAAATATAAAGCGAATTTCGAAAAACATTCTTCGTAGTGCACATCATCAGGAACTAGAATAATTATATGCCAAGTTTTATACTTCTGGGTAGCTTAGTTTGGGCGGTAGAGGTGAAACAAACATGCTTATTTCTTCCTTTATTAATATAGATTGAAAATTTGAACAAAATATATATATATGTAATAATTTTCTCTACCATTCTTTTAATTAACTCTTTTAAGCTTTTATTTCTTAGGTTCAAAATTAAGCCCTAATCTTAATCGTAATCATCTAGTATTATTATCTTAGAAATTTCTTTCGCGGCCATTTTAACCATCCAGAGCTTTTTGTCTGTTTGTCTTCACCATGAAATCGTCGCCGCTTGCTTTTCGTTAAGTCGCTTGTGTCTGTTTTCGCGCTATGTTGCCAGATCGTGCGATTTTTCGCGAATTTTGCTACTTTTTAAAACTTCTCGCTACTTTTTTTATCCTATTGCTACTTCGCGAATTTTATGCTACCTCACTTTAAGATTCCGCTACTTTCAACCATGTATAAAATTATTGGAACAAATTTCGAGAAAAAAATCGACAAAAAAAATTGTGACTTAAGTCTCCAAAGAGAACATGGAGTTGCAGTATGTTTCGCCACTACGAAACGACACGAAATGCTATAATTTCTCCCTCCTCCCTCGCCTACGCCATAAATCGGAGCCTATCTAAGTGGGTCTCCCCTCTCCCACCACTCTTTTCCACTGCAAGTGATGGAAAAAAAGAAATGGTGGGATTCGTTCTAATCCCGATAGTAGCATGAAAATGAAACATGTAATATTCTTATAAAATAGGCTTGGAGAGAATTTCTACATAAATATTAAACTGGAAAAGCAATTGTGAAATGATAAATTCTTAGAGAACTAATTAAATTGTATAGTTATGATCAATGGTACTGCATTGAATTAAAAAATAAAAATCAATTTTGTAATTAACTTACGTTGCAGCACCAGACTTACCAAAAAATTGTATACAATGACAATAGTAAGTACTTGTCATCTAGAGAGATTATGTAATAAAAACCTTATTAAATCCCTTTTGAAAGGTTTTCACCAAGATTCAGTGGCGTAACGTACAACCTCGCATTGTGTGTGTTTTGAGGGGGGTCAGGGATTCTAGAGAGCTCAATGCCCGCCTGACGCCAAGTACGTATTAAGGCTTGAAGTCCAAAAGCTGATTTTGCAAGGGGCCCTAATATTCTTCCTTTTCGCTACTGCCTAAATTCCTCTCTTTCCAATCAACTACTTGTCTTCTATTCCTTTACTTAAATTAATACAAGGATAAAATTAAATGTTGTTAAATTACAGCTGCTAATTTTAGCAGAGTTTAAGTGGATTAATTTGCGCTTTCAAAATGATCATTGCAAATTACTGAAAGCATTAAAAGATTTCACCTACTCTTTTAAAACGAAGAATTTACACTAAATGTGTGAGTCTCCAAGATGACATGAATTTAACAAGCATTTATTTGCCAATTGAAGTACTTGATGGATGTCTTTTTGAATAAACTGACAAGAAAAAGTAAAATAATTTCTGCAGATTCTACAAAAGTAATCTATCAAATATGTCATAATTTTCTCAAGATTTCCTGTGAGCAACTTTTAAACCAAATCTCTTCAAATTACGGAACTTAAAAAAAGATAAAGAATTTTCCCCTGATATTTTTTAAATTCAAATCGTCCTTTTTTTTTATCTGCCTTTAGAATTAGCAGACCAATTTAAATTATATGTTCTGGAAAATCGACGGAGAAATTTTTTTAACATACAGTTGAAAGATGTTTTTCTGTCTGAATCTGAGCTTTTAAATGATGCAGAATTATTTTGGTGTCACATTTTTAATATAAAAGACGCAGTTAGAAATCCATTTTTAAGAGACTTAGCTATAATTGCTTTAAAGCCTACCCAAAGTAATACCACTGTAGAAAAAAAGGCATTTCCAGAGTGACGTCAAAAAAGAGACTAAATTTAGGAATCGAATGCGACTCGAACTGTTTGAGTTAATTCTCAGAATCAAAATGACTTTGGAAGAATTAGGGACTTGCTGCGTTGATTTTATTCTATCGCCACAAATGCTTCAATACAATTCAGAAATTTATTAAAAAAACAGCAGATCACGATACTTAGCAGGAAAAATTTGAATATATTTTAAATGAATTAAATAATTAAAGCATTTTAACCATTTTTTAAAAACAGTTTTACAAAATTAAAATAATTATATTTATGAATTGCAAGTGAAAATCGATTCGGTATCCCCCCTCTTCGTGCTACTTTGCTACATAAGTTTCTGGAAACTCTGTTTTCGTGTTCTAACCAAATAGCTGTGAAATACACATGTGATTGTCCATCTACGTTGTGTGTGTAAATAAACAAGTTGAAAATTAATTCTGAAGATGTTTTTCCAGAAACCAGATTTGCCAACAATCCAAATAAACCAATACCGCTGTCGCATGGGCATATTATGTCATGATTGTTAATGGTGCCTGAATGAGTAGCAGTCCTTGGTGGCCAAATGCTACATAATATACACGGAGAGTATGAACGAATAGTAGGATTTCTTAGAACCTCTTCATATATCAGATTTACTGGAAGTATGTGTAATTTAATTGAATGCACTAGTATGTTCAGAGAAAACAGACGGGTACTCAAATTTTAAGACATTTATTTCATCGTAAATCCTATCTATCCTTCATCCTATTCGAAGTAATCGCATTAAAAAAATATAGGGAAAAAGAATAGAATTAATGAGAGAGGAGAGAGAGTTAGTTATCTATTACATAACAAAAAGACGCGCATGCGCATCGATTCCGCTGATCTAACGCAAGATAAGTCTAGTGCTGTGATTGACGCCGGAGAATCTGTTTATGAGAACTTTCTACACCTACTGAACTTTTTCAATTACTTCGTTTGTCCTTAAAACCTAGTAGCAAAATGAGCGCGAATGATTATGTAAATTGTGAACATGTTTTCGATTGGGATATTGAAAATTTCAGTTTTTGTCGGCAGCACAAAATGAAAAATATTTGCAGCCCTGTATTTTCTGCGGAATCGATTGAAAATACAAAATGGAGAATTAAATTGTATCCTCAAGGAATCGAAGGAAAATTTGTTGGATGTTACTTGAGTAGAGAGGCTAATAACGAAAAAGTTCTAGACATTGAAATGTATCATGATTTTATTGATATTTATTATGATTTCATTTTCCTTAATGCTAACAATTCAGTGCTTAAAGAAACATGTAATATTAAACATACATTTAAGGAAGGATCGATTTATGGCTGTCATAATTTTATAGCGAAAGATTTAATTTTACCCCATGACACTCTAACTGTTAGATGCAAGTTGAGGAGAAGCTGCGAAAACATTACAAATGTTGTAGAACAATTCGCGAGAACAGTTATTAGAGTCGAGCAGAAATCCTTTGACTGGAGTATTGCTGAGTTCAGCAATATGAAACTAGATGAGAAAAAGTCATTATCTATCAAATTAACTTCTAAAGGAGACTTATTGAATTTAAATATCTTTCCAAGTGCCGGGGAACATTCTGAGAAAATAATTCTTGTAAGCATTAGTTCCTCATTAAAAAGTATTAAATTCGTCACAATTAATTTACTTTTGAAAGATACTGAAGGAAATATGGTGGAATGTGGCAAGAAAGAGTTTTACAGTGGTGAAGTAGAAATTGTTAAGAGTATACCTTTGACTTTCTCAAAAAATAAATTATTAAGGAAAAAGGATTTATATTTAAAGGATGATAAACTGTTCTTGTGTTGTGTATGTGCATTCACAACTGGTATTGCGTATGAGGGAGTCGGAAAAACCATTTCTGGAAATTTTGATAGCAAGCACAAAAAAGCCAAACTTCTGCACGGAACCGTTACCGAAGAAAAAAATATTGGATGTTTAAAAGATGATGTCAAATCTTTGTACAACGATCTGGCACTAAGTGACACGGCGTTATGCACCGACACGAAGTCCTTCCCTGCACATATTGCTATTTTATGTGCTAGATCTGCAGTTTTCAAAGCCATGTTCACGAGTGACATGAAGGAAAGGAGTAAAGTCGATATTCTTGACCTAAACGACGACACCGTGCAGCGAATGCTTCTGTACATGTACACCGACACCCTGGAAAACTTGCAATGGGAGAGTGCTTTGTTACTTTATAAAGCAGCTGACAAGTACAACATTATGTCTCTGAGAAATCAATGTACTTCGTTTATCGAGAGACACCTTACACCAACCAATGTGTGCGAGGCTTTAGCCTTAGCAGATTTGCATCAAGACGAAGATTTCAAAAGTACCCTGCAGAATTACATTGCCAACAATCAGGGAGAAGTACTCAATTTAAATGAGTGGAAAGTGTTCATGAAAAGCAATTCTGAATTAGCTGCAGAATCTCTGTTAAAGATTTGCGTGGAAGATTAATTGAGGAAACCATGAAATAGTACGTTTTTACTCATTTTCTTAACTTTGATCATGTTTTCGTGATCTTAATAGAACCCTTCCATCCTGTTTTTTTTTAAAAAACTTTCATCCTGTTTTGAATTTATTACGAAAAAATATCTGTGTGTTGTTTTATATACCTTGAGGTGAAAATATTTTAAGAAGTTTTAATTTGATAATGCTTTTATAAAAGTGACAAAAAGCATACTCCCCATTACTGAAGTTTTCCGGGGGGCTATATTCCACAGAAGCATTCGCTTACGCGACGATGAATGGATACAAGTCAGAACTCGGCTTTACTTCCTTTTCCTTCATGTCACTCGTGAACATGGCGCGAAAAACTGCAGATCTAGCATAAATAGCAATATGTGCGAGGGAAGAGCGATAATCGACTTTCAACGCCAGTGTCGCGAATGCCAGATCGTGGAATTTGATACTAAGCATCAGTATTTTGTGCTGGCTTTTGACCTTTAACTATCAAACCGAAATCTTTTCCACGACTCCCCTATGTCTGTTGTGAGTGCACATACACGGTACGGTTATCGTCAGCTCAAATCGCCGTAATAATTTATTTTTGAGAAGTCAAGGTATATTAACGAACTTCTATCACTCAGCAAACCTTTCTTCAATATTTCCTTCGACAAAAGTAAGGTAATTGTGACGAGCTAATACTTAATGAGGGAACTAATGCTTACAAAAATTATTTACTAAAGAATTTAAATTCAATAAATTTAAATTTGATGAATGTGTTTTCTCATCTGGCATATTGCTGAACTTTCAGCAATACTTTCCGGTCAAGACTCTTAATAAACAAGCGGGTGTTCTGCAACATTTGTAATGTTTTCGCGGCTTCTCAACGCATCTAACGGATAAGAGTGTCATGAGACAGAATGCCAAACATCGTGACAATACAAATGTGTTTAATACGCTTTTAAGCGCAGTGGCATTGAAAATAATCATGTAAATAATCAATAAAAATCATGATACATTCCCTGTCATTTTTCGTTACGATAACCTCTCTCAAGAAAGCGACAAACTTTCATGATTCGCGGCTGGTTTAATTCTTCCATTTTTATGACCTCAAATCATTCACCCGAAAAATACAGAACTCACAATCTTGCATTTATGCTATATTTTCAATATCTAATCAGCTATGTTCACAATTTATGTCATTCGCATGCTGCACAGGGCAAACGTATTGAAAAAGTTCGGCAGGTAACAGAAAATTCTCATGAAGCATTGCTCCGGCGTCAATCACGGCATGCTTCCAGCTGCCAGATCGTGCGTAGCAGCATCTTTGTTATGTAATGAACGGCAACTCTATCTCTTATAGATGATTCTAACACCTATGTTTTAGTGCGACCCTTTCGGTAAGGATTGAGAAAGGATAGATAGGGCTACCCGATAATATAAATGATGTAAGGCGTCTATTTTCTCTGGTACTACTATTAGCACATTCTTCCAGTCTGACGCTCATCGAAAGGGTTCTAAGAAGGAAATACTATTATAAGATATTCTCTCCAGCAGCGGCATTTGGCTAGTTTGCTCATTCGACTCGTGTAATCATGACATAATATACCCATCTGTTCAACAATATGTTATTTAATTAACAGAGATTTTCTGAAAAACATCTTCAGGAAATTCAACAACTGACTTACACACCTGGCGTAAATGAATTTTTAATCACATATTATTTCCTTTGTTTGGGGCAGAACACAGCTGATTTCAAGCTATGGCTGAACCAGCACGAGGGGGGATTACTATCATTCACTTGCAGTCGCACAAATATATTATTACAGTACAGCAAGCTATTTTTAAAAAATAGTTAAAATATAACATTATTTAAATTCATTTAAAATATATTCAAATTTTCACTGCTAATAGTCGTGATCTGCACAATAAATTTCTGGTGTGATAACGACTGTGGTACGATAAGACAAAATCAGCGCAGCAGTTTAATTCTTCAGAATCGACGACGCAGTAACTCAAGCTGATTCGTCGGCGAAGATATCGCTTTTTGACGTCACTCTGAAAATACCTACTACGAGGAATGTTACGATGAGCAAAGCAATTATAACTAGTCTCAAAAATAGTTTCTAACTGCGTCTTTTATATTAAAAAATGTGACACCAAATATTCTGCATCGACAACTCAGATTCGAACAGAAAAACATCTTTCAGCTAGCTGTGAGAACACAACAAAGATCATTTTCAGAGGCTATAATTCAAAATTGGTCTGCTGGTAAAGGCAGATAAGGACGATTGAGCTATATCGAGGAAGAACATCTTTGGTTCTAAAATTCAGTTTTGGTTTAGAAATCTTGAAAATATGTTTATATTGTTACTTTTTTGTGAGATCTGCAGGAAATTTATTTTGCTTTTCTTGTCGGTTATTCAAAGAAGACATCCATCGTACTTCATTGACTTTGGAAATAAATCTTTGTTGAAGACTAAATTGTCTTGAGTTTTTACATTTAGTCAACCAAATTAACTGGTTTTAAAATCTTTTATTTCGACAATTTGCGGTGATCACCTGGCATAATCGCCAAACTCTTTAAAGGTAGCGTCTCTATCGCGCGAGTGAATTTGAGTAAAGGAATGAAATGTGTGGAAGGAGGATTTGGGCGGCGAAAATATTAGGGCTTCACCTGCAAAATCGGCTTTTGAACAATACCGGCGCGGCGTCAGGCAGGCGTGGCTACTCTGTAGCCCCACTCCAAAGCACATAATCTGAAGGATGTACGACCGCACCACTGAATAACGGTAACGAAAGATTTATTAAGGTTTTTATTATAATCTCTAGATGCTGAAGTACTTTATATTGTCGTGGCATACATTTTTTTGGTAGTGCAGGTAACGCGGCATGAGATTACAAAATTGATTTTTATTTTTAATTCAATGCGGCTATCTGTTCATAACTATACAATTTGTGGACTATACAAATTTAATCATTTGCAATTACTTTCCAGTTTATATTTATGTGAGAGATTCTCTCAAGCTAAGGGCTGTGCATGTTTCATTTTCATCTTCCCCACTATCGGGGGTTTAGGAGCGAGTCCCCACCATTTCTTTCCATCGCCGGTGAAAAAGAACACCCCTTGACAAACTCCGGTGGCATGAGCGGCGGGGAAGGAAGGAAAACCCATAACATTTCGTGGATGGCGAGTAATGGCCTCTGCAACTCATGTTCTCTTTAATTTTGTCGACGAAAATTTGTTCAATAATTTATACATGGATGAAAGCCAGCCGGAGATGGTGGCAAAATTCGCGAGTAGCTTAGCAGAACAAAAGTAGCGAGGTACAAAAGTAGCAAACTCGCGAAAAATCACGATCTGTAGCGCGAAGCTGGGCCCACAACGACAACGAAGCAAGCGGCATTTTTACATTAAACGAACAACTCTGGACTGTTAAAGCGCAAAAGAAAATTTCTAAGATAACTATTGCAGATGATTACGGTCAAGAACAGACTTATTACAACACAAGATAAGCTTGAAGTTAATTAAGGAATGGTAGAAGATGTATGCATCATATAGCATGTTTTGTTCAAATTCTCAGTCTATAGAAAATTAAACACATGTTTGTGCACCTCACCGCCCAAACTAAACACCCAGAAATTACAAAAAACTTTGATATACTATTCTAGTTCTGATGATATTACTTTAAACATATTTTTTAGTGCATTACAAGCGATATTTTCCAATTTTTAACAGATTTCCGGACCAGGTGAGTTGGCAACACGGTCGCATTGTTGCTTATATTTCATTTGATTATTCCAAACCGTTTTTACATTCAACATTATCTTTTGCGTAATTTCAAAAAAGGATGCTTCGAGCAATTAATATTATAATTTCACTATGACAGAGCGGCTTCTCTATTTATTGTTTACATTTTGATAAATGTTTAAATTTTTACATATTTATTTCCTTCTGAACCAAGGGCATAATTTCTTTACATAAGCTTTGATTTAGGTAGTGCAGTAATTTGCCTTTAATTTCCATAAACGGTTTATGTTTGTTGCCTGAACACTATGGCTAGCTATATTAAGCGATACCCGTGATGAAAAATGATTTGGCTCTCTGGCACAAAGAAACAAGCGGCTGAAGAAAGGCGATAATTAAAGCTTTAATTGAAGTTAACAGGCATTGCCAATATTGAGTTTAAGTTATTTTTGCGTACAGATACGCGTGTTTTTGGCATTATCAATCTGAAACGCTACAGGCTTTGCAATTTATCACGACACAATATCAGGTAATAGCCCAAAGTATAGGCAAGCTTTGAATATCGATGCGCGCTGCGCTTCCAACCTAATAATACGACATTCTGGTGATCGCAACATTGTTCTATGGCAGTTCATGTTTCATCAGGCCAAAATGAGCAAAATTAACAGCTGACTAACTATTATCTTACCCGCTTCACTATTTGGCTCATTTTCACGATGTTGGCAAGTAAATATGTTTATCTTCTCGATACACCTGTCAACAGTAAAAAGTTTGATTGTATTGAAAAATATATTTATGGCGCAACTCTACTTCTCTTGATGCTAGGTAAGGAAATAACAAAATAAATTGAAGATATTTTGCGCTCGTAATAATCGAAGTGAATTTGCACAAAAAGCTACAATAAATGGATATACTAAATAATATTACGTGATAGCAAATCGAAGTCAAATGGCTGGAGGCCTAGCATCAATTCAACATAAAAAAAACATGCAAACTAAAACATTATGATGGTCAAAGCAAAGTATTTATTTTGATATAAGGATCAATTTATACTATAAACGTGCATAACAAAATCATTTTAAATAATGATAGTAAAATTTATTTATTTTTATTATATTGTTCGCTAGAATTTTCAACTTTATTGTGACGCAATAAGCACAAGATTAGAAGTTGTCGTTGAACAAGAAAAGTAAATACTTTTTTGTGACACGGGTATATCTACGACGAACATAAATAAAGCTGGCGGAATTGAAGTGTTTCTTTCGTCTAAAATCACTGGTATTATCGCATATAATCGTCACCGCGGCAGCGCCGCCATGAATCATTTCGGCGTGTTACCATATAAAATATGTTAGGAATGTTATTTTCAGGTGAGTTCGCATGGCACCAACAATGATCAACTACTAAGGAATGCTGCATTATCTAAACTGTTTACAAAAGCTCACAAACTACGGCAAGGTCACCGAAAATTTCATGTAATTAAAAACTACAATAAACAAGGAAAAAAAGTATTAATGTAAAGTTTGATAAAACTCCCATTCATTTTGCATGTGAAGGCAACAAACTGACCTCCATATACTGAAGCTTTTTAGGTATAATATTAAGGATAACAAGAAGATGGAACTATACCAAAACTAATGAGGATTATAGATTATAGATATCGTGTTTTAGAGGATTGGAACACAGGTATTAACTGTGGTGTCGCACAACAAATTGGCGCCGCGAATCGCTGATAACAAAAACAACAAGATTTTTTGAACAAAAAAGATTTCGTTACGGTGAATATAGCGGAGTCGCGGGGTTGCTGTTTGGCTCATTGATGCTTGTAGGTAAATACAAAAATAGTAACCTTGCGTCTGAGATTTTGTTTATGTGGTTTCATCAAAAATCGAACTATGGATGAGATTAATAACTCAAAAAAGCACACTTCGAGTGCATTTTGATAGTGTTGCGCTTCACAATCTGTTCTTCATATATGAATTTTATGCATGTACATTTATACGGTTGAAAAAAAGGTATTGTTTGATGTTTGCGCTTTCAAATGGTAAATCAGCGTACTAAGCCGTAAGAAGATCACTATAAAGGACCCGCAAAATTTTGAAACGCGCTACCTTTTTTTCAGACGCCCAACAGCAGTGCCAGCTAAAGAACCGACCGCTCATCTCGTCTGCCGGATGAATACTTCTCGCTGTTACGACCACTAAACTTTCGATGACAATGAACCTAAAAATCAAAGCTAAAAAATTCTGGTAACATGAAGTGTGTGTGGCATTAAGGATTCATCATAAAAATTTGAAGGAAAACACTCAGTCATTGAAGTCACAGCATTAAATATGTAAGGAAAGGATCCGGGAAAAGCGATTATCTAAGTGACTAAATCAGTTCCCAAAGCTAATTTTCGAGGCTCACATTTAAGATTCTTTCAAAGTTATACACATTACGGCCTACTCAAATCGTACAGGCTTCAGTATCGCTTTAATATCATATTGCTGACAAATGTTTGCGGACGCTGAAAATTAAATCTTTATCCACGCTAGCGCTGGCTCGTTCAGTTCTCACATCCAAATTTTATGAAGATAGGCTGGTGGGTGGCAACGCTGTCTCGATGTGTGAAAGCTGCGGGCAGTTTAACACTCGCTATGAGCGGTGTTTTCGAAAGGAGCCGCTTTGCGGCTTTTACAGCATATTCTGGTTTGAGGGTTGTCCGAATAGACGAGCTTTATTTATGTAGACAACAGCTGGCTATAGGCATTCTATTTCATCCGGAAGAAAAACTTCTTCATTTCAATCATCATTGCAGAAGTAAACCACATAGTTTTCGAGTTATTACTAGAGATAATTTTTGGTATTCATACCTTTCTTTCATTGCATCTGAAGGCGACGCTCAATCTACACTGACACCGAGTTCTTTGGATGATGCTCTTGGCACCTTCGTAACAATGGTCGGCAGGCAAAGTCATGAAACCTGCATTTCTGGCTGCGTCGGGGGGATTGTTTGTCACTTTAATCTTGCTGGCTGTGTGAACAATCCTTTGAATCCCATAACATACCTAATGTTTTTCACTGGAAAAAATCACAATTCACTTTATCAAAAAAGCATAGGAAGATACGAATAAATAACCAGTTCTGAGCTATTGACTGCCGACAGCTCAAGGCCTCTCTGTTTAATAGTTGAGATATCCTGATTTCATTGCGCCCTGCTCGAAAATGTAATAACATAATATCATTCCTATCACATCTCTGCGTATCAGCGTCTGCTAAGGTAGGTACGACAGCAAAATGGTGCAGCCCTAGGTTACGGTAACTGATTTGTAGGCGACGGAGCACTGGTTCCACATAATTAAGATTTGTAAATCGCCCCGATTAGGATCAACGAAGTATCTTGCCTAATACATTTTTAATATCTGCACTTCACCCATTGCTCATGTTTTAAATCTACTGACTATGGAGAAAGATAACTGACAATTGTTCCGTTTAATAAAATGAGTTTAGAAAACCACTTGTTGTTTTGCGCGAACGCAACTATCAATGGAGTGGTCTTCTTCTCTGAGTTTGTACGCTACGGGAAATGATGAGGAATGTATGAAGTTGTCTTATCACAATGTTCATTTTAATCTTCCACAACCTAAAGGGATCATATTCATTCATGAAATTCTTTATGCAAGTTTCCCATTGTTTTTGTTTGTAAACTACAGATATCACAATAATGTTCTACGACATCGGTAATCTTCCGTTTATCTCTTTTATGGTACTAACAAAAGTGTTCCTCACAACAAACAAATCTTCACTTTTGTTATTTCCTTGGGAATCGGAAGTGATTCCGGTTCAGAGCTGGCATATCCCAACTGATTCATATTAAACAATGGTGGCTGTTGAGAAGAACACCTGTTACTAAATAGCCAAATTTTGTGTTTTTGTAAGGCCATTTCCCTCTACAAGCTAATGTTGATGCAGATTTAAAGTACAAAAGTAGTTCACTTTCTCAATCAATATATCTATTTGACCTGGCATATGTAGGAAATCAGCCATCGGCACTGACTTTGTTAAATCCATTCATATTGAACCTAGATACCCGAGAATCAGCGATCATGATGTACCAGCAAAAGAAATTAATGACGATATAATGTAATCGATTTTGAAAAACTCGTACGCGATCACTAATGAATATTCCTTATTGC